>OX328131.1:35913288-36513288 GCA_946811695.1 Gonocerus acuteangulatus
CACTTTTTTCTAGCGATTGCGGCAATTTTACGTGGCCGAATTTGGACTTTGACCAGTTCATTTGAAGCAGAAATTTATGTTCTTTACTCTCTATTTGAAGTTTTTTTTTTTATTATCCAAAATCAACGGTTTTTAAATTAATGAAGAAAAACTGAAAAAAAAGTGCTAAAAGTTCGCGGTTTTTCGCCTGCCAAAAGTTCTGCCCCCGGCTTTCGAGTTCGAAAAATTGGTTTCAGCATACTCACACCATACCTAAGGATATTAGAAAAAAAAATCTTGTGGGGGAATTAATGTTAGCTCGGCCCCTTTTGAAGCCTCTATATACTGGAGCCCTATCTAATACCTGCGAGTTTTCAGCCCACCTGATTGTACACAGTTTTAGTGGAAACAGATTAATTCTAGAAACTTCGCTGAATTTAGCTCTTGAATGTGAAATCTTTGAATAGAAAAATTTCATGACATGGTTTCCAAATTCGTGACTTTTTCGTGATTTTCGTGCCCTATTTTTCATTTCGTGACATTTTCGTGCAGTAGACATCCTGCTATACCTCATCTTACGATCCTACTTATCAAATAGGCATTTTCGGGTCCGACAAGGATCAGAGTACTCAGAATATTATCCTGTGGAAGCGGGAGTTCCCCAGGGCAGTGTTCTGGGCCCTGTACTCTACACCCTGTATACAGCCGATGTTCCAACAAGTCCTGACACCCTTCTAGCAACCTATGCTGACGATACAGCTATCCTCGCACCCGACCCAAATCCTAACACTGCGTCGCAGAATCTTCAGTCCCACTTGAATAAAAATCAAGGGTGGTGTATAAAATGGAGAATCAAGGTGAATGAGGAAAAATGCCATCACATCACCTTCACCCTCCGGCGCAGTTCCTGTCCACGACAACACTTCAACAACGTCCCATTACCCTCTTCTGATACAGTTCACTACCTCGGACTATACTTGGACTCTCGACTTACCTGGAAACATCACTTAAAACTTAAAAGACAAGAACTTAACAGACGATTTGGACAACTCTATAGACTGTTGAACCGCAAATCACATTTAAGTACTGAAAACAAACTGATCATTTACAAATCACTACTGCAACCCATTTGGACATACGGTTCAGAACTCTGGGGAACTGCGAAAACATCGAACATCAGACGCATTCAAACATTCCAATCCAAGGTCCTAAGAACAATAGTCGATACTCCTTTTTATGTTTCCAACCTCAACCTGCATAAAGACCTCAATATCCCACTCGTTAATGATGTTGTATTATCCAGATTCCAACGTTTCCATCCTAAACTTTCCGCTCATCAAAATCCTGAAGTGCGACAATTTTCTGTGGCTCACCGATCTCTCTTCGACTCCAGCCACTGGTCAGAGCAGAAGGGAGCTTCTGTAGGCCCCTCTCAACATCATCTGAGCGTCTTTCTGGCGTTAATCGAGGACGAAGTTGGGAGGCCTTGACAGAACCTTCATATTGTATCATTCATCATATTACCAGATGTATTTATATGCAGGATGTAATAATCAATAAAGAAATATATATATATATATAAAAAAAATAATCAAAAGTTTATAGTTAGACAAGATAATGAAAAACAAAAAGTATTGTGATGTTTGGCTCTCACATGAATTCATGAATAACGTACACTTAAACAGTAGTGGTACATACCCGGAGATTAATAATTAATGAAAAATTATTTTTCTTTAGATTTCTATGATTATGTATCAATAATTTAACAAAACAATGATTTCCAGTTTAGGTGAGTTCTGTAGTATGTGGGACAGGAACAGTGCAATCTTAATATTGTGGTTTTGTCCTCCCCAAGCGTAGTTCATGATCATTCCTTGGTGTTTCATAGAAAGGATCTGCCATAGGGTCATCAGAAGCTTCAACTATATCACTCATGTTGCTGCTTGCCATTACCAAAGCCATACCTAGTGTGGGTTGGTCAAGTCTGCCTCCCACATGATTTAGCTTTGCAGTAAGTTCCAAAACAAGCTAACAGATTTCAGTACTAATCAATGAGGTGTAAAGGCTGGACATTTCTATCAATTATAAAACTTAAAATTCTCTATCAGGAGAATTGAATAACACAAATTTGTTAAAAATGTGGGTTAGTCACCTTTGGCACTGAGCCCTTCATATACATGTTAATCAAATGAGAAAAAAAAAATAGAATAAAATAATAATAATAGAGAAAAATGGTTACACACATTAAGAGCACTGTTTGAAACCTTATTTTTATTATAATACCTGCTAGTTGTAGAAAGGGAAGGTATTGAGTCGTTGTATAATTTTATTGTTGTATTAAAAGTCTGTTACTGGGCATAGAACACTGTTCTGTAAATTTCTTCTCCAGTTAAATAGATGAGAATTCTTCAGAAATGAGATTGAGTAACAAGAGGTGAGATTAATTATTTGGAGACTTGAAATAATAAAAAAAAAACAAGGGGGTCTCCCGTGGTCTAGTGGCTATCGCGCTGGATTCATAAGCAGGAGATGGTGGGTTCGATTCCCACCTCCGGCAGGAATTTTCTCATCTCAGGGCTCGCTGGGAAAATTCCTCGCCGCACCCTGGTTGTCGGCGCTAATGACCTAGATGTAGATGCGCCGTAAAAAAAAAAAAAAAAAAAAAAATAATAATAATAAAAAAAAACAAAACAAAAAAAAAAAAACTCTTTTTATTACAGTATTCTAGATAGATCGATTCTGTATCGGCCCTTGAAGATCGATTTTTTAAAAGATCGGCCCTTGGAGATCGATTCTTTAAAAAGATCGGCCCTTCGTGATCGATTCAAAAGATCGATATATCGTGTTAATCGATTCAGATCGCCCATCTCTAGAAGGCCCTGACTTTCCAATAAGGATAGCATTAGCGGAAACACTAGAAGAGTTCCCATTTAATCAGCAGACAGAAGGTGAGAGTTACGCCAGGCACGCTGTTAGTTATTTGAAGTGATTAGTATAGAACCATTGTACCAAATATGAAAGCTATGTGAACCAGTATACACATTAAAGATGGTGTTTCACACTCCCAAACCTCTCCTTTTATTGTGGAGCTGCGAAAATTCCTTGAGGAAAGTGAACTTTCTTTTCCCTTACAGCCCCCGTCCCTCTGTCTTTTTCATTAATCAATGTTTCGTGAGATTAGGTAAGGCCTAAAGGTGTGAGATCATTTATAATGAACTCATTGTTACGGTTGTGTTATTTAATTCGGATCTCTCAGACGTTTCCGGAAACGAACTAATTATAATGAAATAATTAATATACATATTTTATTTCAAATATTGGATTGTTCGTGTGGTATCTTAATAAAACTACATTTTTTATAAGAAAATGCGTTTTATTATTTTATTTATTATTTCTATCGTTTGAATTTAAATCAGAAACGTTGGTAAAAATAAAACGCGGCTCCAGGACTCTTTATGGGTAATTTGATCTGGAAATAGGATGAATCCATTTTCCTGAAAACCTAGAAACGCCGAACCGCGATTGCAAAGATTTTTTCCGCTCGAAGGACGAAAAATAGTGTGTGTGAAGCTGGCGTCTCATTTCGTGGAAACTCAAAAAGTCAATCAATAACTAGTCGTTTTGATTATTCTAAACGAGTTCTAATATAGTTAAAGTCATGTACAATGATTTTCCGAACAGTTCTGGTACAAGGATTAATCGGAAGTATTTTTAAAAAATTATTATACCTGAAAAATACGTACATATTTGTAAAAATAAAAATTCGACGCCGGTCAAAACTTGAGAGTTCTGATTATTCTAAAAGAGTTCCAATATAGTTAAATACATGGCAAATGATTATCCGAAGAGTTCTGATACGAGAAATGATGAGACATATTTTTTAACAATTATTATACTTGAAAAATGCATGTGTTAAATTTGAAAGTGCTACCACGGTCAATAATAAGGAGTTCTGATTATTCCAAAAGAGTTCTGATATACTTAAAAGGATGGAAAATGATTTTCCCAAGAGTTCTGATACGAGAACTTACCAGAAGTATTTTTAAACAATTATTATACTTGAAAACTTCATGTGGCAAAATTTGAAATTGCGAACACGGTCTATAAGAAGGAGTTCTGATTATTCCAAAAGAGTTCTGATATACTTAAAAGGATGGAAAATGATTTTCCCAAGAGTTCTGGTACAAGAAATGATGAGAAGTATTTTTCAACAATTATTATACTTGAAAAATGCATGTGGTAAATTTGAAATTGCAACCACGGCCTATAAGAAGGAGTTCTGATTATTCCAAAAGAGTTCTCATATACTTAAAAGGATGGAAAATGATTTTCCCAAGAGTTCTCATACGAGAACATACCAGAAGTCTTTTTAAACAATTATTATACTTGAAAACTGCATGTGGCAAAATTTGAAATTGCGACCACCGTCTATAAGAAGAAGTTCTGATTATTCCAAAAGAGATCTGATATAGTTAAGGACATGTCTAATGATTTTCCCAAGAGTTCTGGTACGAGAAATGATCAGAAGTATTTTTCAACAATTATTATACTTGGAAAATACATGTGGTAAATTTTAAATTGCAACCACGGTCTACAAGAAGGAGTTCTGATTATTCCAAAAGAGTTCTGATATAGTTGAAGAAATGGAAAATGTTTTTCCGAAGAGTTCTGATACAAGAACTCCTTCTTATAGACCGTGGTCGCAATTTCAAATTTTGCCACATGCAGTTTTCAAGTATAATAATTGTTTAAAAATACTTCTGGTAAGTTCTCGTATCAGAACTCTAGGGAAAATCATTTTCCATCCTTTTAAGTATATGAGAACTCTTTTGGAATAATCAGAACTCCTTTTTATAGGCCGTGCTTGCAATTTCAAATTTACCACATGCATTTTTCAAGTATAATAATTGTTAAAAAATATTTCTCATCATTTCTCGTGCCAGAACTCTTGGGAAAATCATTTGACATGTCTTTAACTATATCAGAACTCGTTTGGAATAATCAGAACTCCTTCTTATAGACCGTGGTCGCAATTTTAAATTTACCACATGCATTTTTCAAGTATAATAATTGTTGAAAAATACTTCTCATCATTTCTCGTACCAGAACTCTTGGGAAAATCATTTTCCATCCTTTTAAGTATATGAGAACTCTTTTGGAATAATCAGAACTCCTTCTTATAGACCGTGGTCGCAATTTCAAATTTACCACATGCATTTTTCAAGTAAAATAATTGTTGAAAAATACTTCTCATCATTTCTTGTACCAGAACTCTTGGGAAAATCATTTTCCATCCTCTTAAGTATATGGGAACTCTTTTGGAATAATCAGAACTCCTTCTTATAGACCGTGGTCGCAATTTCAAATTTTGCCACATGCAGTTTTCAAGTATAATAATTGTTTAAAAATACTTCTGGTAAGTTCTTGTATCAGAACTCTTGGGAAAATCATTTTCCATCCTTGTAAGTATATGAGAACTCTTTTGGAATAATCAGAACTCCTTTTTATAGGCCGTGCTTGCAATTTCAAATTTACCACATGCATTTTTCAAGTATAATAATTGTTAAAAAATATTTCTCATCATTTCTCGTGCCAGAACTCTTGGGAAAATCATTTGACATGTCTTTATCTATATCAGAACTCTTTTGGAATAATCAGAACTCCTTCTTATAGACCGTGGTCGCAATTTCAAATTTTGCCACATGCAGTTTTCAAGTATAATAATTGTTTAAAAATACTTCTGGTAAGTTCTCGTATCAGAACTCTTGGGAAAATCATTTTCCATCCTTTTAAGTATATGAGAACTCTTTTGGAATAATCAGAACTCCTTCTTATAGGCCGTGGTTGCAATTTCAAATTTACCACATGTATTTTCCAAGTATAATAATTGTTGAAAAATACTTCTGATCATTTCTCGTACCAGAACTCTTGGGAAAATCATTAGACATGTCCTTAACTATATCAGATCTCTTTTGGAATAATCAGAACTTCTTATAGACGGTGGTCGCAATTTCAAATTTTGCCACATGCAGTTTTCAAGTATAATAATTGTTTAAAAAGACTTCTGGTATGTTCTCGTATGAGAACTCTTGGGAAAATCATTTTCCATCCTTTTAAGTATATGAGAACTCTTTTGGAATAATCAGAACTCCTTCTTATAGACCGTGGTTGCAATTTCAAATTTACCACATGCATTTTTCAAGTATAATAATTGTTGAAAAATACTTCTCATCATTTCTTGTACCAGAACTCTTGGGAAAATCATTTTCCATCCTTTTAAGTATTTCAGAACTCTTTTGGAATAATCAGAACTCCTTCTTATAGACCGTGTCGCAATTTCAAATTTTGCCACATGCAGTTTTCAAGTATAATAATTGTTTAAAAATACTTCTGGTAAGTTCTCGTATCAGAACTCTTGGGAAAATCATTTTCCATCCTTTTAAGTATATGAGAACTCTTTTGGAATAATCAGAACTCCTTCTTATAGGCCGTGGTTGCAATTTCAAATTTAACACATGCATTTTTAAGTATAATAATTGTTAAAAAATATTTCTCATCATTTCTCGTATCAGAACTCTTCGGATAATCATTTGCCATGTATTTAACTATATTGGAACTCTTTTAGAATAATCAGAACTCTCAAGTTTATGTAAATATGTACGTATTTTTCAGGTATAATAATTTTTTAAAAATACTTCCGATTAATCCTTGTACCAGAACTGTTCGGAAAATCATTGTACATGACTTTAACTATATTAGAACTCGTTTAGAATAATCAAAACAACTAGTTATTGATTGACTTTTGATCACAAACCGTGTATATATCGGGATAATTTTGGTATATTTTTTAATCGTTTTTTTTTCCTTCTAAAATGTAGAACTATCCTCAGAACTCTTACAAATCTATGATTTTATGAATTCTGACAATTGTTGATAAGGAAAATGTCGAAAAACAAAATGATTTGCTGCGAGAACTTGGCAAATCATTTGTTATGCCATTTTTTTTGCTTTAAAGGCCGGAACTATTAATTTAACTTATCAAGAACTCTAGAACTATTGAAAATAAAGCCAGAACTCTCAAAAAATTTTGCGTTTCCAGGAAATGAGACGCCAGCTTCACACACACCGAAAAATAGGTATCGGGCAAAAGATTATTATTTCTCTAGCTGCACCAGAAGTCTTCCGTTTTTAGCACTTTCCTCCGAAGGAAAGTAGCTATTGAGGTTGGACTCATGACGGAATTTTTGAAAAATGTCTTCAAATCTTTATCGATCCTACCTAGTAGACACCGAAAATGACCCCCGTTAAAATTTATATATATATATATATATATATATATATATATATATATTTATATATATATATATATATATATATATATATATATATATATATATATATATATGTCTGTTAACACGATAGCGGCCAGAGTTTTTGTTTTTTCGTCACGAAACTTGGTATATAGCATTCAATTAGCAAACGATTGAACGAGTTCGTTAACCACCGGTCTAGCCGCGGCTAGGGCGGCTTATGGTTCGGAGGACATGACCAAAAGGCTGCGGAAAGCGAGGGAGGCCCTGGCCAGGCAGGGCTTAGTTGATGAAGACGCTTGGTGCCCTGAAATTAGAAAGCGCTGGTGGGCAGAGAGGCTCTTTTCGTCCAACGACGGAGCAGGGTTGAAAGAATCTTCCGCTAGTAAGGCCTCGACACATTGGCTCAATGATGGAGCTGGAACCACTTCTGGGTGGGACTTCATCCAGTATGTTCGTACTCACATAAATGCCCTTCCGACCACCGTGAGAACGAAAAGAGGCCGGCGTGAGGGCCGGATTCTTACTTGCAGGGCGGGTTGCCTTGAGGATGAGACCGGCACTCATGCTGTTCAGCAGTGCTACGTTTCACGGGGAGGTCGTTGTTTGAGGCACGATACTGTGGTGGATGTACTGGCGGAAGCCTTAGCCGGAAGGGGGTACGAAGTTCACATTGAAACAGTCCTGAGAGCTGATGGCCGGCGATGGAAGCCTGATATAATAGTGGCAAAAGGGGGTAAAGTGACTATTGTGGATGCACAGATTGTTAATGGGAACACCTCTGATCTGAATTCTCTGCACCGGGCGAAGTGTCGCAAGTATGGGAGACTTGGTGTCCGTTTAGCAGTGGGCCGAATGTTTGGCGTGCCTGTGACCGACGTGGAGGTAACGTCGTGTACATTGAGCTGGAGGGGTGTGTGGAGCGGTGCTTCTGCCAATAGTTTAAGGCAGCTTAGTGTCCCGATGGGGGTGCTAAGAAGCATTACCTTGCGGGTATTAAAGGGCTCCTGCATCATCTTCAGTCGATGGAGGACACTCCTCGCCGGGGCGGGCCGTTGAGGATCGCCTGGGGTTTTTATTTTGTTTCATTATTATTCATTTAGTGTATATATGTTGTTTTTTTTTTATTATTATTTTTTTTTTTTTATCTTTTTAATTTGGTGTATGTTTGAGCGTGGACTATGTTTGGCTGCACTATGATAACCTCCACGAGTATAGTAGCTCTGGTCTAGTGGGTGAAGTATAAGGGTATTTAAGTCTGTAACTTTTTCTTATTATTGTATTTTTTTGCTTTATAGTTGTTATTTGTTAGTTGTTATATAGTTATGTAGTTTTTTTTTGTTTTTATTTCTTATTAGTTTTAAATAAGGTACTGATGAAACTGATGTGTACGTATTTGAACTAAGGTCTCACAGCAACTGGGCTTGATGTTTTCAAGCCCAAGTAACGAGGGTGAAGGAGACGCCCAATTGTTAAGTTGACTATGTATGTATCTTATACAGTGTATTATTAAATTTGAAGTGGATTGTATCTCCTAATAAAGAAAAATAAAAAATAAAATATATATATATATATATATATATATATATATATATATATATATATATATATGTCTGTTAACACGATAGCGGCCAGAGTTTTTGTTTTTTCGTCACGAAACTTGGTATATAGCATTCAATTAGCAAACGATTGAACGAGTTCGTTAACCACCAAAGTCGGTCCACCGGAAGGGGGGGGGGGTTACACCGAACCCAAAACACTAATTTGACTATGTCAGCCGTAATATTTGTTATATTTCAACGAAACTTGGTATTCGTAGTGGTAATATAGAGAGAAAAGTGAGATATAAAAATGAACAAAATCGGTTAATTAGAAGGGGGGGTTTACTCCGGTCCCACAATACCAATTCGCCACTACCAGCCGTGATTTTTGGTATATTTCGACGAAACTCGGTATTCGTAGTGATAATCCACAGGTAAATATGTGTTGTAAAAATAAACTAAATCGGTTCATTAGGAGGGGGGGGGTTTACTCCGGACCCACAATACCAATTCGCCACTACCAGCCGTGATTTTTGTTATATTTCGACGAAACTCGGTATTCGTAGTGGTAATCTACAGGTAAATATGTGTTGTAAAAATAAACTAAATCGTTTCATTAGAAGGGGGGGGTTTACTCCGGACCCAAATTCCTAATATGCTCATACCGGTCGTAATTTCTGCTGTATTGTAACGAAACGCGGTATACGTCGTGGGTAACTCATGAGAAAGAAGTTTTGTAAAAATGAGCAGAATCGGTCAATCGGAAAGCGGGGGTTTAATTTGTAATATATTTCAATAGAAAAGCCTGCCAGACGTAGGTTCACATAGCCGCCGCAAGGAGCGCTTTCTACCACTAGAGTGGCTGTATCCTGTTCCTGCGTGAGATCAAAATACGATAATATGAGGTTTTTTGTATTTATTACGTAGTGTAATAGGTACCATGTGTAAACATAACTGGAAGAAAATTAATAATTGATCAGTTACTCATTATAAATTTAAAAGAGAACTATTCATGTTTTTATTTTATTTATGTAGGATATTTTAAGCAAATTGTTCTGGAAAGCAGTCTACACTACCCAAATTCTGAGAAAAGTGCTTAGTTATGCAGCTCCTGCGTGACGGACTTTTAATGAAATCTGGGGGGAAAATATATGTTGTCTAATTTGAAAGGTCCAAGTCCGTTAACTAGCAGAATCCGCCCAAGGGAACGTATTTTTTTTCGGCGAAATTCAACCGAAAAAACTCTTTACGTTTATTGAGAGGAGATCGTTGACCGTAGATGATGCAAGGTAGGGATTGTCGGCACAATAAAACGTCGGCACAATAAAACCATTTTTATGATAAAATGTAGTTTTATTAAATAGCAGTGACCGAACCCCGACAATCCCTATCTTTACGTTTATGTTTTTGAGAGACTAGGCTTCCGGGTGCACATTTTATAAGAAATTGGACCATTTTAAAGTATTGGTGAAGAGTCTAATGAACCCATTTTCAAGGCAATATCGATAAGATAAATATTAGGATTTTCGTGTAAAGACATATAAAAATATATAGTAAATGTGAAGCATCTATTCCAAACTTTATTCAATTCACTACAATAACTATGCTAATGCAATTTTTAATAGAACGATCTCATTTGAAGAAATCGGTGCTTAAAGGGGTGAATTTCTATTTTAGCGCGGTTCCTCCTTCCCTCCATAAGGAGGAAACCCGCTTAGGGGGTTGACCTCATGACGCAATCCGGAAGTTCACGTTTCAGAACCCATGGCTCACGAAAATAACGGTGGTTCAAATTTGTGTGTGTATGTGTGTATATATATATATATATATATATATATATATATATATATATATATATATATATATATATATACATTTAGGATATTAATTTTTTAATTTAGCCACACGTTGGTTGAGTCAAAATTTTACGTTATTTTATTTTTATTAATTTAATAAGGAATTAAATATGACCCACGTTGGATCGCCATAATTTTATGATTTAAATTTCTAATTTAGGGAAATTATTTATTACTAGGGTCGTAATGGGTTATACAAATTGAGAACATTGAATTTAATTTAAAAATATAAAACGTGGCTAGCTATACGAATCTTACTACCTCAAAACAGCATAAAATGTACACTATGGAACATAAATTACCTTACATCCACAGGCGTAGCTCAAAGGTTTAGTCCTCTCACCTAAGTCATCGAGATCGCAAAAAAACGCGTAACGCTGATTTTTTGAGGTGTTGTTTGGGACCACCCCAGTAGTGTGTACCCAATTTGTCAGCTTCGAAAGACCTGTGCTAACTGCGCAACAGTCGAAAAACATTAAAATTTTTGGAAATTTTTTTGTTACATTTTTGCTTATAGCTCCTAAACCGTGCATCGTACAACAATTAATATTCTTTGTTTTTTTAAATTAGATAAAATTTGAAAACTTTTGGTGCTAAAACAAACCTTTTAGGTAGAATAACTTCCGAGATACAGCTCTTCAAAGTGCGCCTACTTTTCCCCAAAACTGCAAAATTTAACTATCAGGCATGTTTGGAGGGATATGCAGGCCGGAATAATCATCTTACAAAATACTCTTGCGAATAAAAGTTATAGTAAATTTTATTAGCTTCAATTGAAGCGCAATTGAAAGTCTATGGGCCCATTGGGTGACTAGTTATCTTTAAAAATCAAACAACGTCCTTGTTTGGACAAGCTGAGCCAGGCAATAGCACGAACCATTACAGCCCGTTTCAAACATTTTTTTCTATGTTTTATTACTTTTTAAGTGGACTGGGGGGTGGAGAAAGGGTTGGAGGGGGGAGGGGGGGGGTACGTGGTAGTGGTGAAATGGAGGGGGGGGGCAAAAACCCCACCATAACTAGTTGCGTCGGGTCCCCTGTGACCCATATTTTAAATTGATTGTTTTGAGTAATGTAATTTAAAAAAATAATTATAAACACTAATAGTTATTGAAATACTTGTCGTTTATTAAAATAATACAATATTTATCAAAATTACATAAAAATTTCTTTAAAAAGAATAGCATTGAATTGAAGTTGAAGATGTGAAAATGAGAACGTTCACAAAATTCAAATTGATTTAGTTTTTATTTAATATGGAAAAATAGAAAAACTTAAGGTTTACATTACCCAAAACAATCAATTTAAAATATAGGTCACACGGGACCCGACACCACTAGTTATGGTGGGTTTTTTTTGCCCCCCCCCCCCCCCATTTCACCACTACCACATCCCCCTCCCTCTACCCGTTTCTCCACCCCCCAGTCCACTCAAAACGAAATAAAACAGAAAAAAATGTTTGAAATGGGCTGTAATGGTTCGTGCTATTGCCAGGCTCAGCCAGTCCAAACAAGTATGTTGTTTGGTTTTAGACTTCGAATTGCGCTTCAATTGAAGCTAATAAAATTTACTATAACTTTCATTCTAAAGAGTATTTTGTAAGATGATTATTCCGGCCTGCATATCCCTCCAAACACGCCTGATAGTTTAATATTGCACTTTTTGGGAAAAATAGCCAAACTTTGAAGAGCTGTATCTCGGAAGTTATTCTACCTAAAAAGTTTGTTTTAAAACTACAAGTTTTCAAATTGTATCTACTTCAAAAAATCAAAGAATATAAATTGTTGTACGATGCACGGTTTAGGAGCTATAAGCAAAAAGTCCGACTCGCAGGAACTGCCTCATCTTAGCGCGGTTCCGTTCTTATCCCTAGTCTAATTTCGAAAGATTAAAATAGAAGCAGTTATTATTTTGTTGAGAGGAGATCGTTGACCGTTGATGATGCAAGGTAGGGATTGTCCGGGTTAGGTCACTGCTACTTAATAATACATACCCCATATGTGTATGTATGTGGGCATATATATGTACATATGTGTGCGTGTATATGTGTATGTGTATATGCATATATATAAATATATATATATATATATATATATATATATATATGTTAGGTATATTTACATAGATATGTGCATATATTAGTGTTAAATATGTCCTACTTGTATTTACAGCCCTGATGAAGGCTTGAAGCTCAAGCCGAAACGTCGGCACAATAAAACCATTTTTACGATAAAATGTAGTTTTATTAAGTAGCAGTGACCGAACCCTGACAGTTATATTTTGGTTCCACCAGTCTTGAAAGGTAGGATTTACAATCTTACCTGGAAGGGTCGGCAACACTTGAAACCGTCCCGCTAGTTACAAGGTCTTGGAATCTTGGAACTCTATATTTCTAACAATAAATTGTTTTTGTTATTTTACTTAACCTGTTTTATTTTCGAATACATTATCCAACTATAAGCAATTAAAAAATAACAAGGAATAAAATACAGACAAAAAGAACACTTCAAATAAGCGAAATCAATTACTTTAAAGCTTTAAGCTCTTATTTCTCCGATTGACATCGCCTAATCAAAACTTTCATTAGAACCTTTCATGTAGAGCATTTAATAAGCTTTCTAATGGTAATCTTCCGTTTACCAAAATTCTCAACAGTTTTCGAGATATTAATGAAAGTTCCCAAAATTTATACTATTTCTAGCAACAGAAAATTGGCCTCATTTTTCATATCCTGTTTTACACACAAAATTTTCGCAACATAAGAAATTACAAGAATAAAAAGCAATAAAAAACGAAGGGAAAGAGACAAAAATTACAACAAGAACGACAAAAACCCGTTCATAAGAACAAAACAGACGTATTTGAAGTTTTAAGCACTTATTTCTCCGATTGACATAACCTAATCAAAAATAGTTTTAGAATCTTTTTTGTAGAGAATTTAGTAAGCTTTCAAATAGTATCTATCCACTTACCACGATTTCCCAACCGTGTTCGAGATATTAATGAAAGTATACGAACTTCCCAAAACTTTTCATGTCTGTTCATAAAATATTTTATTCTAACCCTTCCTTAACTCCAAACGTAACAAAACTTTCAACATATTAGTTTTAATGAAAGTAGAACATGCAGATAAAGTTTCAACTGAATCCCGTAATTCTAAGTACCCAAACCAAAAACGGTATTCAAAAAATATTTTTCCAATTTTCTCGAAAACGGTTAAAGCGATCGCCTTCAAAATGGTTTCATTCGTTTTCCTAGCCCAGGAATCATATAAAACGAGTACTTACAAGCTTATGAACTCAAAAACGTAAGCGTTACGATTTTTTTGGCGCGAATTTCGCCCCAAACGCCATCTTCCAGTAGGCGGATTTTGCTGGTTAACGAACTTGACCTTTCAAATTGGACGAAGGATTTTTGTACCAAATTTCATCAAAATCGGACCATTCGTCTTCTATCTAGAGAGCGAACAGACAAATATATATATATGTATATAAATAAATATATACATATATATATATATACAAATTTGAACCACCGTTATTTTCGGTCTCTAGGGGTTCTGAAACGCGAAATTTTCTAGTCGGCACTTCCGGATTGTTTCATTGTATCAACCCTATAAGCGGGGTTCCTCCCTATGGGGGAGGGAGGAACCGCGCTAAAAACAAAAAAATGTCCAAAAAAGTTAATGTTTTTATATATAGTTAGGATTCAGCTAAGAACAACAATCAGATTTTTGTAAAAATCGATATTTGGAATGTTTTGGCAGCAAAAAATGCCTACAGGATGGAGAAAGACCATGATAACTTTTATGCAACCATGGATAAGTGTAGAAAAAATGTCCTCAAAAAATTAAACAAAACATACCAAAGTAACATTAATCACACCCATAGGGGTTGATACATAATTGGGTAAAAAGCATTTCCTTGGTCAATCTTCTCATTCTCATGGTACAGTTCTCATTACCAACTAACAAATAATGTTGTGCCCATCATTCTTTTATGTACACAATAAAAATGTAGTATCGAGAAAGGATGAAATACATAGTCAAAATAAACTCCCACAGTGAAAGGATAATCCAACATGGGGGACAATTTTTTTATTTTATTTTTTTTTTTACGGCGCATCGACAAATCTAGGCCATTAGCGCCGTCATCCAGGGTGTAGTGAGGAATTTTCCAAGCGAGCCGTGGGATGAGAAAATTCCTGCCACTAGACCACGGGAGACCCCGATGACTATGTTATACAGCACTTTACATAGGTTTGTCGGGTGGACCTAGGCATTCCAAAAAGGTGTCACAAAAAAGTGTCCGCTGGCGTTCGCACATGCACAGTGACATTCGCTTATGCACAGTGGCCATGTATGAAAAAGAAGACTGTATGTCATAGAGTACATTACATAGGTTTGTCGGGTGGACCTAAGCGTTACAAAAAATTGTCACAAAAATGCGTCCGCTGGCGTTTGCACTTGCGCGGGACCATGTTGGAAAAAGAAGACTATATGTTATAACGTACATTATATAGTTTTGTCAGGTGGACCTAAAGCATATTTATGTTCCTGAATTTGAACAGAAGGCTCTAAACGAAATATTTTTTTTATTTTATTGTCATATTTCCAAGCTCCCAACAGCTTTAAATATATGTTTGAAAATTAAATATTAATAGCATCAATACAGAGTGTGTTTTTATGGGTGGCAAAAGTAACAACATCTAAATGAAAGCTATAAAAAAAAAACAAAAAAAAAACAATATTTCATCAAATAGTTTTTGTTTTTGCATAATATCTTTTATTATAAATTTATCTCTAGCTGTTGTAAAGATGTTGTTATCTTTGACACAAATGCACTGAAGATAAAGCCTTCATAAGTACTTTCTAAAAATAGGTACTGTAGTGGAGACATACAATGTAAGCTTATTTATCATTCCTTTTGAGTGTAATATTTTAAATCAATTACGAATGTTAAGTTAATCTGGGATCGTGGAAATATATTTATTTATCATGTTCTCTCTTCTTTCACATTGTTTATAGTTTGAAGCAAAACTCAATTTGTTATAAAATATTTCTGTCTATTATATTATCATCATCATCAGTGCTCTCAAAAATATCAATTTGTTTGAGAAGGTAGATATAGTGAGGGTTTGGTCGTGTGGTATCTTAATAAAAATACATTTTTTATAAGAAAATATGACATTTCGGCTTGAAATTCAAGCCATCAGGGCTGTAAAACAAGGAGGAAAGAGTTATTACTGCTTTATATACAGACAAAATGAAAGAAAAAACGTTATACATAGATGAAGGCGAATGAAACATATGGTAAAAGTGTGTTATAGCTAGAGCTTAAATTAAAGGTACACACACACATTTATCATATGCATAATTTATTTATTATCATCTATGTATAACGTTTTTCCTTTTATTTCTTCTGTATATAAATTAATATTAACCCAGGCCTCTTTGTTTTACAGCCTTGATGAAGGCTTGATTATCAAGCTGAGGAATCAGAAAAAATAAAAAAATTTAGTTTTATTAAGATAACACACGACCAAACACTGACTTTATCTACCGTTGGGACAGCAACAGTCAACGATATACACAGGGTGTCATGAATTTAAATGGCAAAGCTTCAGGAGTGAGTAGGGGACCAAAAAACTAAGAAAAAAAGTTTCTTTTGAGATTTGCTCATTTTTGATTCGTTTTGGAGAAAATCACAAAACAAGAAACAAAACAAGTTGTCATTTTTATACTTAGTTATTTATATTTTATAGTGACCCAAGCTTCTTAAATCCAATATTTTATAGATTTAACTGTATCATAGATGCAGTACATCCAATATCGCCACAACAATGTTTAGCTGCAATTTATCAAACCAGAACACAATTCGCAATGACAATTCATATCAATTAAAAATGTAAATAAATAAATAAGTAAAAAATGAAAACTTGTTATGTTTCTTGTTTTGCAATTTTCTCTAAAGCGAAGAAAACCTATAATATGTGTGTGTGTGTATTGTTTGGATCAGGTTGGGCTCTAGCTCTGCCATAGAGGTCCCACCATCGAGGTATGATTCACATTGTACCAAAGAGTATATATATGTATATATATATATATATATATAATACCCTCAAAGGGTATTTCATCGATTGACTTATCACATCACTTGCATATGTAGAACTTAATTTAATATTGCTTAGCACGATATATATATATATATATATATATATATATATATATATATATATATATATATATATATAACTCAATAACTACCTTATTTTATGTAAAAATTGTGCTAAGCAATATTAAATTAAGTTCTACATATGCAAGTGATGTGATAAGTCCATCGATGAAATACCCTTTGAGGAGGAGCAGAACAGCTCGAAACCGGTTAGGGTTGGAAATAAAGGAATAAAGGTTATGAAGTGAGAGGAGAATTATTTATGACCTTTCGGCTACAACAACAACAATAATATTAGACGTTGGAGGTCAACAATGGAAGAATTATATATATATATATATATATATATATATATATATATATATATATATATATACATACATATATGTAAAAAAATCTTTTCAAAGTGTGGTCAGTACTACGCTCCGACCGCCTGATTTCCCCCTTGCTTCGACTGCTAGGTTCATTAGCACCAAGGTACCCATTACGAAATTAATTAAAGGCAGGGTTGGCCTAGGGACGGTCAGGGAGGCCGAATTCAACCCATGAACAAAGACACTAGAAGAAAAAATCTTTAGTGCTTGCTCGCGATTTGAACTCAGGTCCTCCAGCTTATTATATATATAGTCATTTATTGTAATGGAAAAGTAATTGAAAATGTGCACAAGAACATACAACTGTCTCTAAACAAAATTAATGACTGGTTAAGAAATCATGGTTTCACTGTATCTAATATTAAAACTGAATGCATATTTTTCGCTAAAAAGAAAGTTGACAACCCAACCCCATTGTTTGTAAATGGAACTCCCATAAAGTTTGTAGATAGTATTAAATTCCTGGGACTTACTTTTGATAAAAACCTTAATTGGAAAAATCACATAAAAATTACGCGAGCAAATTGCTTCAAGGCACTAAATATCCACAAAATGTTGTCTTGTACTAAATGGGGAGGAGACAAGGTCAGCATGCTGATGTTATATCGCAGCCTAGTGAGAGACAAGATGGATTATGGCTGCATGGCTTATGGTTCTGCATCCCCAAAACTCTTAAAATGCTTGATAGAATTCACCATGCTGGCATCAGACTAGCAACCAGAGCATTCCGATCCAGCCCTGCAAACAGCCTATGCGTCGATGCAGGAGAACTGCCTTTAGAACTTCGTAGAGAATTATTAACGCTTAACTTCTACATTACAATCTTATCCTCCAATATACATCCAGGACCCAGTAAACATCCCTAGACGAAGAACTCCAAGAAAGCCTTTCCCTCTCCGGATATCAGAGCTATTATCTAAATTCAACATCGCCCTACCATCTATTTTTCATAGTGCTGTGCCCTCCAGGGAACCGTGGTCTCTACCCTTTCCCAATATCAACTTCACATTATCCAAATTCGTTAAAAAAGATACCAGCCCATATATATATCAACAGGAATTTCTCAAAATAAGAAATGAGTTTCCTCAAGCTATTCACATTTTCACTGACGGTTATAAGGACAACGATGGAGTTGGTGCTGCAACACACTCCAACGCCATGAATAATATGTTCACCCTCAGCAAAATGTGTAGCATCTTCACTGCCGAACTGTTGGCCATAACGAAGGCCTTAAATATAACAACTAACTCCAATTATAAAGTAATTTTTACGGATTCTTTGTCACTTCTTGCTCTGAGGAATCCATTCTCAAACCATCCACTGATCACACTCACTCATGAAACCATAGCAGAACTTCAAAGAAATAATGAAACAGTTCTTTTTGTATGGGTCCCCGGTCACTGCGGAATAAAAGAGAATGAGGTGGCCGATGCCTTAGCGAAAAGAGCTGTAAACGAAGGCATTCCCTATCATAGGGTTCCAAAGAACGATATCAATAATTACCTGAAGGAAATGGTCTGGCAAAACTGGCAATCTACATGGCAAATAATAGAAAATAACAAATTAAGAGAAATAAAATCTACAGTTAATGCTTGGAAGACCCCATCCAGCATCAATAGAAAACATGAAGTTGCCTTAAGTCGATTGCGGATTGGGCATACAAGATTAACGCATTCATTCCTTTTTTCTAAGAAACCACCCCCAATCTGTGAATCATGCAACATTCAAATATCAGTGAAACATTTACTTACAGAATGCCGAATATATCAGTCAATTAGAGAAAAACTAATGTTATCAGACATTATGGATGAAATACTTGGAGATGATGCTGATAACGTTAGAAAGGTATTAAACTTTATAGACAAAACGGAATTAATAAACAAAATCTAAAGACATAAGATTAATTAAATAAGCAGGATAGAGCACAGTGTGTGTGTGTTGTCTGTGTTAGAGAATATGTGAGAGAGGTTGCATGCATATGGGTTGGTATATGTGTATGGGTGAGTGCATATGTATGTGTGTGTGTGAGTGTTTTTATTTACATTTGTTTGGTGTACAGGTACGCAAATCAATATTGCATGGAAAATATATTGCAAATAATATAAGTAAGCAAAAAATGCCAGGATCAATGATAAATAATGACAATGATAAGTAATTCAATAAAATCCAAAAGCTGACTCAATAAATTATTAAATTCAGAAGAAATGAGGTAAAAATTTCACCTCCAAATATAATGAAAGTTTCATTCAATGGCGTTCATGACCCTAAGGTTGGCACACCTTAAGAAAAAAAAAAAAAAAAAAAAAAAAAAGCCCAGTCCTGGTGCATCTTTCATGCTAGACACCTCTAGGAAAGTCTGCAATTTTCCTGTCATATTACTTTTTTATTTTATTTCTTTACTTATATTTTCTTTTAAAGTTTTTAGCCTGGATCCTCGTAAAAACGAATGAAACCATTTCTTAAGCGATATCTGTAACCGTTTTCGAGAAACATTTACATTTTGGGTATTCAGAAACAATTAATTCAGTTGGAACTTGTTCCATACGTTTGATATTCATCTAATCTATAATAGGTAAATTTTGGTTCCATTTGGAGTTAAGGAAGTACTAGAAATAAAATATTTCATTAACAGGCATGAAAAGTTTTGGGATTTTCGTATATCTTCTAAAATATCTCGAAAACGGTTAGGAAATCGTGGTAAGTGGAAGGTGACCAATCGAAAGCTTTTCATATTTCTTACAAAAATGGTTCTATTGTATTTTTCGATGGGGTGATGTCAATCAGAGAAATAAGGACTTAAACATTCGCAATTGTTAGTTTTGCTCTTTTGAACGGGTTTTTGTATCTGTTTACCTAAAGTTTTAACCGGTTGTTTCTCATTTTAATTGCATTTAACAGTAAAACGAGTATTTGACTAAAACCAGGTTAAAAAATGTGAAACATTGTTATAGTGTGTCCAAGAGCAAACGTTGAGAAGGTGGGGGAGTTGCTTATGATACTGTCTGTTTCCTGTGTGGCGCCTTAAATCTATTTTCTCTTTTATTTTATATTTTCAACGAAATATCAAACCCCACCAATAACTGCTACTATTCCTTTACTAACAGCACTAGAGATATGAATGGAACCGCACCAAGATGACGCAGTTTCTGCGAGACTATTAATATGAGATGGGTAGAATTAAAATGTTGGGTTGAGCCTTCCGAATTTGATATCCAATTTTATTGCAACGTATGGACTTCTTAAAACACAATTCTTCAAGCAATTTATCTAGGAGTCTGACAGTAGTATGTAGTATACAATCAAGAGATTTAATTTCTTAGCATAATGAGCCATGCTGTATGCCAAATTAGGCTCATCCTATATTTTTTTTTAATTTTTACCTAGTATTATAAAAATACTTTATTATTTATGATTTATTGTTATGTTGTAGGGGCTGAAAATGGGGCTAATTCCCTTTAAATGCTTGACAATAAAAAGAAAAGAGGAAATTTGTGGCCTCTTATTTATCATTGTGATATTTTTTTATTATATTTTGTATACACAATCGTTAAAAAGGGTTTAACCACATTAAAAAAAAAAAAAATCATTTTGTTTCATTAATAGAGTACTCAAGATATAACATTGGTTGTGAAAATGCTTTACTCTGTAATTGTGGAAGAATTGGCCCATTTCTTACACCATCCTGAGTTGTGGTAACTCCGAAAAGCCAGATTTTAACAAACACATTCTCTAAAAATACTCATAACTTATGATAATAATTGAAGATCTGCCCCTAACTTTTAGAAATTGACAAATCAAGACAAGATTGTTTCTGATGTAAGAAATTCCATACTGGTATGTCTTCTGTTCTTACTTGAAAACAGCTTTATCATTCTATGTTACTATCGGAAATATGTTATAAATTAATGGAATGATACAGGTTACAAACTCATTCCATGGAGAGCTATTCGGTTAAAAAGCTAAGAAATTCCTCATATCCTACCTCCTCGGTTTGGGCCGGACTATTTCATGCCCTGCTTCGATGGAGGTGGGACCTCGATAATGGTCAGCCCCACGAAACTCAGGCATCGGTGGACTTGTAGCCATCTCCTAGAACAGAGGAAAGTAATAAAAGTAATCCTCTTAGAAATTACTAGAACAAATAATTATAAATATAATAATAATTCTTGAAGTAACTGGTCGGAGTTGCTCTCCAAAAATTGTTTAAAACGTAACTTATATTTGCGATGTTTTGAAACTGTTTAAAAAACCGCCTAACAAAAGAATCAATCTACATAAACTTCTATGAATATACAATACTTAATTACAAAATTACCAGTACCAATATTGGCAAAAAATTATAATTCAATTATCAAAAGATTAAAACTTTAAATTTCAGTTATAATATAAAATAATTATACAGATTATGTTGGCACACTCGCAGGCTCAACCTCAGTTTGATTATGACTTGTTTACTCAACAAATTGCGGTAAAATTATCTTCTCCTTTTTCCTTATTAATCACCTTTTTACGTTACTATCAAAATTCAAAATTTATGGACCTTAAAATGAAACTTAAAAATTATAATAGACCTTAACCAACCAGTTCCATAACAGGTCACAAGGGTCCTGAGGGGCAGATACTGTAGAGTTATCTGATTCTTGACCATAAGGCACACTAGGGAGATACTATGGTCAGTACTATGCTCCGGCCGCCTGATTTTCCCTTTACAGATAACCATTAATAAATTAGCTAAAGAATGGGTGAGCCTGGGACCCCGAAGAAACCCTCATACGACGACACTAGAAGATAAACATTTTTAGTGGACGCCCGGGTTTTGAACTCAGGTCCTCCAGTTCATTAGTCGAGTGCTCTACCACTGAGCTAACCTTACCACCATAATAGATATTAACACAACTTAATTTAAGGTACCTAATATATTGTATTATTATATACCTCATAAATTGTATTTGTATTGGTATTAGTGACATAGGAGAATTTTCCTCCTTATTCTTGGTATTACTTTTTTTTTACATTGCAGATGCCTGATGACTAAACTGATAAGGTTTGTCGGGTGGACCTAAAGCATATTTATGTTCCTGAATTTCAGCAGCAGGCTCTAAATAATTTTTTTTTTTTTTTTAATTAATGTTTCCATATGAATCGATCCATGCAAAAAGAACTTCAGTCCATTTTTTCCCAATATGAGCTCTGATAATATTTTCGTTAGTATGAGTGATGAATTCTATATATCTAAAGGTAATTTAACATTTCTATGTTAAAAGGACTTCAATCCAATACATAGTTGCCATAGAAACATAGTCCTAATTTTATTATTCCATGTAGAAAGGGCTTCAGTCTAGTTTTCTCAAAACTACTGGTTTTGGACTGAAGCTCTTTTTGCATGGATCAATTCATATACCGTTGTGTTTTACAATAGATTTGAATGTTCTGGCTCTTGAGTTGTTATTTCACTGAAGATTGAGCATTACATTTAAAAGAAATCATTGATGTAAAAATAAATAGTATTTTTGGAAGAATTAACCCATTTCCCAAAATTATACTGAAATGAAAGTTTACAACATAATAAAAGATTACAACAACAAAAAATTATCTTTAGAGGAAAACACCCAGAAGATTTCAATTAATCAATTGTGAGTGAAAGAGAGAATAAATTTAGTTACATTCAGTAAAAACTAAAAAAGAGAAAAAATAAATAAATAAAAACATATGCATAAATAATCAACAATCTTACCACTGATAAAGCTGCATGGGTGTTCTTTCTGTGGAACAATCTTTTTGACTACATTTTGAAGCCAAATTTGGTTTATACCATCTCTCCTGAAAATTGAAAAAAAAAATACATTAAATGATGAACATTGATTAAAAGAAATGTTTTATAAATATTATATTTAGGAATAAACAAATAGGTTGCCAACAGGAATTCACATCGCTCTGTTAACCTCATTTATTTTCTTACTTCCCTTCATTTTATAAAAACATGGAATCACAAACTCAACCTGAGGAGGAGAACCTTTTGCAGTCTTGACGTGCGCTGTAATTCCATGTTTTCCTACAATGTGAAATAAAATAAATAACATAAAGAGTTTGAAGTGCATTTTTGTTGATCTAAGGCTTATTTGATTACTTACAAATGTGAGTAAAGGACCACTAGTTTATTAGCTATTAAATATTATATTTGTTAATGAAGTATTTCCATTTGAACTGTGTAACTGAATCCAATTATTCAAATTTTCATTCTAGGCAGGAGGCCAAAAAATAAGAATCTCACTAATAAATAGTTTCATTAACTTTATTTTTCCCTACATGTTTCGCACCCTTTTGTTTAGTGCTTCAACTTGAGGAGACCAGAATGTCAAGCATGTAGGAATAAAATAAAGTTAATGAAACTACCTAGTGAAATTGGTAGAATTAAAAAGAAGGTTAGACCTTCCAAATTTATATTTAATTTTATTGCAACGTTATGTATTTTAGAGCATCATTAAACCTTAATACAAATGATAGGAACACTCAGAACCATCAAAAATTGATTAAAACTTCCTCTTGAACTACTGTTCCTGCTTCCACTGTTCCCTAGCTGATCTATAGAAAAATAGTATAATGAAATCTTGTGGCCGCCTGTTGAGATAACCTTCATGTCCCCATCCGATCCGATTTAGTCACAGATTTAATTACAGCCCATGAGTAATGACCTCGTAGTGAAGTTATAAGCATTGGAAGGTTATAAACGTAGGATGGTTATAAACATCTTTCCACGTAATTTAATAAACAAGGGAAACAAAAAAGATAAATTTGAATTTTATTAGCTTTCATTTAAAAAAAAAATGCATTGAAATCGGTTAAGATGTAGAGGCTGTAGGCCTTTTTGGAACACAATATGCGGTTTGGCGCAATTTTTCTTTGTCGGTCCAAAATCAGTCTAGAAACAAACAATTTTTTTTTTTTTTTAATTATTATAATGGCGTGTCAACCCTTAAGGTCACTAACGCCATTAACAAACAAGTTTGAACGGCCAAGAATCGGTGGCCATCGGATCGGGTCTGGTCGGGACCAATGTAGAGGCACCTCCATTGAGATGCATGTGTTTGTTTTTTTTTTCCGACAGTCGGTGGCTATCGAATCGGGTCAAATGTATGTCAAATGTATTTAAAGGGAGGAAATACGCTAGAAGCTGTACAATTAATGATGTGTTTTATGTAAATTTCTTGTTTCTAAGATTCCTCTGCCTTCCAAGAGAGTTAGGCACTGACGGGAGATACGCATCCAGTTATCCTGTCACATGATGAATGGACAGAGGCTTGAATGATGACCTGAAAACTGGTTTACAAAGATGAATTTCCCAGTGGGGGGCTCTACTCGTCCGTAGCGACCATCGGAATTAATTCGATCTGGTTTACGCCCAAGAGAGATCTTTCAGAAAGTCAATGAAGGACTTGAATAAACTCTTATCTCTCCATAATCCATGACTTATTCAAGAAGCCGAGAGATAACCATGTTTACAATATGGCCCTCAATCATTTATACTTCTTGTTGCACTCGATGAAAAGGGTAGGACGGTGGATCAAGAACGAGATAAATCAAGCTCAAATAGGAAAAAAAAATCCGTCACGCAGGAGCTGCATAACTAAGCACATACCACAGAAGGTGGGTAGTGCACACTGTATTCCAAAATAATTTTCTTAAACTATCATACATAAATAAAACAAAAATGAACGGGATTTCTCTTTTATATTTGTAACTACCTGTGCCCGCGACTTCGTCCGCGTGAAATATTGACATTGGGCAGTATTTTTTTTTCTTTTGGGTATTTAAATTAAAATACTTTAAAGTAATGACTCTCTATAAACAATATTAGACGTATAGCCATCGGGGATCAAAGCATACAGACTGCTAGGATTGCTAACAAGCGACAGAGCCACATAAAGCTGATCGTACGAAAAACCGCTAATACTTACATCCACACCCACAACTTTTAGCGTCTGATCTTGGGATTTATCGCGAAACATAGGCTCACTGGAAACTGGAATCGTTTAAAATTAAACGGAAAATTGTTTGGAATGAAAGGAGTCCGAGGAATAAAAACACTATCACCTATTCCACGCGGACCAAGTCGCGGGCACAGCTACTTGATAGTTTATCACATGTTCAACATTATTCTTTAAATTGGCATAACGTTTTTATTTATGAATCAATTGGCATGAAACAAACACTAAACGTTAAGCGATGCTTACCACAATATATTATTGAAAAGGTCATCTAAATCGGATAAGGCAGACAATCATTGTTTTGGGTACTATTGCGTTCATAAAGGCCCCCAATATGTTTTTTTTTTCATGTATCTTCCATACACAGTGAACGATCCGTTACATTTTTATTATATGTATGGATTTTAAACTGTTTTTGAGAAAAGTGGGACAACCTACAATTTTACATGGGCGTATATATGGAGGGGGCTGCATCCCCCCCCCGAAATTTTGATTTGATCGGTAAAAATGTGTCATAAAACCTGTAAAAATAAATTGTATAAGATTACTTAGTTCATAAAAAATATTTTATTTTATAAATAATTTTGTTCTTAACGAATACAACCATTCTTTTTAGTCAACGTATTTTTCTTCCAAATTTCAACAAAACCTGATCATGTTTTTAGGTGTTTGAAAGCTAACATACAAACACGCATATATATAACACAGGCACACACACAAAAAAGTGGTCTTTTCCAAAGACGCCATACATATATTCTTATGTATTTCGACACGCTGAATCTGAATCCGGAGACCGTTTCATCCCACCACGTCTGGTTTAAGAGCATTTGAAGATCAAATTTCGTATGAAGTCGTTAAAGAAGAAATAACTAGAGCTTCCGTGGTTTTGAGGGAAGCTTCAAGTCGGGACATCCTTGTCACTATAAGAAGGCAGAAAACACGCTAAGAGCATGTGATTTCCACATGAATCAAGCGACCGCCAAAACCACTTAAATTATCACGCTATTAACAGTATGAATTAGATAAAATGACAGCAAAAGAATACACTTGAATGGTAAAACAATATAAAATCATAGTAAGTAGTCCCAAAATTGAATACTTTTTATTAATACAATATCAATATTTGTTTTTTTATTAATTAGCTTTAAGATCCCGCTTAGGATAAATATTTCGTGTGGAATATTTTGCACGGTAAGGTGCTGACGACCATGATGTTTTTCGCCCAAAAATACTTCAAACAAACAAGATCCCGCAAGAAGTCAATTTTTTTTTTAACGTGGGTAATAAATTCGTAAACATACATAGGAATGAACTTTATTGAATTTTAAAGCCCGATTAGGAGGAACGGCGTCATCTTAGCACTTTTCCATAACTAACTTATTCCTATTGCCATTTAGAATACCCGTCAATATTTTGTTAGATTTTAGGCGCCACTAACATCAGAGTAGGGAAAACTGTGATTAATTTTGTAACTAATTATTACTGATTATATTTGTAACTAATGACTAATGATTAAATGAGTTATCGGGATGTGAGTAACGATTGATGATTGATCAATCATATTTCCTCCATGATTAATGACTAACGGCTAACCACTTCTATATCAATGATTTGTCATTAGTGACTAAAAAAGCTTTGATCAATGATTAATGACTAATTCCATCATCGAAAAGTGGCAAAGATCTCGGCACGCGACTACGGACAACAAACTAAGAGAAATTAAACAAACAGTCGAAGAATGGCCATCAAGCATAAAGCAAACTAGAAGAGAAGAAGTTGTCTTATGCCGCTTAAGAATAGGTCATTCCCGGCTGACACACTTACACCTCATGACGAGACAGGACAGTCCGACATGTGAAGTATGTAACACTCCTTTAACTATCAAACACATATACACAGAATGTCTACTGAGACAGAACTATGACTTACCGGACAACATGACTGAGTTACTCTCTGATGGAAGCCAATATATAGACAAGATTTACAATTACTTAAAATACAGAAACTTATTTGACCGAATATGACGACAATATAATATTGATTAATTCTTCATTGTAACTATCTGAAATTGAGTAATATATACTATTAAGATTTATACAATCATATACTACTCGAACTCACTGGCTACTTGTAAAACTAAATATTAACATAAACAGTACAGATACACTTTACAACTTCTTAATTCATCATGACTGATTTTATTATTTTTTTTAATTTCCTTTAAAGAACATTTTAATTGTGTTATCGCCTTTTAGCGTTAAACAATAAATAAAAAATAAAAATAATGATTAATTACTAAACTTACGCAGATTGATGATTAAAGACTTAAAAAAAACTATATTTATGATTAACTTTATAAAATTTCGAAATAGTTATTATAAAAAAGGGTTTTGACTGATATTTTCAGTGTTCAGCGTAATAGTAATCATAATTACACCAATAATCACTTTTTTAAAGCACAAGGCTCACAATTTTCCTAGTTCACTCTTCTAAACAATCCTATCTTTTGAAAAGTCTGTTCAGAAGGTAAAACAGAACTGCTTCATGAAGGAATTCTAATCTCCAATGTATTTTGTGTAAAGAAGTAGGTATTAGCTTAATACCGAAAGTATTTACAACGTTAGTCATGTCAATCATTACTGCAGACTGTCAATGATTGACGACTAATGGATAGATTGATGACTAATTCCACATATGATTAATGCTTAATATGACCTATGACTAATGATTAACGAGGATAATTTAATCACGACTAATTCTGATAATCTTTCATCCCATGATTGATTAGTCATAAGTAAAAAGTAAAATTTAATCGATTTGTCAATCGTTTAGTTGATTTATGCCTCTTCAACTTTTGCTCGAAAGTTCAATGACAAAGAACACAAAATTGTCAAAAATCATTTCAAGTATCTTGTTTTACTGGCAAACTATTATTACTGCTAATATCAATTAAAAATATCAACAAAAAATAAAAAAAAACACAAAATCTGTTTAAAGCAAGAAATCTAACACTTCCCAAGTTCAAACACTCAATCCTCTTTCTCAACGTTCGCTCTTGGAAACACTATAACACTGTTTCTCATTTACTTACCTTGTTTTAATAAAATCAATAAAACGATCAATTAAAAATTTGGGCAAACAAAGGCACAAACCCGTCCAAACGAACAATACTAACAATTTCGAAGTTTTGTTGCCCACTTTAATTTGAGTGGATCTACTGTTTTAAGCACTTATTTATTTTAAGCACACAAAATGTCTTCAGAACCTCTTAGCGCGGTTACTCCCTCCCTCCATAGAGAGGAAACCCGCTTATGAGGTTGACATCAACACACAATCCGGAAGTGCCGACTAGAAAATTTAGGTTGGTTCAAATTTGTGTGTGTGTGTGTGTTTATATATATATATATATATATATATTTAAATTTAAAACAAAAGAACAAAACAAACAGTTTCGAAGTCTAAGCACTTATTTCTCCGGTTGACATTGCCTCATTGAAAATGCTTCAAATCCTTTGTAGAGAATCTAGTAAGCATTCGAACAGTCACCTTCCAATTTCCTTTATTAAAATCGAACAGATATATATCTGTTCGCTCTGACAGCCTGAAAAATGGGTCGATTTTAATGAAGGAAATTGGAAGGTGACTGTTCGAATGCTTACTAAATTCTCTACAAAGGATTTGAAGCATTTTCAATGAGGCAATGTCAACCGGAGAAATAAGTGCTTAACCTTCGAAACTGTTTGTTTTGTTCTTTTGTTTTAAATTTAAATTATCAGTAAAATTAGTCTTTTAGTAAAAGAAGGCAAGAAAATGAGAACCTTATTGGTAATAGTGTTTTCCTGGAGTGAACGTTACGAAGGCGGGGGAGTCAGTTTCCTCTTGAGGTGCTTTAAATATCCTCCTCTTTGAGATTTTATTTTATACCTAGTAAGCTTTCGAATGGCCACCTTCCACTTACCACGATTTCCCAACCGTTTTGGAGATATTTACGAAAATAAAAGAAGATCCCAAAACTTTTAATGTGTCAATAATGTTTTTATCTAATACTTCCTTAACTCCATACGAGAATACCAAAATAATGATGAAATATAAATATATATATGCAGATATATAAAATTTCGAATTACCGTTATTTCGTGATCTATGAGTTTGAAACCCTCCTTCTTTTCTTGTCGGCATTTCCGGATTTCGTCATAAGGTCAACCTCATCAGCGGGTTTTCTACTTATGGAGGGAGAGGAGAAACGCGCTAAACGTAAGGAAGCCATTCGTAAGAAGTACTATTGAACCGGGAAAAAGGGTGCACCTACGAAGCTAAACGCTGCAGCACTTCGCTACCACATGGTGGTCGTTGAACTCATGAAACCACACTCAATCTCGGCAATGCGGGCTACCCACATTGCTACTTCGCAATCCTCGATCCATTTCATATGCTCACGGTTCGTGTGGCTTTCAGGGGGGGGGGGGGTAAATGATTAAACCAGAATCGTGAAATGCTCTCGAAGCCATTCGTGCAATTTCCCAATCGTTCTCGCCATATTGCTGTGGATAAGGAGAAATGTTATTGATTATTACACTTTTTTTAAAGGCACATGATCACTCGATCACTAAACACAATTTTTTCTATAACCAGATGGCCTTGTAGTTTCCGAAAAGCATTATTTTTCTCAGTCAAATTATTAGGGAGCAGAGGTTTGCCCACAATTGAGAATAAGTATTAAGTATAGCGAGAAAGAAAGAAATGTTGGCGTCCTTTTGATCGCCCTTTTAAAAATTCCATAAGAAACGTTTTTGTAGGAAATTTATTAAGCTTTCGAATAGGTACGCAGCATATTTTATATTTTCAGTACACACCTAGGCGCGCTCATACCTTGGTCGCGCCAGCCGACTTTCTCCATTTGGCCATTAGCAATGCTCAAGCAATAAGATTTATCATAAGTCGAGCCTGAGGAAATGACTACGCTCATTTCAACATTACCTCCCAGACTACAATAGGGAAGGGCCCAATGTGAAGTGTATAACTAGGTACCAAGGGAGATGATGGGTTCGATTCCCACCGGCGCACAGTGTAACGTCCAATGGACAAAAATCTAAATTTTTGTTTCCTTATATTTAATTTTTAATCCTCTAGCTAAGTTTAGAAACTATTCAAGGAACTAAAATCGTATAAAACTAATAAATATTAGTTTTATTTTGATCAACAAACACATTAGCAGTATTATAAACAAGACAAAGTCTTTAAAACCTGCTTTATAGCAACAATTAGTTTGAGCCTTTCTCGTTGAAGATAGGACAGTGTTGTTATTAAGTCATCCGAAGGAAATTACGTCAAAACTATTCCTTTTTCATCTGATATAATTGATTTTGGGCAATTACTCCCTTATTATTTATCCTGAATTATTCTTCATTGATCTTTGACATTTTTTTTAATGTACAAAACTTTGATAGACCATAACAAAAAACTTCATCTGAACACATCTCAAGTTTTTTAGAGGTTAAAGTTTACCTCAAGTATAATGTACTGAGGGCAATTTAGTTTGCCGAAATTTGCCGATTCCAAAGATTTTTATTTGTAGATCCATCGTTATTTTTTCTTCCAAATTTGAAAAAAAATTGTGGATAAATCCAAGAAGACGGTATTAATCCTTGGGGAAATGATTCAATTTAATCTGCAGGATGATCCTAAAGAAATATTAAGCATTATTAAAAAAACTGCCAGTTTAGTCCTAAATTATATGTAAAAAATGTGGGTACGTGTTCACCGCAGAGAAAAAAAACTCTTGTATAAATACTGGTTGAAACAATATATCAACTTAGAAGAACTTGTTATTAATTTTTATCATAGAAAATTGTAAAATATTATTATTCTATGACAATATTAAAAAAAAAAAAAAAAAAAAAAAAAAAAAAAAAAAAAAAAAAAAAAAAAAAAAAAAAAAAATCAGTCCCGTAACAGGCCACGAGGGCCCAGAGGGGCAGATACTATAGAGGTATCTGATTCATGACCATACGGCACACAAGGGAGATAGTGTGGTCAGTACTATGCTCCGGCCGCCTGATTTTCCCCTTAGCTGCTTCGACTGCTACAGTCATTAGCACCCAAGGTACCCATTATTAAATTAATTAAAGGCTGGGTTGGCCTAGGGGTGGTCAGGGAGGCCGAATTCAACCCATGAGCGAAGACACTAGAAGAAAAAATCTTTAGTGCTTGCTCGGGATTTGAACTCAGGTCCTCCAACTTATTAGTCCAGTGCTCTACCACTGAGCTAACCTCGCCCCCTATGACAATATTACTATAAGTAAAATTCACTACTATACCATTATTACATACAGCTATAATATATTTTATAATATTGTTATTAATAATATTATTTCTATTAATATTGCAATTAATATTATTATAGCCGTATAGTATGCATTATTATACTATTGTTACATTGTTTTGAGTTGATTTCAGTTAATAAAAATGCTTATTTGAAAATAACTAGTGGTTAATGATTTTTTTCCATAATCTCCACTACTTCGTTACACTGTGCGGCGGCAGAAAAAAAAACCTAGATACCAGTCCTTACTGTTTCTTATTACCACCTCCGAAACTTCAATATATTTTTATTTGATTTTTTACTGTCCTAATTTTGTCACTAGTAATAATGAGTCTGTTTGTAGCTTATAATAATGAAATTTCAAGAAGAAAATCGCCTCTTTTGCGAAGCTACTCATAGAAAATAAATAACTAAGTTGACTTTATAAAAGTTTGATTTTTTAAAAAAATAAACATTTCTTAAATTTAGCAAAACCACAATCAAAGAAAACTGTACTTCATGGTTGGGAATGGAGATTATGCTCTGACCTGACACCATGAATAACTAAAACATTGCAACTAGCTGCAAAAGAAATTGGTATTATACAGGTGTGGAAACTAATACATTAATGACATTATGGAAATATTTAACTATAAGGCTCAAGTGAGCCACGCCTACCAACCTACTTGTTCCTGAGGATTCCAGGCCACATTCTCTTGGCCAGCCTGTTATGCCTCCACTGTCCCTAGCCAAACTAGAATTCCATTTTTTTCGTCCTGAGAAAACCTCCCACACAATCCGACTAACGTATATGTATGTATCTGTGTGTGTGTGTGTGTGTGTGTGTACATTTGTCTAGTGTCGTCGTCCGAGGGTTGGATTCGTGGTGCCTGGCCGTTCCTAGGCTCACGGAGCCTTTAATTAAATTAATGGGTACCTGTAAAGGGGAAAATCAGCTGAGCGGAGCATAGAACTGATCAGACTATTTCCCTACTGTGCCGTATGGTCAAGAATAACCCTACTGTATCTGCACCTAGGGGCCTGGAGGGACTGATAATAATAATAGATGATATATTATATAGCAGAGCTAATAAACATGCAAGGCATATCCAGAAGAGATTCATTGTATAAATTAAAAAAAAATCTCGTGAACAGTGCTGTTTTAGCACTTTCCTCCGAAGGAAAGTAGCTATTGAGGTTGCACTCTTGACGGAATTTTGGAAAAATTTCTTCAAATCTTTAAATGACCCCCGTTAAAATTTATATATATATATATATATTATATATATATATATAATATATATATATATTATATATATATATTATATATATATATTATATATATATATATATATATATATATATTATATATATATTATATATATATATATATTTATTTTTTATTTTTTTTTTTTTTTAAATTGATCTTTATTGATAATTTACAATCTGTACAGTTAATGTACAATAAGTAAATATGGTCACCTATACATAAAACACAGTGAATAAGATGAGGGGAGAAGGCAGACATTACTGCCACTCCCAGTGAAAGTTATGGTATTTCTTATTTTAATTAAAACTTGATCTCTTTTTTAAACTATATACATTATTTACACTATTTATATTACTTTATAAGACAGGCTAATTAACCAGTTGTAAATTGTCTCGTGGCCAATGGCGGCGAAGGCGTCGAGGAGGATTATCTGGGATGACATGGGAAGAGAGGGATCTGCCAAGAGGATTGGGGTGGGCTGGGAGTTTAGAGAAAAAGGTCAGGAATCGTGATTTGGCTAAATCATAAACGAAGGGTATTTCAGTGTCTCGATGGATGGTTAGGTTTGAAACGTAGAAAGGAGCGTTGAGGATTTTACGAAGGACTTTGGATTGGAAACGTTGGATAATTTGTATATTTGATGGCTTAGCTGATCCCCATAGTTCTATCCCGTATGTCCATATCGGTCTTATTATGGTCTTGTATATTGTCAGTTTGTTTTTTGTGACTAGTTTTGATTTGAGTCCAATTAGTCGTCGGAGAAGTCCGAAGCGTTTGTTCAGTTCTTGTCTCTTGTGTTTTATGTGTGTTTTCCAGGTAAGTCGCTTGTCGAGGTGGAATCCTAAATATCGAACCTCGTTAGATTGGGGTATTGGGATATTGTGGATTGTTACAGGAGGGCACTCAGCTCGTCGCAGGGCGAAAGTTACATGCGTACATTTCTCTGGGTTCATTTGAATCCTCCATTCGTTGACCCATTTCTCGACGTCATTGAGGTAGTTTTGAAGTTTTTCAGATGCCAATTTAGGGTCGGGAGAGGATATAAGGAATGCAGTGTCATCGGCAAATGTACAAGTGACGATATTTGGGGTTGTTGGGATATCTGACGTAAATATAGAATAAAGGAGAGGAGCTAGGATACTGCCTTGGGGAACACCTGCTTTAATGGTTCGAGGAGAGGAAATTGAAGAGCCGTATTTGATATGGAATGTACGATTTTCTAGATATGATTTTAGGATAAGATAGAATCGGAAGGGAAGGAATGTTTTGAGTTTGTAAAGGAGTCCGGGATGCCACACTCGATCAAACGCCTGTGCCACGTCAAGAAAGACACCGGAACAAAAACTTTTTTGCTCAAGTGTGGAGGAAATAGTGTCAACTACACGGAAGACTTGTTGGGTAGTGGAATGCTGGGAACGGAAGCCAAACTGGTGATCAGGAATTTTATCGCTTGAGTTTACTATGGGTAGGAGTCTTCTGTACAGGAGTTTTGCGAATACTTTTGAAATTATTGGGAGAAGGCTAATAGGACGATAGGAGCTGGTAAGTGTTGGAGATTTAAGGGGTTTTGGAATAAGGATTACTTCAGAATGTTTCCAGGATGAGGGAAATCGAGTAGTACGAAGGATGCTATTAAATATTAGGGTAAGGAACATCGGGGTTTTGTGTGGCAGGTGTCGAAGGATATTGGCAGTTATTAGATCAGGACCAGGAGATTTCTTAAGAGGGAGATGGTGAATTGTATACTTGACATCTGCAGGACTGATGGATTTAGGTGGTTCCGAAAGAGGAAGAGGTTCATATATATATATATATATATATATATATATATATATATATATATATATATATATATATATATATATGCAAATATATATGTGTGTCTGATAACACAATAGCGGCCAGAGTTTTTGTTTTTTCGTCACGAAACTTGGTATACAGCGTTCAATTAACAAACGATTGAACGAGTTTGTAAACCACCAAAATCGGTCCAAAGGAAGGGGGGGGGGTTACCCGGACCCAAAATACTTATTTGACCAGGCCAGCCGTAGTTTTTGATATATTTCGACGAAACTTGGTATTCGTAGTTGTAATCTACAGAGAAAAAAGTGTTGTAGAAATAAACTAAATCGTTCCATTAGAAGGGGGGGGGGGTTACTCCGGACCCACATTACCAATTTGCCACTACCAGCCGTAATGTTTGTTGTATTTCGACGAAACTCGGCATTCGTAGTGGTAATCTACAGAGAAAAATGTGCTGTAAAAATAAACTAAATCGGTTCATTATAAGGGGGGGTTTACTCCGGGCCCAAATTGCTAATAGGTATACTCATACCGGTCGTAATTTCTGCAGTATTGTAACGACCCTCGGTATACGTCGTGGGTAATTCATAAGAAAGAAGTGTTATAAAAATGAGCTAAATCGGTCTATCGGAAAGGGGGGTTTACTTCGTACTATATTTCAATAGAAGTAGCCCGCCAGAAGTAGGTTCACAAAGCCGCCGCTAGGAGCGCTTTCTGCCACTAGGGGGAAGTTCCCCTACAGTCCTGTATCCTCTTCCTGCGTGAGTTCAAAAGACGAAAATATGAAGTTTTTGTGTATTTATTAAGTTCATGTTTTTATTTTATTTATATAGGATTAAGAAAATATTTCAGGAATGCACTACCCAAATTCTGAGGAAAGTGCTTAGTTATACAGCTCCTGCGTGACGGACTTTTTATCATGATAATGCTAGACCACTTACGGTTCAAAGAAAGCTACAAAAAAATTTGAATTTATTTAAGAGGTTTTTATCTCATCTTGCTCACTCCCCGGACATTGGTCCAACAGATTTTCACTTATTTGAGCTCTAGGGCTGCACTAAATGAACTGAAATTTATTTGCGTCAAAACCATAGTGTTTCTTCTAATCTACTTGATACAAACGTACCATTGCAGTGACGTAACAAAACAATCGTTAGCCTTCAAGATTTCGCTCTGTCATGACTTTCCTTTATGTCGATTCCCTAGTCATTTTGCCAGGCAGAATACTCGAGAAAACGGCGGAAGATTATTCATAAAATTGCTAGTCATACACCTTTCCACGGCACCGAAATGAATTATGTTGAATAACGACAACAAATGAAACTTAATTAATAAAATATATAAAAATAAATAAACAAAAACATTAATATTATTAATAAGTGATCGCTACTACGGCGATTTCACTCCTTCCAGGGTACCTGTAAGTTCTAATGAACCAGCATTGTGATTAGAAATTTGTTTCACTTATTGTTATAAACAGAGGTATGGAAATGTTTGAAAGATGGCCGAAAGCCAATGGTTATCCCAGTAGGAGAATATAGTTTTTATGTACTGGCTGCTGTCCCTCAACAATTCGTTCATGTCATGTCATACAAAAATACAATATTACATCATTCAATTATACAATTAATGAAATATGTTTACAAAAATTTAACAAAATAACAGATATTAAACTCCGTTAGTTTCATGATGTCAAATTTTGTAATAAAATATAGGTTTGTGTTTAATTTGTATTTTTTTATGTGTCAGCCAGTAAGATGTTAGTAAAATACGAATTTATGGTTTAAATATAGAAAAATAATAGAGGAACGCGAGTCAGTCTGCAGTAGAATGGTTAAATTTATTTAATTATGCTGAGTTCCGCGACAGAGGCGATTAACTCAGAAATAGAGTGAGTCATTTGCTAGTCAAGTGGTAGTCAGTTGGTTATAAAATAAACGAAGGTAGGTAACACAAAGATTTAAAAAAAAAAATAAATAACAATAAAATACTTCCATTATAAATGACATATAATTATACTTTCGAGTAAATGTGTGTATATACTAAATGTATTAATGGTTAAATTAAGCCTAATTAAAACTAAAATAAATAAAGAAGAGATATACCGCAGTATGTTTTGCCTTAATCTTTCGTAAAAAATGTAAAGACATGTAAAAAAAAATCTCAAAACCACAACAGAAAACTGACAGTATTCTAAGCGGAAATTACTCTATTTAAGCACTGATTCAAATCGGTTGTACTTATACAACAAAAAAAAAATGAAAAATAAATTTGAACTTTAAATGCCCTTAAACCTGACGTGATGGGGTGATACGGACTCCGGATTTGGATTCACAGTGCCGAAATACGTAAGAACATATGTATGGTGTCTTTGGAAAATACTAGTTTTTTTGTGTGTGCCTGTGTTATTATTATGAGCTTATCGCCAAAGATGTCAACTTAAAAATAGTATGACTGGGTTACTTACGTCAGCGAAAGAGGTCTACAGACCTCGTTAATCTGGTGACAAGCACTAGAATTAGCTTCCGATAGGCCACTCCTCTTCGAAAGTTTTTCAAAATCTGAAACAAAAAACCTTATGAAGCCTTTATAATTTCTAGATGCGAAAAGAAGGGATAATATTAAATGATCTAAATGAGTTGTCCCCAAACGTTTTTGTCTAGTAGAAGACTTGCCGTGTTTCGGGTTTTGGTTAGACCCCCTGGTTAAATAATATTACATTTTTGCCAATCCGTAAACATGTAATGTGTTTTTAACTTATTTCTAACTGAAGTGTGGAGAGGAAGTGAAAAAAAAAAATACAAAAATACACGTTAAGGCTCATACATTTATTTATGAAATTCAAATAAAAGTAGTTTGAGCAGATCACCCTTGTTGCGAAGCTCTTCAAGCAAATAAATTTATGTTTAGGTATGAATTTATTATGTACGCATAAAAACACTAATGAAATAATAAACCATTTTTAGTTGGATGGATGAACCTGATGTTTTCATGATAAATTTTCAATATGTAGGATCGATTTAGTTCGGTTTAATCTAAAATCTCCTCGGTAAGTGATGTTCACTTTGTTTCTGTTTTTTTTTTTTTTTTAAGAAAATTACAAACCTCTTTCTCCTTAGTATGAGAATGGAAAAGTAATTAAAAACTTTCTCCTGATATTCCACGATAAGATATCGCATCCAGTGTGACGAAGGACTAACAGTTCTAAAACTTATGTAAGACTCAATTTAGCACATCTTTATTAGATAGTGAATTGCACACTAAGTGATATATAAATTCTAATGGGACATTAGGGCATTAAATACTGAGTGGATTTATAAATATAATTGATTTAAATAACTGCCGGTAAAATGTAAAACATTCATTGTCTAATATGAACACAAATCTGAGAGGAGCACGGACATTCCACACACTAATGGCAGAGAACTGTAAGATTAACATATTTATAATAGAAATTCCTACATAATAGGTACTTTTGCTGCCGAATTAATTGATTTCCCACACCCGGGGGCTAGGAGCAATTATATTCCGCTAAGTATATTCCCATAATAGTAAGAATTAAATCTGAGACCATTGTGAAATATCAGGAAAGGTCCGTTAGATACAGCTACGCTTTTTATGACTCATTTATAGCAGCTTATTCTGTAATAGATATGAAGCAGATATTTCAGTTCTTACTCATAATATAATTAATATATATGTTTGATATACACAAATAGATTTATTTATTTATTTTTTATTTTATTTACTTTATTTTTTATATATATTTTTTTATTTTTTGTATATTTTTATTTGCCTTTATTATTATAATTTAATTTATTTTGTTTTCTTAAACAATGATATATGTTTTCTGCTACTATAATATTTTTTTCATTTGATTTCCTCCTAGCTTCAATAGTATAAGAAATATTTAGCTTTGTTCGCACACAGACTTTAAGAGTAAATAGTCTTGTTGTGTACTCTCAATAAATTTTTTTTTTTATTTATATTTAATTTATAGAGTTCCGTGACGCAGGCGAAAAACTCTATAGACGTCAATATTAAGTAGCAAAAAAATAAATAAATAAAGAAAAGATAGTAAGGAGAAAAAGAAGAACTGTGATAGAGACAAAAAACAAACGAACAAAATAATTGAAATGCAAATGAATAAATGAACAAATACAACATGAAAAGGAAAATAAATGGATTTAAAAAATATATATAAATAGATAAAATAAAACATTATTAATTAATACAAGGAGATGTAACGTGAGGAACTGTTAACAAAAAACTAAAAATAGGATAAAAAGTATTAATATCAGTTAAAAAATTGAATAAGTTAAATTTTGGTGTATAAGTGTGTGTTTTTTAAATATTTAAGTAGTGAAGCTATGTGTGGGCTACCTTCTGTCAGTAAGTCCCGTAAGTCGTAGGGAATATTTACATCATTGCGTTGTCTGCAGTTCGTAAGTATGTGTTTGACGGTCAAGGTCTCGTTACACAATCTACAAGTTGGTCTGTCCTTTCTGTCTAGTAGGTAAGAATGGGTAAGTAAGGTGTGTCCAATACGAAGCCTGGAGAGGATTACTTCGTCCCGACGGGAGAAGTGTTCATTTGTCCAGGCTTTCGTTGTATTTTTAATTTCTCTTAATTTGGCTTCAGTTTTTAACCACTCACCTTCCCATTCGTACAGTATGTTAGTATGTAATGTTTTGTAGAAGTCCGTCGAAGTCATAGTGTTCATGTCAAGCGTAGGTTTTTTCGTCGCTAGTTTTGCTTGTAGATCTACAGCTGTACTGAGTTTAATGTCTTCGTGTCCAGGTAGCCATAGAAATTTGATATGTTTATTTTTGTTCTGTAGTCTGTGTATTTGTGAGAATATGTTGTTGATAAGAGGATGTGTACTGTAAATGTTTCGCATGGAGAGCAAAGAACTTAAAGAGTCAGTACAAATAGTAATGTTGTCGTACACACTGTCTTGAATGTTTGTCAGTGCTAACTGTATTCCGTATAGTTCGGCTGTGTATATGGTCGTTTCGTCTGGTAGTCTTAGTAAGTAAGTGTTATTGTCAATAATCGCAGCTGATCCTGTCCCGAATCTCGTCTTGGATCCGTCAGTGTAAGCGTACAATGTTTCAGTATCTTGTCTCAGAATCGAGTTTGCCAGGTGTTTGTAAAATATGGAAGATGTTGGCTCAGTCTTCTTGTATTTCGTTAGTGTCAGGTCAATCTTAAAGTTCTTTACTCTCCAAGGCGGAATGTCTGAAACTGTGTTTGTGAGAATTTGTGTTTCTGTTAGGTTGGGAAATCTTCTATCTTCTAAAACTCTTACACTTTTTTGAGGTTTTTGTTTAACATTTCTCTCTAGGTATTTATTAAAATTTAAGTTGTTAATAAAATCATTTACACATTCGGTTCCCAGTCCTTTTGACGTTATAAGAAATTTAGAGCATAACATTCGACGCCTGATATGCAATGGTGGTTCGCCAGCTAATGCACACAGGCTTTCTGAAGGGCTGGTCCTAAAAGCTCCTGTGGCTAGCCTGAGTCCTGTGTTATGTATGGTGTTGAGTAGTTTAAGTGCGGTTGGACTGGCAGATGAATATGCTACACAACCATAATCCAGAAGAGACCTGGTATAGGAACGATAGAATGTGAGCATGGTACATTTGTCAGCACCCCATTTGGTATTACTAAGGATTCTTAATAAATTCAAAGATTTTTTGCATTTGTTGAGAAGTCCTTTAAGGTGGGGTAACCACGTCAGTTTTCTGTCAAGTGTCATTCCCAAAAATGTCAGTAAGTCAGTCCTATCAATGGTAGTCTGGTGTAATGTTAACTGGGCAACTTGGTGTTCCCTCTTTCTGCTAAATATTATATACTTATTTTTATCATTGGAGAATCTGAAGCCTGTTTCTTTACACCAATTTTCCAAATTGTTCAATGTATGTTGTATTTGTTGTTGTCCAATGTTGAGTTGTTTATATGAGGTGTAGATCAGGAGGTCATCAGCATACTGGCAATAGGACACCCCTTGAGGAATACAGCTACTGACGGAATTTACAGCAATGTTAAACAGAGTTGTACTCAGTACACCTCCTTGAGGCACTCCATTCTCCTGCAGAAATACATCTGAGAGAGCAGTACCTATTCTCACTCTGAATGTTCTGTGGGAAAGATAGCTGTGCAAATATTTCAAGACTGGACCTTGGACTCCCCATTCAAGCAGCTGTGATAGTATGAGTCTCCTCCATACCCTATCATAGGCCTTTTCAAGGTCTAAGGACACAGCTAAAATTGATTTTTTGTTTAAAAATGCATCCAAAATATCATTTTCCACTCTTGCGAGATGGTGGGTTGTGGGATGTTGTTGCCGGAAGCCACATTGATAGGACGAAAGGAATTTATTACGTTCCAGGTACCAAATAATTATTTTGTTGACAATTTTTTCAAGAAGTTTGCTGCAACAATTTGTCATGCTAATTGGTCTGAAACTAGAAGGTAGTGTAAATAAATATTTATGAGCATTGGCAATTAAAGCTATACGCTCAAACCAAATATTACATGTATATATATAAAATTATACATATACATCAGTTAAACAGTTCATTATACAGCCAATTATGCAAAATTACATAATCATTCAATTAATCAATTATGTACACAAACTTTACAAACTAAAAATTTTAAACTTCGTTAGTTTGATATTGTCAAATTTTCTTATAAAATATAGGTTTGTGTTTAATTTGCATTTTGTCATGTGTCAGTCAGTAAGATGTTAGTAAAGTAGAATTTATTGTTTTAATTCAAACAAATAAGTCACTCCGTAGCAGGATGGTTAAATTAAGCCTACTTAAAACTAAATAAAAAAATAACTATATGTATATATGTGTATATATATATATATATATATATATATATATATATATATATACACATATATACATATACATATACCCGGTTTAGCGTAAGTGGTGAAGAATACTTAAGGAGCTGATAGTAGGCACCAAATGGAACACAAATGGTCCTTTGGGCTAGGGGTCAATTCCCAACAGGGACGGAGGAAAGTTAAATGTTGAGTTTTTTTAAATTAACTACCTTTTTTGTTGAATAGAAAGCAATAACTAAATAACTGTTTATGATATGTAATTCCCAATTGCTGCATCGTAAACTTCACAAAATTTACTTGATGAACAAGTAGACCTTGACAATTATAAAACCAGTAAACGGCGGCTAAAACGCTGTTTAACATTAATGAGACAGAGCTGCTTACAGCAGCCGATTCTGTGCTTGTACGGGCGAGAGAATGTCTTGCTTCCAAAAAAATAATTTTGTAAATTTAAACTGCGTTTTAACCTCCTTTCACTCGTTTTATAATTGACAAAATGTAGTTTTTCTTCAAGAAACTTTGTCTAGTTTACGATCCTGCAATTGGAAATTAGATATCTTAAACAGTTATTTAGTTATTACTTTCTATTCAACGAAAAAAATGGTTAACCTTAAAAAACACAAAATATAAATTTCCTCCTTCCCTGTTGGGAATTGACCCTCAGCCCAAAGGACCATTTGTGTTCCATTTGGTGTCTACTATCACTTCCTTAAGTATTTGTCACCACTTACACTACTCCCTGCATATATGAATAAATCTCTGTTCGCTGTATAGCCGACTCAAAAATGGACCGTTTTTAAAGAAATTTGGCACAAACTCCTACATTTAGAGAAGCGACAAATGCGGATAATAAAGTGTGATAACGTCGTTCCTTACATGTTTACATTTCTATGTAACATTTCAAAATAGATAATGAAAAATTGAAACATGAGGTAAACATATTTATATACTAACTCAATAAGAGCCCCTTTAGTCATTTCTTGCCAATTTGGTTTTTAAGTGCAAACAGTATTAAAATGCAGTCGAATTACAACCTGGATAAGTCAATGTTTATTAAGTAAAGATTTCACGGTCCCTTGAAGATCGACTAATCGAGTGTAAACTGTGTATATAAACATTAAATGGGACCACTTTCGGTATGCAGTAGGTTGGACCAATAAAGACATTTTTTCAAAAGTTCTCTAATAGCTACAATCCTTTGGACAGTGGTAAAAGCAAAAACAATTCCAGTCTTTTCTTCCAAGGAGTGCCACTTGTACAAAGGCTTGGGCATCATTGAAATACTGGATAATTATACTGTTAATGTCCGTATTAAATCAGGCCCGAGAGGGGGGGGGAGGACTATAATTCCAAGAACCGTTTAGCGTCAAAAGGGGGATCCGGTTCCTCTTCACTGAGGAGTTGGCCATTTGCATTTTTTAACATCTCCAACATAGTTTCACTCTTGAATAACGACATTTTCATTCAAAAAAAGGCGAGTAGTTGAAAAAATTACTATGAATTCGAGGTGTAATCGCATTTGTTTATTCACATCGTAAGAATCCTTACCTTATTCCATTTTAGCGCGTTTCCTACCTAATTTGTGGTTGTTCAAATTTGTTTATGTGTATGTGTTTTTGTGTGTGTGTTTGTATGTTGGGGTGTATGTATATATATGTATATATATGTATATATATATATATATATACATATATATATATATATATATATATATATATATATATACATATATATGTATATATATGTATATGTATATATATATATATATATATATATATATATATATATATATATATATATATTTACACACAGGGTGCCCCAGTCTTACCGACAGACTTTGTATATCGATGGAGAATCGAGAAAAAGTGAACAGACATAATTGTTTCTAGTTTTTGCGTTCGAAGCGCAGACGGTTCGTCGGATCAAAAAATTTCTATCCGATGGGTTATTCAAACACGATTATCTCGTAAAATATTCAAGCTAAGACGCTAATCGTGGGCTCATCTCTAAGATAATTTACTATGCTACAACTTTTGTATTTTTTTTTCGTACAACGTTTCGTTTGAGCGATAAATGGGATTTGTTCTTTGCGCTTTTCTCGAAACGAAGCGAAAACGAGAAAATTGCTGTTCAAAGGATTTTTAGACTTAGTTTTTCGATTCCCCAACGATATAAGAAGTCTGTCAGTTTAAGAATGGGTACCCTGTGTGTATATATATATATAGGCTAGAGTGCACTAGAGATGCAGATAAATATTTGTTAATTTGAATGGCCGGTAATTTCGTGACGTCTGAGTCCTTCCCATAAAGATGCTCTTGAAGTGAGGGAGTAAACGCTCTCAAATGAGAGCATTCAACATTATTTAACTGTTGTTATACGACGTAAAAAGGAAATGGATACGTAAATTATTTGTTTTAAGTGCTTTGGATCATTTTAATTCGTTTAAATTAATATTGGATGTCTAATTAATTTAAATGTAATAGTTGTTTCACTTTGATAAGATTGCAATATTAATCAATTACCCAGCATAAGGGACATCTTCAGAAGGCGGAAAAAATTGTGCACTTTGCTTTCACAGTCGCACGTATCATAATATCACAACGCGTTCTCAGTGATGACTATAAAAAAACAAGTGTGTCTTCGTCCTTTGGCAGCTGCGTACATCAAAGCCGATTCTCAAAACGTCCCACAGGAAGTTTCCGTTCATATAAATCAGAAGCATTTACTCATAGGTTTTGATCTTTCGTGAAAAATATTGAATGAAATCTCAAAGAGAAGTAAGATTTTAGGCGCCAAAACAGGAAACTGGAAGTATCCTATGCGGAAATTACACCATCCTCTTTTCCAATGTTTGCTCTTGTAAACACTATCACCAATGTGTTTCTAATTTCTTACCTTGTTTTACTAATTATTTTACTGTTAAATGCAATTAAAAATTGCGGTAAACAATCGATCAAAAGAACAAAACTAACAATTTAGAAGTTTTAAGCACTTATTTATCCGATTGCCATTGCCCCCCATCGAAAATTACTTCAGAACCTTTTTTTTTTAGAGAATTTAGTAGGCTTTCGAATGGCCACCTTCCAAATACCTAAAATGTCTAACCGTTTTCCAGACATTTTAGGGACGAATCGCATTCTTTGCGGATGCTCACAAATAAATAAATTTTAAAAAAGATCTGTTTATGTCTGTTAATAAAATTTTTGTCTAATACTTCCTTAACTCCAAACGCAACCAAAATGTAAATATCTTAGAACAGATGAATATCTGAAGTCTGGAACACGTTTCAATTGAACCAAGCGTTTCTGAATACCCAAACTAAAAATTAGTTGGGAAAAGTAGTTGTATCAATGTTTTTCGGAAACGGTTACATATATCGCTTTTACTTCGCTGGTTTCATTCGTTTTCCTGCGTTAGAGGAACAAACAAATACCTACAAGCCTATGCTTGAGTACTAGAAAACGTATGCGTTACAATTTTATTAGCGCGAATTTCGCGCCAATAACCATGTTCCGGAAGACGGATTCTGCTGGTTAACGAACTTGACCATTCAGATTCAGAGGGAGGAAGGAACCGCGCTTAAAGGACTTCGGAGCTCGATGGTAGAGTTCGTAATTGGTATTCAAAAAGATTATTTAGTTTGTTTTACCTATAGGTTACCACCATTTCCTAGCCAGGATAGGGCTGATGCCTTCTTTTTCCCAAAGAAAAGCCACCACCATATAGTGGGAATCGAACCCACGACCCTTGACACGGAGTGTTAAGTGCGCAAGGCTTAACACTTACCCCGATTAATTTATCGGTATTCAGCAAAGCAGCCAACAACCAAACCAACATTCCCAATAATTATTATCTGACGTCAGTTTTACAACAATATATTTATATCCTACTCTTGATCCAATGAATTGTACAATGGATCCTCAAACAATTCAGACATTGTTATCAAGTTTGCATAAATGGAATAACTATAGGAAATTGGATGATAAAGGGACGCCTTTACAGAATTACAAGTGGTTGTAAGTGGACTTGTTGAAAGGATAATAAGGACCAACTAGGATAGGTCAATTCCTGCAGCAAAGTACAAAGACAAGATAAGCCAAGAGATAAACAATCAAAAGGAAAACATTACAAATCAACACAAATAATGTTGAAAACAACCAAAAATAATCTCCGAATATTACAATCACTACTTGACAGCCTGATAAATGATGACTTTATGAGTGGAATCTTATAAAAAATGGTTATAGGCAGTTTTCCGAAAAATTGATCTTCAAATTTCCAGGACTTTTTTGTCTTGCCTAAATATTAAGCTCAACAAAATTCCCAATGATCCTAAAAGGTCCGAACCGCAGGAGCCAAGCACGTTTTTCAGGAAGGTGGTGACATTCCGCCAGGTTACGTTATTTTACTAGGAGAGAACCTTACTTGACTTGTTAGTTACCTTACTTTACTAGGAGGGAACCTTACATTACATGGTGGTTACCTTACTTTACTTTATCCTACACACGCATTAGGCAATCCAACCATCAAGCGCTTCGCAGACTAGTACAGTGAGGAAAACGAAGAAAGCAGCAAATTCGTGTCGACGAACACCGGGCCATTGAGAGCCCTGAGGGATGTAAGATGTCCATTCTGCCGCCATTGCTCAGCACACAGATGTTTGTATGCACCTCGCTGATTAGGTGAAGTTGAGCTAATTCTCTCGTTGTCCTGATCCGCTTGTAATTAGCTTCTCCCAAAGTTCATCCGTTACAGCTTTGCGGTGTACTTCAGCGACAGCTATTTAAGCTGATAAACAGTGATTTTTTGGGAAGTAGGCCTAAGAGAGAGTCACCAGAGATGATGGCTGTTTTTCGTAAGTGTCTTCGTTCGTCTGCTTTTTCATTCCCAGGCATTCCTACGTGGCTAGGAAGCCACTGAAGTACGACAGAACCTTTGAAAGCCTTTGTTGGCATTCCACGATGCGATGGCAATCAGTAAGTGGGTTTGAACAGTAGGCCAGTATTGCAGCCTGTGAGTCGACCAGGAATGCTATTTTTCTGTGTATCCTCTTCGGATACCTAATTTCTTTATTTACCCATTTTTGAAGAGCATGATACTTGTCATTAATGCTTGTCTCTCCGACTAAGTTGGCTTTGCGATAAGTACTTGTTCACACGTTGGGTACAAGTGCATCCAGTATGATCCGACCAGTAACTAACTTGTCACTAAACACTTGTTGGGCTGTTTAAACGATGCGACAAATGCCAACTGCCGATTAGAATGGCGGTGGGGGAATTTACCTGTCGCAAATTGAATCCATTCCTATTCACTTGCACTTGCGGCGTTAACTAATACTTTTCACTTGAGATTAAAAAAGAATAGACACACTAAACATTGTTCTCGAAGGCAATGCGAGGCCAATGTTTATATTAGTAAACTATTTGCAGTTATTTTAGGAAGACCTTTTTTATGATTAAACTAGGTAGTAATATTTTTGAATAAATGTTACATTTTTTAAATTTATATGTAATTATGATATAACATTTAATTTAATTTACTGTTAGTTAAAATAAGACTTATTTGATAAAGGCAAGCTTAAAAGTGTACTTTTTTAAAAAATCCTAAGTATTTCAGTAATAATTTCTCCATCTAAAGTAAAGCTTAAGTTAAAAATAGTGGTTCTTTGAATAAATTTGAATGTGTATTGTCTAAATTTGGCTCTTTTGGATGACAAGGTTGCCGGCCACAGGTTTAGACATCATTCACACAACAAAAGTTAACCAAAGAGTTCTCCAACGAAATATAACTCAAAAGCAAGAAGGGGAAAAACCATGGGCGTATATAGGAAATAATTTCGACCCCCATTCGATTTACGCCCATGTAAATCTGAAAATAGAAGCCGAAACATTGATGAGATGGGAACAGATTCCCTTATCGGTATTTTTTTTTTAATTTTTTTTTTTTTTTGTGTTTAACGGCGTATCAACAATTTGGCTATTAATGCCGGTCTATCTACAGGTTGCCAACCTTTTATAATGCCGACGGCACGTGGTCGGTCACCCATTCAGGTACTGGCCACGCCCGGCGTTGCTTAACTTCGGTGATCTAGGGGAACCGGTGCATTCAACGTGGCTATGGCCGTTGGCAATTTTTTTGTTTTTTTATTTATTTTATTATTTTTATTTTTTTTTACGGCGCATCAAAGTTATCGGTATTTATCGCAATATTGTAGCTTTTGGAGGTGAGTGTTGTTTAATGTGATGAGAAAACTTCACCATTAATCTCTTGAGATTAACCGAAGATACGACTAGAATCAGAAGAGGCCAAATAGGTATTCAGCGTAACATAACTTGGAAGAAGTCATAATATCAACCATATACAACTATTAAACGCTATCTCTTTGGCCTGACATGATTGATAGAAAGCTTGGTGTTAACAGCTGTTGGAGGTTTATACATTTTTGGGCGGGAAAACGTTTTCGTTGGTCTTTTCATGTAAAGCGTAATCACAACATGGGCCTGAAGAAGGCATCCCACGAAGTATACCTCAGTAGGGCCAAGGAACGTTGCACATAGAAGCTAAAAATCAACCTGATGGCATAGCCTGTTCCAGAAAACTCACAATTTTAAGAAACGAATAGTCAACGAAAAAAGTGGAATGTATCGCTGAATGGTCGTTAAGGTCGGAATGGGTCCGGCCTTAACTGAGCCAGAAACAAATCGAAGTGTAAACACTGAGGGAGAAGAAGAGTGGTCTGACGAGAACGGTAAAGAGGGAGAGACAAGAACAGCAAGAGGCTGAGGGATAGTAAGAGAGAGAGGGAGGGAGTGAGAGAAAGGGAGTATCAGAGAGAAAGAGAGAGAGAGAGAGAGAGAGAGAGAGAGAGAGAGACAGAGAGAGAGAGAAAAAACCACGCCCACCAATCCCTCTCACGGCGTCACACGTGCCCATGAATTCTTGAGCCGGCCTTCGGGGTCATCCGAACCAGCTACCGGGCTTGCATACCTACCAGGCTGTCCTCATCTACCTGGGCGCATTCACACTACACTCAACTCTCGCGTCCGTCTTAAATATACAATTAGATTCTCGCTTAATGGAGACGTATATACGAACTATTTAGTATTCTCACTACTAAATAGTTCGTCAACGGCGTCATCTTGGCGTGTTTCCATATAATGGAACTTACCACTAACAGTCATTTAGATAAGTTTAAAAATGAAACTTATAATATTGATCTTTAAATGGAAGGTAACCAATACTTCCGAAAATTCAAATACCGTTTTCTCCGACTGATGCGGTTTATCAAAATGAATACATTATATCGTCCCTACCATATCAAAGAATCGAACATGCGAAAACTCGTTTTTCAGATTCGAGACTTTGCTCTTACATTGAGGACGATACGGCTTGTCGTAAATTGTCGTAACTCTAACCCCTTTAGAGTCGATTTTAATGCCTTAAATAAAGTATCGAATACGAGAATTTTTTAATATATTACTTCGTCAATGGATAGAATATGTTCGTTCTCGAGTTTGCACCGATTTGCATATTCGATAGTTTGACATGGTAAGGACGATATCTTCCCGCGTTTTGGAGATATTCAACCAAAATTCCAAAACGCGTTCTTACTTCATCTTTTCCAAAAGTAACCAAAATTATATAATTTTTTCGGGTAAATAAGGATCTTTATGGAAAAAAAGCTTGTCACTCCAGATATAACCCACTCCCTCCTTTGTTGCTTATCTTCCGTCAAGAATGTTCCTCCTAGGTTCTTTTTCGTAAGTGTCTGGCGTCCGGCAACCAAGAACTTCCCCTGAAATACAAGGCCTAAATAGATGTCTAGGCCGTGCAAACCTTATCGAACGCTACCGGATCCTTGTGCAGCCAGAGAACCATTTGCGTAGATATGAATACCATTAAACAGAGTTATCATTTTATAGCCTGTTGAACAAGCGAAATTAATTCATTCCGCAGATATTCAAAGACCGAGTTCGCCTTAGCCTTGTCTGGCTCGAGCTTGTTTATAGCTATTTCTTCAAAATGCAGCGACGAACGACTTTTAACACGACCTTCTTCGAGAGAGTGGCAGCGGACATCTCTGACATTGTTCTTTGTTGTTTTTGTTTTTTTTTGTTTTTTTTTTTTGCTCCCGGTTCTTCCTTACTTCAATTTTTAATCTGACCCATACATTATCAGTGATCTAATAACAATGACATCATATAGAACGTGGGCCAAATAGGGTTTCATGACCCATCTGTTTGCACTGACCCTTCAAGAGATGAGCAAACATCCCCAACGTTCTAGAGTGCTAATTTGCTCTCAGCACTTTCTTATTTCCATTTATTGACACCATACCAGCGACTCATACGTTATCAATGATCTGTAATCATTGGTATCAAGCTACATGAGTTTGGGGAGGGGGGTTTGGGGTTTGGGGGTTGTCTTCCCTAAGTCGCCTAAAGACAGTGTAACACAGTGACTTTTCCCCACATGCTCCTTCCATGTGAAATCTTAAACGAAGATATTTAACTAACTTTCAGATTGGCGTACTAGTACCCAAAATATATTTACATTCCACTTCATTTACAGATATCCAAAAATAAAAGTGATTCTAAGGTTTAGTATTTCCCGGATTTTTCCAGTTTCAAGGTTTAAGGGCAAGCATTTGAGAAGTTTTTCCTACAAGTATATCCAATGTCAAAAAGATTATTTATCATTGTTTATCTCGATCAGACACTTATTCTACGTTTATTTTGTTTCAATAATTTGTAAAAATGTACATCATCTTATCCTTTATTAATAAAATAATTTTATTAAAAGGACTTTTCATAAATTAGAAAGTAAAAGGGAATTTTTATTTTAAAGAATAATTGAACCTGTTCGTTTTAAATTGATGTATTCATGATGCTTTGGGTTGATACAAAATAATAGAGGTTTTGAATATTCATTTTGTCTGCTTGCTAAAGTCTAGTTAATGGATTATAAACAATGGTTATTAATACTGTTTAACCCTCAAAGATTAGTTCACTTTATGTTACATTCTCTCTGTATAAGGACCTTTGAAAGTTACCATGCGGAAACAAGATTTTCGTCGTGGTTCAAGTGCGGCTTATACCGTGCGTAATATTATAATATTAATATGCTTATACCGTAATTTTTAATTTTAGGGACCGTAGAAAAGTCCTTCTGCACTATGAACGTTTAATAATAGTGACTACCTATAGATACCGTAAAAAAAATCGTTTATATATATATATATATATATATATATATATATATATATATATTTATATATATATATATATATATATATATATATATATATATATATATACAAGCCGATAATAAGTTATCCTCATTGTCCATTCTTGGCAATCCTCACAGCTACCACATAATATTAATATATGAAACGCAAATAGCTTTCTCATAAGAAAATGCAAATTTCTTGCCTTTATTTCAAGTCATTGAGGTTTTGGTCAATGAGAATTTTTTCTATCAGTATCTTGTTAGGAAACCTCATGAACATCATAATTTAAAAAAGTATCTATGCATGCATTAAAATGCATGTATGCATATGCATATGCATATATATATATATATATATATATATATATATATACATATATATATATTTGATGTTAGTACGGAATTCTCCAGCGGTCGGTTTCTCTGAGTGATATTTCGCAGGAATCCCATCCTGCTTCATCAGAATGTTGTCCACGTTTTTTCCCTTTTCGACATTTTTGTTTGTTATTTTATAAGAACCTTTTCAATTTGAAACTTATTTTGACATATGGCACTTTACATATGTAGATTTCTTGTATCGGCGCCTCTTGACACTGCGTGGAGCCGTTGTAACTGTTTGACGCTTTTTCTTCGTCTTCCTGCGGTGTGCTTAGTTGTCTTTCGTCGGCCGATCTTGCTTTGAGCACGGGCTTCCAGGTAAGGTGTAGGATCACACCTTCATCCCGGTTTAGAGTCTTGGGTTGCATAAAAATCTCCACAGCCTCTCTGACTAACCTTCTTTTTAAATTTCTTCTTTAGCTAAGACCCCGGCTTGATCAAGAAGCATCTGCCCGGGACATTCTTCTCCGTGTCTAGCTACTGCCGAAGTTAGGCTGTATATGTATATATATATATATATATATATATATATATATATATATATATATATAGGTATATACATAAATTTGAACCGCCGTAACTTACCGTTACGGGAGGTAGGAAAGGCGTTAAAATAATGGAAAAATAATAAACTAAACTACAAGCAAAGTAAATAAAATCCCATGAATGAATGTAGTCTGCTGAATAATTGTTAAATGCACACACACAGAAACCCATTTTTCCATGTGTGCCACCGATATAGCTAGAAGTAATCTCAATGCAGATCTGCAAAATAGTTACAAATTAAATAATTACAAATCGTCAAATGGATGGTTCTAATTTGCCAGTAAAGGCTAACAAGTAAAGAAAGTAGCTTCCTTTTCTGGAATCGTCACGATTCTTTCCACGGTAAGGACTTGACATTTCCACGACGACAAGAGACCACGATTATCGTGCGTAATGTCTGTGCACTCCCCGACGTTCGGGCAAAAGAGAATCCAGTATGTGATTGCTATCGCAAGAGAGGAAAGTGGTGTAAAGAACGTCATGCAATAAAGATTATAATAGTAAAAAAAAAGGGTGTTTGATTTCCCTCTAGACGGAAATCGTTTAAATCATGAAAATGCCATTCAGGAAGTTAATAAAATATCCGATCTCGCTTGAATCTGCGTTATCTTAGAGCGTTTCCGTAATTATTCCTAGTGACAGTTGAAAAAGCTTAGAAAAAATGAAATTTATATATATATATATATATATATACCAAGAAAATTTTCAACACCTATTGGTCTACCTGTGGTCTAGTGGCTAGCGCCTTGGATTCAAAAGCGGGAGATGGTGGGTTCATTGAGAAGAATCCTCGCTGCACCCTGGATGTCGGCGCTAATGGCCTAGATCTCGATGCGCCGTAAAGAAAATAATAAGAAAAAAAACTTATCTCGGAGAGTAGGAATATATTAGGTTCCACATTGCAACGGAAACTTGCAGTAGCCAAATTACAAAGACGCGGAAATTACTCCCTTCTCCCTCATTTTTAAGGAAGACTCTTTAAGGCAATGCAATACAAATACGTTTCTCATTTCTTTACCTTGTTTTTATTTCTTGAAAGAACCAAAAAGTGAGGTAAATAGAAAAAAAAACAAAAAAACAACAACAGCAGTACATTAATAGAAAATACTATCACGCCATCTTCGATTGCTGCTCTAACAACAAAAATTTCTTTTTCAATTTACCTATCCTGTTTTACTAACAAATACACTTTCTGGATATAAGGAATCACAAAAATAACAAGCAATAAAAAACTAAGGGAATAAGACAAAAAGAATCGTTCAAATAAACGAAGTTGTTGTTGAACAGAAAGTTCATCAACTACTTAATTCTCCGACACATCGACAATTACTGCAGAAACGTTTGTGTAGGACATGTATTATTATGAAGTGGTATTATTACCCACCGAATAATTTTTAAAAAAATGTATAAAAGGGGTATTTTTATTACCCAAGATCCCTCTAACTTAAGATATGTACCACGTATAACTCCGAAGTTAAGGGAATGTTATTTCATCAAAATTTAATAATTTCTGTCGTCTGTAGACTGTTCGCGAACACTAATATGTCTGTATCAACATTTTCGTCCGGATTTCCTCATCGAGTCAAAAGAAAGGTTTCCTTCCAATACGAATGGAGGAAACGATACTAATAATTCATGGACTGAATTTAAACGGAAAAACATAAGTAGGAACCTGTCAGGAGATAACACCTTAAAAGAGAAGCAACCTTTTCGATGAATGGCAAGACAGAAAAAGGAAAACAAGAAAAAAAAAAAAAAAAAAACTGAAAAAAAGTCAGCTAAAACTACTCTTGACACAGCAGCCCCATTAACCTAGACTGGGATACTTTTTATCAGTCCTTACTAGTTCTTTGACAACTCTGAAGTACTTTGGAATCAATGAAACACTTGCTTTCTTTTCTTTCTGACACTTTTTCCGCAGTTTCTTCCTTTCAGAGAACGCTTCACTCTCTTTCTGCTTTAATACACAGTTTGAACTTCATACATAAAAGATTACAGTGTCATGGAAGTTGGAATACTATCATTATTGAATGAATCATTCATATAACTCTGACGGGGATCGAGCTCGTGTGATTTAATACGGAATCTTTCAGAATGGGTTACCAAATAGATAACAAAAATTTAAATCAATCATAAGAATATGTAAAATGGTATCCCCAAGGTATCTACACTTCGATGACCTTCAAAATTTCAAGACATTAAGGCTGGCTGGATAAAACCCAGTATAATGGCTATGTGAAAAGAAATTGTAACAGTTACAATGATTCACTAAAACAAAAAATACAGTCAACACAAATGAAAGCGTCAGAATTTCAGAAAAATCAATATTTATAACGATTCGGGATGCTCTTTAGCAGCCTTCTACAGTAGTAAATGCCTAGAGGTTGGAGGAAGACCACGATACATTTTAGGTGACTATAAATAAGTGACGCTTCTGAAGCATCGAAATATAGATTTCTCCCCCCAAAAAGCAATGCTACTGTGGACTGATTTTGTTCGTTAATGAACGTGACTTTTTTAAGCACACAAAGTGCTTTCGTACAAAATTTCAATAAAATCGTTACATTTTTGAATCAGCTAGAAAGCGAACGGACATATATATAAACAGTTTGATACAGGTCTAAGTAGCCAAACTCTAAGGAGGTGAGTTTAATTTGACATAAAGTCCAACATAACGGTCCGATCCCGAAGGCAAAAGAAGATATGCACAAGTTTCAGTTGTTTTAGCATAAAAATGCTTTAGCGATGACTAAACTGAAAAAAGAACGTTACAAAAAAGTGTCCGCTGGCGGGGTGGCCATGTACGAAAAAGAAGACTGTATGTTATACAGTACATTACATAGGTTTGAAAGGTGGAGCTAAAGCATATTTATGTTCCTGAATTTGAGCAGAAGGCTCTAAACTAAATAGATTTTTTTTGTTTTGTTTTTTAACGTAGACATACTTTTAATTGAATGAGAAAGGATTGCTCAAAAACTGTTCAGGATAATTAAATTCTAATTATAATATCATAAAATAGACAATATTTCCTTTGAGAAAACAGTGTTTTAATTCACTAAACCCATTGACTTTTGTTTTTCTCGGTGAATCAGAGGTTTCTCACGAATGTTTTCCTCAGCCCCTCAACACACTGCAGATTCACTACTTACAGGAAAACATTAACTCTTGGTAAGCATTAAATCTTTGCCAATGAAGTGGAAATTTATATAGGGTTAGGTTGAAAGACTGGAAAAAATATATAAAATTGAGTTTTGCAAATGGATGCAAATTTATTTGGGCGAGTAACTGCGAGGTTTTTACTCCCTGTAAAAACTTCGCAGTTTTGCTACTTTCAAATACCTTGTGAGTTTTGCTACTTTCAAATACCTTGTGTGAAGAAATTTTGTGTTATTCATTTTTTATTGGCCAAACTGTGGGAATCCATTGTCCAATAAAAAGTAACTGAAAGAAATTGTTGAAAACATTTTTCATTCGAGAGATATGTCACATTTAGTGTTACCTAAATTTTCATTGATTTATCTTTTGCGTGATTTATATGCGAAAACTGTAAAATGTATGTATGCATATCAATATACACATATTTGAACCACCGTTACTTTCGCGATCTATATAAGCGGGCTCACACTCTATGACGGGAGGTAGGAAACGCGCTAAAATAATGGAAAAAATAATGAACTAACCTACAAGCAAAGTAAATAAAATTCCATCAATGAAAATAAACCACGTCAAGCCTACTTACCCAGTTTTATGAATGAACGACATTCTCGACTAAATTTGAAGCTGCGTCATGATCGTTTTGCACAATAAACACATTCTCCCTAAAAGCTGACTCCAAACCGACCATTTACCGAGCTCCTTTATTACATTAAATTATAATTGAAAACACGTCTTACCCTCGGAGGCATCATTTGTAGGCAAACTATTCAACGGAAATTTTTTTGCAACGTGAAGATGTTAAAAGGAATTTATGGATACGTAGGAGGCAAAAGTGTATATTAATGCTTGCCTTTAAGGTGCTCATTCTATTCATAGCGGGGTTTTGAGTGGTTAAATCATCTTTATTGACATTTATTTGGGAAAAAAGCATTTTCTGTTATACGTTTACAAAATTATGTTCGTAGCCAATATAATTGTTATTTTGAGACATTAGAATAATTTATTTAGAAATGATTTACATTGTTTGCCACTTTCTTTAATTTCACTGGTCGACAAAAATTAACTTTTTTTTATTTCACAAGAACTAAAATAACATTTTCTAGAAGTGTTTATCGTGCTGAATTAGAATTAAACGTTAATTTTTCCCATCGGGCAGGATTTTTTTTTTTTAATATTACATTTGAATTTTTATAATATTAAAAAAAAATCGATCTTATATTAACTCCGAAAATGGTATAGGATTAAGCAAAATGATGAATTTAACAATCTTTGGAATGGCAAGTCTCTGAAACAAAAACAGATGGAAACATGAAGTTGGCAGTGTTTAACTGCATTTTTTTTTTCTAGTTTCTAACCCTGGAGGATTATCATCTAGTCTTAGGTACAATTTAGATGAAGATTAATAAAAAATACTTTGTCCCTATCAAAAGTACAAATTCGTAAACCGGAAGAATCGGCAGCACAATGTGTAAATTTTCACACTTATAGGTTTGGTCATGTATAACATTTGTAAACATTGCAGAGCAAATATTTTGAAAACGGCCTTTCCTACTGTGCATATCGGCTCAACCCAGGGAATAACGATTTAAATATTTCCTTCATTTGTTAATCTATTTATAAATAAAATTGATACAAACAGATTATTTACATAAGTATCTAATTATAAATGGGAAGAATCTGCAGCTGAAAGAGTATTAGATATGGGCAAATCCTATCTCATCCTTACGAGAGATAAACTAGTCTCCTCGGGTCAGCGGGTCTCAACACTTCATAAAACCAAGAGGATGCAATTTATACATTTAAGTAAGTAATTTATAATTAATAATAATAACATATTTATTTATTTGACACGAAACATTTTATTTAGGTGATTTTGTAAAAATAATAATTTAATATAAAATATTAAATGCAATTATAGCAAATGAAAAAAAAGGCACCGTTATGGGCTTAAATAATTCCCTAAATAATCAAAAATGATACCCAAGATCGTTTAGAGGGCGTTATTTTCGAAGAATTATTACTTTTTTATATATATATATATATACAGGGTGTCCCGTAAATGTCTAGTCATATTGAGAGGGGTGATAGAGGACCCTTAGGGGAACAAAAAATGTTCTATGACGATTTCCCGAATTCTCGCCCATAAGGGAGAAAACGTTGTTTTATTGTTTTATCGAGACAAACGTGGTTTTTAGAAACATAATCGTTGTAGCTCCGTCCCAGGTGGTACTACTAGAAAGGGAGTGAAACCAATCGAAACCTGAGTAAATTTACTATAAGACTAGTTGGGAGTAAACGTAAAAATGAATGAATGTAAGTATTTATATCTTACCAAAAGAAGGCAATTCTAAATTTCCTGACATTTTATTGATATTTCTTTCCAGCGTTACTCCTCAATGGGCAGGATCTGAGATTTCCGGGTCTCAGAAAAACTTCCTCATTTAACCAGCTTTCCATTCATGTATCACAACCCTGTGTTATTGAAGTATTTGTACGGTTTAAGTACAAAAGTTTAAAAAAAAACATGGATCTGTGAAAAGAAAATTATATTTTTTTCTTCAATTTATTCAAAAAGCTGAAGGAAAATATTTATTTTTATAAATGTTTACATAAATATTAAGTAAATATTTACTTAAAACAATAAAAAAAAATTACTCCCACGAATATAAAAAAAAATTCCTAAAACAGTAAATAAATAAAATACATATTTATTTTGAATTTGTTAATTCAGGTAACTAATACTGGGTCCAGGAGGCGGCCATTAAGGAACCCCAACCATACATTAACCTCAAAAATTATTATTTCTACCTAGATCACACATTTGAACACATTTTTACAGGTACTTATATTTAGAAAACAAATGCTTTACCTTAAATTAATACTGATGGCTACGCTTGTGAAACTCACTGGGATTCTGAGCCCATGCGTTTTTGTTGTGGTAATTAAAAATTCTATCCCTCATAAATAATATGTACATAGTCCTGTAAAAATGTGTTCAAATGCGTGATATAGGTAAAAATAGTAATTTTTGAGGTTAATGTATGGTTGGGGTTCCTTAATGGCCGCCTCCTGGACCCAGTATTAGTTACCTGAATTAATAAATTCAAAATAAATGTGTATTTTATTTATTTACTGTTTTAAGATTTTTTTTTATATCCGTGGAAGTAATTTTTTTTATTCTTTTAAGTAAATATTTACTTAATATTTATGTAAACATTTATAAAAAAAATATTTCCTTCAGCTTTTTGAATAAATTGAAGAAAAAAATATAATTTTCTTTTCACAGATCCATGTTTTTTTTAAAACTTTTGTTCTTAAATCGTTCAAATACTTCAATAACACAGGGTTGTGATACATGAATGGAAAGCTGGTTAAATGGGGAAGTTTTTCTGAAACCCGGAAATCTCAGATCCTGCTTATTGAGGAGTAACGCTGGAAAGAAATATCAATAAAATGTCAGGAAATTTAGAATTGCCTTCTTTTGGTAAGATGTACATACTTACATTCATTCATTTTTACGTTTACTCCCAACTAGTCTTATAGTAAATTTACTCAGCTTTCGATTGGTTTCACACCCTTTTTAGTAGTACCACCTGGGACGGAGCTACAACGATTATTCTTCTAAAAAGTACGTTTGTCTCGAAAAAACAATAAAACGACGTTTTCTCCCTTATGGGCGAGAATTCGGGAAATCGTCATAGAACATTTTTTTGTTCCCCTAAGGGTCCTCTATCACCCCTCACAATATGACTAGACATTTACGGGACACCCTGTATATATATATATATATATATATATATATATATATATATATATATATATACTTTAATATTCCATAAAAAACTGATATAAAGAATTGATAAGAATATTGTGTTATTTTTTATTCATAAATTGAAGAAAATGACTTTGCTGTTCATCAGAGGGGGTAGAATTACTCCCCTAAACAATTAGTATTGTTTAATTAGCAGAATAATGACTTCTACAGAGTTCAGTATGTAAAACAATTTTTGATTTAAAAACGGATGTCAGATTTGTTTTTAGCACTTTAAGAAACCCCTATATTCAAATTTTGGGAAGATTAAAAAAAACAAACAATTATTTTAAATTTCGCTAAGGCCCGACCCTTAAAACTTTGTTAAAGATTCAACAATCCGGCCATATTTCAAAGAATATTTACCCTATTTAAAAAAAAAAAAAGTGGAGGGTCGATAAAGGCTCTAAATTGGCACATTTCCTTTCAAACGGGGTGTTTCTACGTGTTCTGGGATCGACGTTAAATGCAAAAACATTTATTTTTTATTTTGATTTTCAGAATCATTTTTTACATGTACCACCAGAGATAATACAATAGTCATTTATATGGTTAGAAAAACAAGCCAAAACTGCAATCGAATTTTTGCGGATTATATTTAGCGAATTCTACCCACGCCTTGTCAAAGAATGTGTTTAGCTATGCAGCTCCTGCCTGACGGTTTATTTTCTATTTTTCATGACGGAATATTATACCAGAAATGTCATTGAAAATTCTAAAATTATCCAACATTAATACTTCAAAGCGCAATATATTCTTCTTACATAACATGTGGTTAATTGAGAATTTCAACGGTCAAAAATATTTTCCCTGTGCTAAATATACACAGCTATATCCATTAGCCAGTACTTAAATTAAAAAAAAAACTTAATAACTGTGCAATTACTGATATGCAATCATCAACATATCAGAAGCGAATGGAATATAAATATCTAATCCAGACAGAAATAACTTCAGTTTTCTTTGTCATTTTAGCAGAAGAACAATGAAATATCTCTCAACCTGTAAGTAGCCCAATTTAACCAATCAGGACATCGCCGATTTCCCGAAACGCACATTGCACATATTCTCTATTAATATATATTAATTCATTTTCATATCAATTCAACAGATGCCATCATCTTTTTTTCACGGGCGATAGTCTACAGGTGGCAATTTTTAATGTAGAACGAAAAATTAAAATTATTTCGAAAGAACAATTCTAAATCTAGTAAAGTACGTAAGATGTTTAAGATATTTTTTTTTTTTTAAATGGTGAGCAATTAATCATTGCCTATTTAAAAAACCGTCGAAAATCGTTCACCGGAAAAGTCATAGGTAGTTTACTATCAAATATCATTAGGAAGCTGCAGTCCAAATTTGAAGTAGAACGGGTAAAAATTGAGGACGCAAGAGTACCGCTCGATTTGAAAAACATAGTTTTGAGAAAACGACTTCAATGTTTAATGTTCATTTTTTCTATTTAATTTTTTTTTCATACTTTCTTCTAATCAGAGTTGGATATAATCATAATTACCATCACGATTATAATTATAGGCTTTCAAGATATGCTTAAGATTACGATTATAATCACAGACTCTGAAGATATGACTAAGATTACGATTATAATCACAGACTCTGGAGATATGATTACTATTAGAATTACAATCACATACTCTGGAGATATGATTACGATCACAATTATAATTATAGGATTTCAAGATATGATCAAGATCACGATTATAATCACAGACTCTGGAGATATGATTACTATTAGAATTATACTCACATACTCTGGAGATATGATATGGATTACAATTATAATCTCAAACTCTGGAGATATGATTACGATTACGATTATAATTGTATTTACAAGAGTGATAACGATTACACTTGTAATCAAATCTGAGGTCACAATTTTCGTAGTTAATGATAATGGACGTTAAAATTTAAATAGATTATGTATATAGGTTATTTTAACTAAATTATTCAGGAATGCAGTGTACACTACCCAAATTCTGGGGAATGTGCTTAGTTTTGCAGCTCCAGTGCGAAGGACTTTTAGTTATTCTAAATAAATAAACTAATAACCAATCTTATTTTGCAGGTATCATATTAGTGGCTTTAACATCCTTCTGTAAATGCGAGGATGTGCCAGCAGAAGACGGTATAAGTTACAATGAAATCAGCCTTCAAGATCCAGACGGCCTCCAAGTACTACTTCTTGACGAAAATAACGCTACGCTCGAAGAATTGAACTACGATTACGATAACATCGTGAAGTTTATCCACAAAGGGTGGTACGTCGGCAAGTTCTGGGCCAATTGGAAGGAGGGCGGCAGAGACATGTCCTGGGAGAAGAACGGACACGCGCTGACGGCTGGATTCAAGGAAGAAATACGGATCAAAAAAGGAAGCACAAACTTGCACTTAGTAGCGAAGGAAAAAACGGGTCTAGTATGGGACCAGTGGAGAACTGTTTTTGACTTAAAAGACGTACCCATTGTACCGTACAGGCAATTAACGATTACCGGTACGACTTTAAGCCCACATTATACAGTGGAACCTGGACTTTAACCACTTAACCATTACCGGTACGACTTTCAGCCCACATTATAAAGTAGAACCTGGACTTTAACCACTTAACCATTACCGGTACGACTTTCAGCCCACATTATAAAGTAGAACATGGACTTTAACCACTTAACCATTACCGGTACGACTTTCAGCCCACATTATAAAGTAGAACCTGGACTTTAACCACTTAACCATTACCGGTACGACTTTCAGCCCACATTATAAAGTAGGACCTGGACTTTAACCACTTAACCATTACCGGTACGACTTTCAGCCCACATTATAAAGTAGGACCTGGACTTTAACCACTTAACCATTACCGGTACGACTTTCAGCCCACATTATAAAGTAGAACCTGGACTTTAACCACTTAACCATTACCGGTACGACTTTCAGCCCACATTATAAAGTAGAACCTGGACTTTAACCACTTAACCATTACCGGTACGACTTTCAGCCCACATTATAAAGTAGAACCTGGACTTTAACCACTTAACCATTACCGGTACGACTTTCAGCCCACATTATAAAGTAGGACCTGGACTTTAACCACTTAACCATTACCGGTACGACTTTCAGCCCACATTATAAAGTAGGACCTGGACTTTAACCACTTAACCATTACCGGTACGACTTTCAGCCCACATTATAAAGTAGAACCTGGACTTTAACCACTTAACCATTACCGGTACGACTTTCAGCCCACATTATAAAGTAGAACCTGGACTTTAACCACTTAACCATTACCGGTACGACTTTCAGCCCACATTATAAAGTAGAACCTGGACTTTAACCACTTAACCATTACCGGTACGACTTTCAGCCCACATTATAAAGTAGAACCTGGACTTTAACCACTTAACCATTACCGGTACGACTTTCAGCCCACATTATAAAGTAGAACATGGACTTTAACCACTTAACCATTACCGGTACGACTTTCAGCCCACATTATAAAGTAGAACATGGACTTTAACCACTTAACCATTACCGGTACGACTTTCAGCCCACATTATAAAGTAGAACCTGGACTTTAACCACTTAACCATTACCGGTATGACTTTCAGCCCACATTATAAAGTAGAACCTGGACTTTAACCACTTAACCATTACCGGTACGACTTTCAGCCCACATTATAAAGTAGGACCTGGACTTTAACCACTTAACCATTACCGGTACGACTTTCAGCCCACATTATAAAGTAGAACCTGGACTTTAACCACTTAACCATTACCGGTACGACTTTCAGCCCACATTATAAAGTAGAACCTGGACTTTAACCACTTAACCATTACCGGTACGACTTTCAGCCCACATTATAAAGTAGAACATGGACTTTAACCACTTAACCATTACCGGTACGACTTTCAGCCCACATTATAAAGTAGAACCTGGACTTTAACCACTTAACCATTACCGGTATGACTTTCAGCCCACATTATAAAGTAGGACCTGGACTTTAACCACTTAACCATTACCGGTACGACTTTCAGCCCACATTATAAAGTAGGACCTGGACTTTAACCACTTAACCATTACCGGTACGACTTTCAGCCCACATTATAAAGTAGAACCTGGACTTTAACCACTTAACCATTACCGGTACGACTTTCAGCCCACATTATAAAGTAGAACCTGGACTTTAACCACTTAACCATTACCGGTACGACTTTCAGCCCACATTATAAAGTAGAACCTGGACTTTAACCACTTAACGACACGCCCGAGATATCTCGGGTATAGAAGACTTCGATTTTCCCATGAACGAGTTAACTCAAGGGCAGGACTTTTACAGATATAAAATGTCATCGACCATTTGTCCTCTAAAATTAACTGTGGTAACTGGAAAAACTTTCATTTCCATTTAAATTTATAACTACTTTTTAATTTCATATTAATAAATACATTTACAAAGTATTTAAATTGTTCCATTAATTTGTAAATTTCTTTTATTTTTTATGTTATTATACTTAAATTTATGTTTTTTACAATTTAAAAACTAAGAAACTTGGTAATTAAAAAAAATATATATATATAATAAGGCATGTTTCCGTTTAATTTTGTTGACTCAATAACTGTGATACACTTGAACAATTATATTCAGTTATTAAAGTAGAAATTGTATGTTTCGATACCATGAATTTTTGTATTATTACTAGCTGAATACCCGTGCTTCGTCACGGCAGATAAGTAGTTATTTTATTGCGTTAAATAATGCATCATCAAAATTAACGCTACTATATAATTTTGTGCAGTTTATTATAGCCCGGTTCCCGTCATACTATATGTTATTCATCAATTGATAAGTAATCCAAGTATAATGTTTCTTGACACGGGGGCGCTCCGGACCAGCATCAACAAAGAGATAACTTAGAGATACCCCGTTATCTATAGGTGACCAGCAATAGAAGTTTAACCCGTACCGGTAGATATTCGTTGTCAATAACAAATGGCTCGCTTTAATGGCACTACAACCCGAGTTGGATCTTGGTCTCCTCCAAGAGCTTCCACAATCCAGCTCGATCACATGCCGCCGGTATTTGACAAATATATAGTAGACTAGCTGACTACCCGTGCTTCACCACGCCGAAAAGTAGTTTTCATATTGCGTTAAATAAGGTATGATCAAAATTAACGCTACTACATATTTTGTATAGCTTATTATTGCACGGACTTTAAAGTTACCCAGAAAACACCATGTGGAGTTAACCGTGCTTGGTTCCGTTGGGGAGTAAAAAAAAGAAAAATACATCAACCACTTAAAAATTTAGGTAAACCGAGACAAATACACGTTGAAAAGAATAAAAATAAAAACTTTGAAGTTTTAAGCACTTATCTCCTCGATTGACATCGCCCCACCGAACATTACAACAGAATCTTTTTTGTAGAAAATTCAGTAACCTTTCGATAAGGAACTTCTTAATAATTCAAACCCCCCAAAAAGTACTTAAACATTTGAATATCGAAAAAACCTTTCTTAGCGAGTGTTTACATTCTAAACGGATTGTCCGTGCAAAATTTCAAATTTTTGTGTCAAGTGGGTCGGGATATTATTACCTCGGAAGGACCATCACCAGGGCGTAAACTCTATGAGGGAAAAAATCACAGTTTATTTATAGTAATTCAAAGTCTGCCATCATAGTTGAAATTAGCCTCAATTATTTATTTAAATTTTAACGTCCATTTATTATTAACTACGAATTTTAGGACGGGTTATCTATAGGTTACCACCCTTTTCTAGCCAGGATAGGGGTGATGCCTTTTCTTTTTTCGAAAGAAAAGCCACCGCCCCAAGTGGGAATCGAACCCACGACCTTTGGCACGGAGTGCTAAGAGCTCACGCCTTAACCCTCACGGCTACCGGGTCTCCTAAAAGTCTCCTAGCCTCAATTAAAAATAATACTATGAAATAGATACAGTACGGTAACAGCTGACCTGCTATCGTCCTAGAAACCTAGGCGCGCATGCTCTAACCAACTAAAACTTTAATCCACTCTAAAAATGCGTAAAAATTCGAATATCAAAAAATCCTTTCTTAGCGAGTGTCCACGTTCTATAGGGAGTGTCCATGCAAAATTTCAAATTTTTTTGTCGAGTGGTTTGGGCTGGGCGATGATAGGTCAGTGAGTGAGTGGTATTTGACCAATATATAGTAGATTATTTTTATTAGAGACCATTATTGTATCTTTTCTGTCAAATGAAGAAATTTATTCCTTCCCTCTTTCCTTTCTATTACTATCCACTATTGAATAATTATTAATCATAATTAAAGAATTAACAAAAAAAATCACAAGAATAATCCGTAAATTCCGGATTTCTTTTTTGAATATTTCAACAAGTCAAAAACTGAATTATTAATTAGAAACCCCACAAAGCAAATAAAAAAGAAAATATTGTCGGATCTTTGACATAACAAATTCCAATTAAGGACATCAGGAGGCAGGCGTCCCTCAAGGTGAAATTCTTAATCCTCTTCTGGTTCGGACGCTGCGGAGAGTGTCTCATGAATAAACATTACAGCATGACTTAGCCGTCACAAACTATAATTTCATTCAAGCTAGAGTAATTTCATTCAGTAGAAGCTAAGTCTCAAAAGCTGTCTAGAAACACAATGAAGTAGTCTAAAAATTCCCTGTAGTCAAAAAACAGAGTTAATTTTAAGACATAGGATTTTTCCTTGTCATTCGTCTTTCTCATGTTTTTACCGGGTATCCTCCCTCCTTCCACAGAGAGGGAATCCGCTTCTAATTTACTTCTAGATCTTCTGTGTCTAATCATGATGGTTCTTGTTACCGTTGTTTTTTATTTCATCTGTTTTTTTTTTTGTTTTTTTTTATTTAATTTGTTTTGTACTCTTTTTTTATTAGTTTTTGGTGTTCTTTTTTTTTTACCTATTTTTTGTTTTGTTTTTTGAGTAGACTGCCAACACTTTCGTCATCATGAGCTCATCACTACAATTGCGAAGCTCAAAATAAAATAAATAAATAATCATGATGGCACATGCATACTTTTGTTTCTAATTCACCTATCTATATAGCCTTCCTCATTCTGCTACAACTGCAGTTATCGTTATTTCTTATATTATAGGAATGATTTAACCCACGAGAGGGTGGAATTTTATTCAACATGAAGTACTTATATATAATTGATTTTAACTTTAAAATTAGTTTGCTAATATAACAAGATACTTAAAATGAGACGAATTTTCGGTTGCTTGGAATAGATCCTTCCGAGGAGGAGTTGAAGAGGACGAGTGAGTAATTTCCATTACTGTATGTTTCCAGTACATATTTGTACAGAGTTACAAATATGTACTGATTTGTACAGCCTTGCTTTAGAATGAGGGAGAACGGGGATTGACTAATATCCACTTCTGTGAAATTTGGCTAAAGATGTTCGAGGTTTTGAATTGTTTCACAAATTACTGAAATAAATTGATTATTTCTATTCTAAGCTTTCCAAATGTCACTAGGAATGATTACGGAAACGTGCTAAGATGAAGATTAGTAAATTTTCATACACTCCTTGGAAAACGATTAGAATAATCATAATAAGAAATAATACCACAAATTTTACTCTCAAGATTAGTAAATTTTCATACACTCCTTGGAAAAAGATTAGAATAATCATAATAAGAAATAGTACCACAAATTTTACTCTCAAGGTTAGTAAATTTTCATACACTCCTTGGAAAACGATTAGAATAATCATAATAAGAAATAATACCACAAATTTTACTCTCAAGATTAGTAAATTTTCATACACTCCTTGGAAAACGATTAGAATAATCATAATAAGAAATAATACCACACATTTTACTCTCAAGACTAGTAAATTTTCATACAATCCTTGGAAAACGATTAGAATAATCATAATAAGAAATAATACCACAAATTTTACTCTCAAGACTAGTAAATTTTCATACACTCCTTGGAAAACGATTAGAATAATCATAATAAGAAATAATACCACAAATTTTACTCTCAAGATTAGTAAATTTTCATACACTCCTTGGAAAACGATTAGAATAATCATAATAAGAAATAATACCACAAATTTTACTCTCAAGACTAGTAAATTTTCATACACTCCTTGGAAAACGATTAGAATAATCATAATAAGAAATAATACCACAAATTTTACTCTCAAGATTAGTAAATTTTCATACACTCCTTGGAAAACGATTAGAATAATCATAATAAGAAATAATACCACAAATTTTACTCTCAAGACTAGTAAATTTTCATACACTCCTTGGAAAACGATTAGAATAATCATAATAAGAAATAATACCACAAATTTTACTCTCAAGACTAGTAAATTTTCATACACTCCTTGGAAAACGATTAGAATAATCATAATAAGAAATAATACCACAAATTTTACTCTCAAGATTAGTAAATTTTCATACACTCCTTGGAAAACGATTAGAATAATCATAATAAGAAATAATACCACAAATTTTACTCTCAAGACTAGTAAATTTTCATACACTCCTTGGAAAACGATTAGAATAATCATAATAAGAAATAATACCACAAATTTTACTCTCAAGACTAGTAAATTTTCATACACTCCTTGGAAAACGATTAGAATAATCATAATAAGAAATAATACCACAAATTTTACTCTCAAGATTAGTAAATTTTCATACACTCCTTGGAAAACGATTAGAATAATCATAATAAGAAATAATACCACAAATTTTACTCTCAAGACTAGTAAATTTTCATACACTCCTTGGAAAACGATTAGAATAATCATAATAAGAAATAATACCACAAATTTTACTCTCAAGACTAGTAAATTTTCATACACTCCTTGGAAAACGATTAGAATAATCATAATAAGAAATAATACCACAAATTTTACTCTCAAGATTAGTAAATTTTCATACACTCCTTGGAAAAAGATTAGAATAATCATAATAAGAAATAGTACCACAAATTTTACTCTCAAGGTTAGTAAATTTTCATACACTCCTTGGAAAACGATTAGAATAATCATAATAAGAAATAATACCACAAATTTTACTCTCAAGATTAGTAAATTTTCATACACTCCTTGGAAAACGATTAGAATAATCATAATAAGAAATAATACCACAAATTTTACTCTCAAGACTAGTAAATTTTCATACACTCCTTGGAAAACGATTAGAATAATCATAATAAGAAATAATACCACAAATTTTACTCTCAAGACTAGTAAATTTTCATACACTCCTTGGAAAACGATTAGAATAATCATAATAAGAAATAATACCACAAATTTTACTCTCAAGATTAGTAAATTTTCATACACTCCTTGGAAAAAGATTAGAATAATCATAATAAGAAATAGTACCACAAATTTTACTCTCAAGGTTAGTAAATTTTCATACACTCCTTGGAAAACGATTAGAATAATCATAATAAGAAATAATACCACAAATTTTACTCTCAAGATTAGTAAATTTTCATACACTCCTTGGAAAACGATTAGAATAATCATAATAAGAAATAATACCACACATTTTACTCTCAAGACTAGTAAATTTTCATACACTCCTTGGAAAACGATTAGAATAATCATAATAAGAAATAATACCACAAATTTTACTCTCAAGACTAGTAAATTTTCATACACTCCTTGGAAAACGATTAGAATAATCATAATAAGAAATAATACCACAAATTTTACTCTCAAGATTAGTAAATTTTCATACACTCCTTGGAAAACGATTAGAATAATCATAATAAGAAATAATACCACAAATTTTACTCTCAAGACTAGTAAATTTTCATACACTCCTTGGAAAACGATTAGAATAATCATAATAAGAAATAATACCACAAATTTTACTCTCAAGACTAGTAAATTTTCATACACTCCTTGGAAAACGATTAGAATAATCATAATAAGAAATAATACCACAAATTTTACTCTCAAGATTAGTAAATTTTCATACACTCCTTGGAAAAAGATTAGAATAATCATAATAAGAAATAGTACCACAAATTTTACTCTCAAGACTAGTAAATTTTCATACACTCCTTGGAAAACGATTAGAATAATCATAATAAGAAATAATACCACAAATTTTACTCTCAAGACTAGTAAATTTTCATACACTCCTTGGAAAACGATTAGAATAATCATAATAAGAAATAATACCACAAATTTTACTCTCAAGATTAGTAAATTTTCATACACTCCTTGGAAAAAGATTAGAATAATCATAATAAGAAATAATACCACAAATTTTACTCTCAAGACTAGTAAATTTTCATACACTCCTTGGAAAACGATTAGAATAATCATAATAAGAAATAATACCACAAATTTTACTCTCAGGATTAGTAAATTTTCTTACACTCCTTGGAAAACGATTAGAATAATCATAATAAGAAATAATACCACAAATTTTCACTGGTTTATTTTTATTGGGAAAACGTTTTCAGGGACTTAGAAAAATCATGAAATTCAATTGGCTCAGCTGGGTGGGGCCATTGACTTGAAAATTTGACTAATTGTAAGTCACTGAAAATGTTTGCTAATGAAAAGTAAACACTGGAAATTTGTGGCTTTATTTGCCATTATGAATTTCAATTTCCACCATCCAGCAATTCCTACGATTTAGAATAATCATTCTATAATTATGTACATTTTCTCACAAATACAGATTGAAATCAACACAATATCAAAAAAAAGTCCGTCTCACAGGAACTGCGTCATCTTATCGCGGTTCCGTTCTTATCCCTAGTATCATTTGGATAGAAATAATATATATATATATATATATATATATATATATATATATATATATATATATATATATATATATATATTACACTTAAACATCTGGAATAAAAGCGATATTAAGGCTTCCGGGAAACCGACAGTAGCTAACTTAAATAGACGCGGAAATTACACAATCTGGCTCTCATTCTAAAGCAAAGCTCTATAAATCAATACAAAATACAAACACGCTTCTCATTAACTTTTTCTCAAAGAGCCGTGAGATAGGAACATTCCTGCCGCCGGTGGGACTCGAACCCACCATCTCCCACATGGGAATCTAAGGGTACGTTCATGGCGAGGATTCATTCTGCGATGCTACGATAGCTACTCCGATGAGCGCTGCCCCGATGTAAAACAAACACATGTATTAAGGTGGGAGTGTTCATAGTGAGGATCCTTACTTCCGATGCTATTCTCGCAACCGCGCAGTGACCGCGGGGAAGAACAAATATTTTGTTTTCTCCTCACAGTGAGGAGGGAAGCCGCGATGTGGGCCTGACTGTTGGTTCCTTCAAAAGGACTCTAGTGCGCAGGTCACCTACCCTCTCTCATTACTTCATCTTGTGTGATTATTCTTTTTTGGTTATTTCGTTGTCGAGATGAAAGGAAATTGGGTCTTTTTGCGATGACCACATCCAGTTACTTTTGAAGTAGCAGTAGTGATTTATAACAGTTACTCGTACTCGCTGATAAGCTTACTGATTAGCTTACAGGTTCTTTGCTGGTTATCTATTACTACTTGACTCGTTATCTACGGTTATAATTCATATTAGATAATGGCAAGTAATATTTATTAATAAAAAGGTTAATATGATCAAAATCAATTCTCTCAACTATGAAAAAAGTTATTAAGCATTAAAGTTGACTGTTTTGCAGGTTATGAAGGATAACAAACAACGATATTTGTAAACAAACATATTTTATTCCTTTTCTCTCTCTATTTTTTGGATCTTTTACATTTATTAAGCATTACATGATATGCGTTTCCGCTCGCTACGCTACGCTCCACTCGCTCAAGATGATGTAAGAAAACTCTAGCCAATCCAACTCGCAATTAATAGAATTATATTAATTTAAGCGACTCTAGTCTATCCAACTCGCTAAAATTAATAGGATTCCATTAATTTTTCCGAGTAAGAAACCAATCCCTTTTTCTTTGTCAGGAACATCGCGAACTAATTATAAAGGCTCATTTTTTCTCACTAACATAAGCAGAGCTTTTTCATAAACAAAAGCTAATTCACTGCTAAAGGTTACTTTACTCCCAGCAAGAACCAATGCAATGGTGAGTCAGCATGAACACCCTCCATCGATGTAGAATACATCGGGGCAGCGCTCATCGGAGTAACTATCGTAGCATCGTAGAATGAATCCTCACCATGAACGTACCCTAAGGGGTTCAGCACTAGACCAGGGGAGGAACCAGCTACCATTCAAAAACTAAAAAATTAATAACTGAGGTAAACAAGGACAAGAATAAGAGGAACTACTTTCTCAGCACGTTTGGGTTAAATATTATCAAATGTCAACCACGTATGTTTAGACATGGTGGAAATCGCCCGCAAAGTTGGCGCTTTATGGCAGTAACAGTAATTTTGTCGGGACTTAAAAAGAGGAGCAGGTAGACGGCGTACTGTCACTCAGACAAGCTACCAGCGAAGTCTGGCTTGTATTAGAGAAAACAAGGAAAATCAATTTTAGAATCTCCGTTTCTAATAAATGGTTAATGCTATGAAAAAAAAGTGTCAGGAGAAGTTATGTAGATAACAGCATGATCTACATTTTTTGCCTGATATATTTTTATAGTAAAACTAAACGTTTCGCTGAAAAATCGAAAATACCTTTTTTTGCGAACATTGACCTTGTTAAAATTGTAAACTGAAATTATTTTAAATAAACATATTTAAAATACAATTTTTGATATAGGGTTATTCCATGTCAAATCAACACACTTTTTGACCTCACCCTTTCCGATTTTAATGAAAATTGGTACACCCAAAGTAGGTGTTGGGTCAAATAAAAAAAACAAATTTCAAATTTTTATCTAAAACGGTTTTCAAAATACGGCCACGTAAAGGTTTCAAAAAGCGTCAAAATCTCGCTTTTTCAAAATATTTAAATAGACATAACTCCTCTCCTGTTTACGTTAAAAACATGGAGAAGGCGTCATTGTTTAGCTCTTTATATGCCCTTTCAAACGACATGCAACACATGGGATGGAAATGGGTTCTAAGTCAAAATAATTTAAAACCGGAGGCGGCTTTGGACTAATTTTACGTGTTTTTAGATATAAAAGCTTTTTAATACATAATTGTATAATTTAATCCAAACTTAACTGTTGCATATATTTCATAGACACTTCGACTTCATTATCTTATTTACAAAACTTATTTAAAAAAATATTATACCTTAATAATTTGTTGTAATAAGTTTAATATAGAATATTTGTCTAAAAGGACCCCGCCCTTTCCTAATGGAAAATAGCTTTCGGTCAAATTGAACGAAACTATGCTCGTTGGATAAAGAAAGTCTTTCTGAACAAAAGTCCCCATGGGCACAAAACCCAAAAGTTGGCACTTTTGGGTCTCTGAAGTTTTCCATTTTTGATTTTTGCAAAATCTCGAGACCTCTGGTTGAAAAGTTTCCGAAGCCATTTGGCCAGTAAAAAAAAAATACTTATCAATTATTTTTCGAAGACCTTTCGAACGACACCGATAATTGCAAAAATCCGATAATTCCACTCCCATGGGTGGAGGGGGGGGGGTAGAAGTGTTGAATGTGGAGTCGTTCGAAAGGTCTTCGAAAAGTACTTCATTAGTATCTTTTTTACTGGCCAAATGGCTTGGGAAACCTTTCAACCAGAGGTCTCGAGATTTTGCAAAAATTAAAAATGGAAAACTTCGGATACCCAAAAATACCAAAGGTTTCAACTTTCGGGTTTTGTGCCCATTGAGACTTTTGTTTAGAAAGACTTTCTCTATTCAATGAGCATAGTTTCGTTCAATATGACCGAAAGCCATTTTCCATTAGGAAAGGGTGGGGTCCTTTAATGATATATTGTGCTCAAAATATTTTAATTGACTAGGAACTTAAATAAAACATAAATATCAACAATTTACATATTTATAAATGTTAAACTATTAAAGTGGTTGACTATTTTACAGTGAAACTGACATATGGTCAAGAAGTGTTGAATTTTTCATATTCCGTTACCACGTAATTTTTTCCTTTTGTAGTTATGGGATTCAAAGTAGATAATATATTAGGGAATAGTACATAAGTATAGTCTATGAATCTAACTAGTGCCTTGGTTATATAATGGACAAAAACAAAGACGAAGATGAAGTAAAAGTTTCCTTCCTTCATCCCAAAAGACCTTCTCCATCATTTAGCTCCCGAAGAAGATTAGATACATTACGGCTCCCATTTACTAATTAATTATCTACTGTGAATCTCATAACTTCAAAAGGGAGAAATTACGTGGTAACCGAATATGAAATTTTAAGAAGCGATGAAAGGTTATCCCAGTACCTCCAACATTTGCAGACCTTGTGCAAGTTTCACTGTAAAATATTCAACCACTTTAATAGTTTAACATTTATAAATACGTAAATTGTTGATATTTATGTTTTATTTAAGTACCTAGTCAATTAAAATATTTTGAGTACAATATATCATTAAATTTTAGACAAATATTCTAAATTAAACTTATTACAACAAATTATTAAGGTATAATATTTTTTAAAATAAGTTTTGTAATTAAGATAATGAAGTTGAAGTGTCTATGAAATATATGCAACAGTTAAGTTTGGATTAAATTATAGAATTATGTATTAAAAAGCTTTTATATCTAAAAATACGTAAAATTAGTCCAAAGCCGCCTCCGGTTTTAAATTATTTTGACTTAGAACCCATTTCCATCCCATAACCAAATTTGCTATACAAATTAGTAATAATATGACCTATTATATATAATTTTTTCAAAACTTTTGAAGATGCGTTTTCGAAAATATTTAGATTCAAAATTTTATTTTTGATTTTGAAAAAATTATGTTCTCATAACCTATCATGTGTTGCATGTCGTTTGAAAGGGCATATAAAGAGCTAAACAATGACGCCTTCCCCATGTTTTTAACGTAAACAGGAGAGGAGTTATGTCTATTTAAATATTTTGAAAGCACACCAGCATTTTCAATGGACTAGTTCACGCTACACCGGGCCGAGTCCGTGTTTTTTGCGTGTGTGATTGCTTCACCGCGTCCCGGCCGGGCCCCGGCCTTGGCCCGGCCCAGACCCGACACGGTCTAGCGTGAATCGGCCTTTGGGTAGTGTCGAGTGGATTCCTGAATAATTTGCTTAAAATAACCTACCTATATAGATAAATAAAATAAAAACATAAATAACACCTGTTTCAATTCAATTCAAACATAGTACAAAGTAAATCCCCCCCTTCCGATAGACCGATTTAGTTCATTTTTACAACACTTCTTCCTTATTAGATACCCAGGACGTATACCGCGTTCCGTTCGTAATACAGCAGAAACTACGACTGGTATGAGCAAATTAGTAATTTGGGTCCGGAGTAAACCTCCCCTCCTAATGAACCGATTTAGTTTATTTTTACAACACATTTTTCTCTTTAGTTGACCAGAACGAATACCGAGTTTCGTTGAAATACAACACAAATTATGGCTGGTATTGGCAAATAACTACTTTCTCTCCGGAGTAAACCCCCTCTCCAGATGGACCGACTTTGTTGGTTAACGAACTCGTTCAATCGTTTGATTGGGGAATACTACATACCAAGTTTCGTGGGGAAGAAACAAAAACTCTGGCCGGTATCGTGTTAACGAACACACACACATATATATATATATATATATATATATATATATATATATATATATATATATATATATATAGAGAGAGAGAGAGAGAGAGAGAGAGAGAGATCTATATAAATTTTAACTTGGGTCATTTTCGTTGTCTACTAGGTAGGATCGATAAAGACTCGAAGAAATTTTTCAAAAATTCCGCCATGAGTGCAACCTTAATAGCTACTTTCCTTCGGAGGAAAGTGCTAATAAACATATTTAGTTTACTTTTCTAGATTTCTTTAAAATTTGGTGAATAATTGGTGAAAGGACTTGTCAGTAATTATTTCGGATGCTGGTTAGTTAATACTGATCGCTGTTTGGATTTGATTATTAAAACTTCTATTTTCTTTTCTTTTTTATTTCCGTTCTCTGTCGTTATATTTAAAAAAAACTGTCAATAAATAAAGAAATTTAGAAAATACAAGTTTTGTGTTATAAAAACCATAACCACACGTGTACATAGTACGCAACAAATTCAGTTAACTTACCAAAAATTCCAGATTACAAACCATAACCGTAGCAAGGGTGTTACAAAATCTTTCTGTTTATAAATTCAAAAATTGGCCTAGAGTCTCACGATTACGCCGATGTTTATCTTTGTTCGGCCAGTTTTCGATGAGTCTATCATTCTTAAGTTGGATGGAAATGAATTTTTTAAGAGCAGCATTAACTTAGTCTTTCATATTTGGTGTCAGTAATTTAAAAGCCATTTTAAAACGTCTACGGAAAGATAATACTTTTTTTAAAATATATTAGCATAAAAATGAACTGGGAACTCCGATACATATATCGAGAGCCACTAATAATCCTTAAAGGAGCCGCATGTGGCTCGCGAGCCACCAGTTACCCCCCCCCCCCCCCTCCTGATACAAAGGAACCATTATATATTAACATTAGCGTTAGGAAACGGACCATTTTAGTTGTTTATAATTATTTAACTCAACTGTAGATGGTTTTATAGCATAAAACGTATTGTAGAATAATAGTAATTATTATTATATATATTGAACGGTGTAATTTCTATTTTATCTCTGTATAAAAACAATATAATATGTTTGATTATTTGTAAAACTATGATTTATTTAGTTGCATCTAAATAAAGAGTTTGAAACAATACCCTGAAATTTCTTCCCAAATATTCTTTATAGAATAAAGTTTATACCCATCTTATGAAATTCACATACAAGAGTACCAATGTACAAGAATAAATGCGTTGACAGTTCAGTGCAACAACTAATATTAATATTATTATTAATATTAATATTAATATTTTTTTTTTTTTTTTTTTTTTTACGGCGCATCTACATCTTGGTCATTAGCGCCGACATCCAGGGTGTAGCGAGGAATTTTACCAGCGAGCCGTGGGATGATAAAATTCCTGCCGGAGGTTGGGAATCGAACCCACCATCTCCCGCTTATGAATCCAAGGCGCTAGCCATTAGACCACGGGAGACCCCTATTAATATTAATATTAATATTAATATATATATATATATATATATATATATATATATATGTATGTATATATATATATATATATATATATCCCAGTAAGTGGGGAAAATTTCGTCTTACCACAAAACCTCTTTATTTTCCACAAGGCCTTTCAACACATGTGTGCCATCTACAGGTAAGGTGCAACAACAAAATAGAGCATGCAATGAAGTTATGAAACTTAAACATTAGTACTTTTTAAGAGTGTCGGTATATAATGAAGTATGCATAAACTTATGGGTGAGAGTGTACAATTAAAAAATCCGACTCGCAGGAACTGCGTCATCGTAGCGCGGCTCCGTTCTTATACCTAGTGCTATTAGCAAATGAGTAGAAGCAGTTATAGGTAGCGTTAGATCTTTCGTTAAAAATATAAATTCCATCTTGAAGAGAAGGAAGACTAAGGCGCCACAACAGGAAACTGACATTACCCTCGCCCGCCATCTCGACGTTCGCTCTAGGAAGCCACTCTTGCCAATAAGTTTCTCTTTTTCTTGCCTTTTTTCACTAAAATACTAATTTTATTTATAAATTCAATTTAAAAGATAAAACAACTAATTAAAAAGTGAGTTAAACAAACACAAACAGAATAAAAGTGTTAAGCAGTAATTTCTGCAATTGACATTGCCTCATCGAAAATTTCTTCAGAACCTTTTTGGTAGAGAATTAGTAAGCATTCGAATGGTCACTTTCCACATACCACGACTTGTTAACCGTTTTCGGGATATTTACGAAATTAGGGGTCTCCTGTGGTCTAGTGGCTAGGGCCAATAAAAAAATAAAATTATGAAAATATACAAAGATCCGAAAATTTTTCTTGTCCAGTAGTATAATATTTTTTTTTTCGAATACTTCCTTAACTCCAAATGTAACCTACATTTAAACATCTTAGTTGAGATAAATTTCAAAAATGTAGAATATATTTCAATTAAATCCCACGATTATAAGTACCCACCAAGAAAAAAAATGAGTTAGAAAACAATTTCTTCCACTTTTCCAAAAAAATGTTAAGAAACCAATAAATCGAGTACCTGCAAGCACATGAACTCAAAAATGTAAGCGTTACGATTTTATTCGCGCAAATATCGCTCCAAACACCATGGTCTGCTGGTTAACGAACTTGACCTTTCGAAATTAGACGAACATTTTTTGTACCACATTTCATCAAAATTGGACCATTTTTCAGGCAGCTACAGCGCGAACAGATAAATATAAATATAAATATATATATATATATATATATATATATATATATATATATATATATATATATATATATATATATATATATGTATCCGGCACTTCCGGATTGCATCATGAGGCCAACCTATAAGCGGGTTTTCTCCCTACGGAGGGAGGGAGGAACCGCGTTAAAATTTTATCCCAGCGAATAAATTAAATATATATGTATATATTCTATTATATGCATATAAGATTGGTACTACAAGGGCGAGTAGCAACTAAAACGCAAATATGACAATCTGTCCGGGGGGCGGATGAAAAGGTGGAAAGTGTTAAACGTGGCACGAAATACCTATAACATTGAACAATAAAATAATTTTAGGTTGAAATTAATTACGCATGAAGTGTTTGTTAAATATCGTATTGATGAAGGTGTGGTACTTCATATGGCAATGTAAGCAAAAAAATCTATAATACTCGAAAATTGAGACAAATACTTAACACATAAATAAACATTAAGATTTGTTGTTTACATACTTCAAAAAAAGTTTATTGATTAGTGTTTATCTGAAGATAATCAAAATATCTCAAAAGAGGCGATATCCGTATAAATAGGAACAATTTACAAGGAAAATCATACGGAGATGAAACTCCTTCTGGTTTGTAAGTATACATTCAATTTAACATAACTAATTTAGCAATATGTTACAATAATCATAACAACAAACAACATATTTATGTATACATGGTACACCGCTCGGATAATGCTCCACTTTTTTTTGCAAATATAATATTCCAAATGTAAAAAATAAACTCTACCGTTTATTTTTTAAATTCAAATTACAGTAGCACTGAATGTTTTGCCTATATTTTTACATGCCTCATTTTATAAATTTTTTTTTTCCCCCTGAAATTATTAATGAATAAGTCGGATACTAATATTGAATAAGAAATTAAAAGCATCAAAATATATACATTTGTTACCAAAAATAACACAACTATATCACCATTTTCTGTAATATTTTATGATAGATATAAATATAAAGACGTAGAATGGTAATATAATCGACTAATTAATTCAAAATAAATGAAAAATCAATGTTAGGCAAACAAAATATAATAACGAAATACAATTTAAATCCAATAACAAAACGAATTATAAAAAATAAAAATAAAATATATGTAAACGTATCTGTGCTGATAATGACCTTAGAAGCCGAAACAATTATTATTATTATTGTTATATATATATTATAGCTTTTTGGTGGTCATTGATTATTTTTTCTAAAGATAATTTTGGGGTAAAGCCAACAAAAACGTCAATCAATGAACAGTATTATGTTTTACTTACAATATAATTGGATCATGTTATTAAGAAAGGAACAAAGCGATAATTATTTTTTTCTTTTTACGGCGCATCGACAAATCGTGGCCATTAGCGCCGACGACCAGGGTGCAGCCAGGAATTTTCTCAGCGAGCCCTGAGATGAGAAAATTCCTGTCGCCGATGGGGATCGAACCCATCATCTCCCGCTTATGAATCTAGCGCGCAAGCCACTAGACCACGGGAGACCCCACAAAGCGCTATTTTTTTGAAAAAAAAAATGAATTGTTGGTTACATTCAGCTAATTAAGTACTGAATATTCATAAAAAGTTATCCTAAATAAAAATATAGTTTGGCAGTATTGTATAGGTTCAGTACAAAAGGTTTAGGAAAAAATAATTCACTGAATCACTGGACATTGCAACTTAACACTTAGACTGCCATAAAATGATAAAACATCCCCTCAAGTCATTCAGTTTTTGCAACACTATTCGTTAATAAACCCTTTGTGGAAGGCATATAACAATTATATTTAATTTTCAATAAAGTTAATTACAAAATGGTGTTTGTATCAAATTTATACACAGCTCAATCAAATCGTTGTTCCAGGCCATAACTTTGGGTCTCATACCAACCCCTACATCCATTTGATGTATCGTTTGTTATCGATGATGTATACAGATTTGATATAGATTTGACTTAATATCAGTCTAAGTGTTAAAGAACAGTTTTTTCAGAATGTTGTTATTGCAGTTTCGGCTCGTTAGGATTTACACGATCTAATTGGCTGATAAAATAAGTAACGATTTCTAAGATAATTAAAATACTTTATTTCTCTTATTTTACACGATATTCATAAATTAATACTATTAATTTAACGACAAACAAACCTGTAGGAACGAATTCTCATGTGAAAATAAGGTCCTGACGTGTCTATTAGAACGTAGCATCAGTGTCGATTGATAACGGGTTTAACCCCCTTCCAATGTTTCTCGACTTTCCCTAGTTCTTACAAATCATATTTGATGCTTAAGAACCATTACAGATGTACAAACATATTCAATAGAGAGTAATTACACATTTAAAATTAAAACACAAGTTTCTCCAGCTAATATCGTTCTATCAAAATTGGTATAGGGTAAATGACCCGATCGTTGACACTGCTCCTTAAGTTGACACTTCAAATTTAAATTTGAAAAATAACAATTAGATTCAAGAGAATTCAATAGGTTTGCATCCAAATGAAAGAACAGGTGTTGAAGAATAATGTCGACTGACCCGATCAACTATGCAACTCCGTTAATAACATCTGCAGCCATTTTAGTATGAAATATCCAGGAGTCAACTCCTGCTGCTCTCTTCACTTAGTGAATTTGATAAGAGATTAAGAATATTTCTTAAGAATTTTTTTTGTAATGCGTGCATTAAATTGTTTTTTTTTTTTTTTTTTTTGTGATCTCTATGAACTCTATGATACTTAAATTATAGGCTGTTAAAGGTTTGACTCAAGTTAAATAAAAAAATTTTGAGATTATGGTAGTGTCAACATTAGGAATACAATAAACCTCCAGGGCTCCTTTTCTTGACACTAATGTCAACTTTAGGAAAAAAGGTTGTCAGTGATGAATACTAAAACATTTAGTTGAGATTTTCATTAGAAATTCATGTATCCTGATTTTATTAATTTCTTATGACTGGGACCTTAAGTTGACAACATGTTTTCCTAATTTTGACATTCTATTCCTAATGTCGACAGACAACTTTTAGGACTTTCCTCCGAAGAAAAGTAGCTATTGAGGTTGCACACATGACAGAATTTTCGAAAAATTTCTTCAAATCTTTATTCATCCTACCTAGTAGGCACCGAAAATCACCCCCGTTAAAATTTATATATATATATATATATATATATATATATATATATATATATATATATAACACGATAGCGGCCAGTTTTTGTTTTTTTCTTCACGAAACGTGGTATATAGCGTTCAATTAGCAAACGATTGAACGAGTTCGTTAATCACCAAAATCGGTCCACCGGGAGGGGGGGGGGGGGGTTACCCCGGACCAAAACACTAATTTGACCATGCCAGCCGTAGTTTTTGTTATATTTCAACGAAACTCGGTATTCGTTATTTTGATCTAAAGAGAGAAATAAGTTGTAAAAATAAACTAAATCGGTTCATTAGGAGGGGGGGGGGGTTACTCCGGACCCACATTACCAATCTGCCTCTACCAGCCGCAATTTTTGTTACATTTTAACGAAACTCGGTATTCCTGGTGGTAATCAACAGAGAAAAATGGGTTGTAAAAATAAACTAAATCGGGTTATTTGGAGGGGAGGTTTACTCCGGACCTAAAGTACTAATATACTCATACCGGTCGTAATTTCTGCTGTATTGTAACGCGGTATACGTCGTAGGTATCTTATGAGAAAGAAGTGTTGTAAAAATGAAGTAAATCGGTCTATTGGAAAGGAGGGCTTACTTTAAACTCTGTTTGATTAGAATTAGCCCGCCAGACGTAGGTTCCCAAAGCCGCCGCGAGGAGCGCTATCTCCCACTAGGGTAGCTGTATCCTGTTCCTCGGTCAGATCAAAAGACGGAAAATGAAGTTTTTGTGTATTTATTAAGTAGTGCAGTATCATGTATTAACATAACTCTGGAAGCAAATAATTTACAAAATTAATAATTGAACAGTTCTCATAAGAAATGTAAATGAGCAGAACTATTCACGTTTTTATTTTATTTATATAGGTTATTTACAGCAAATTATTCAGTAATGTAGTCTACACTACAAAAATTCTGAGGAAAGTGCTTAGTTATGCAGCTCCTGCGTGACGGGCTTTTATAATAGTGTTCTGCAATTTGAAATGGTCACACAACTTCTTAATCTATTTGAGGTACTGTGGTTATAACTGGCGGTACCTCCAAATGCTTCTCACATTATCCAATCTATGGATGAATCAATCCAATTTGGTTGATTGTTTAAAGAATGAGGTTGTATTATTTTCATTTTCCCTCACTGTCATCCTTAGGAACAGAAAAGTCAAACTTAGGCACCGGCCTACTACAGACGTGTCAACATTAGGACCAGAGTAAGGCAGCATTTAATGATTTATTTTACTTGAAATACTTAATGTATTTAAAATTGGTTTATGTGAATTTCATAGAGAATGAGCTGACAAATAATTTGATATTTTCAAAATTTATTATCTTCAAAAACTAAGCGAAGAATTATTTTAAGTAAAATAACCCTTCCTTAAAGTGTCAACTATTGGGTCACTTACCCTAATAAACATTTTTGTAGAACATTTACTATCCGTTGTATGGTTACTGGTTGTACCAAATCAATCGATTACAAAAGAAAACTAAAAAACTACACATGTCTGTTGATAAAATATTTTTTTGAATATATCCTCTAAGGTAAAACCACCTAAACTTTTGTCATATTAGTACGTTTAAATGTCAAATTATATTTTTTATAATTTTCTCGCCAACACACAATCTCTTCGACGATCGTTCAATACCATTTCCCGCGTCAATGTATACAATATGCGTAACCGATAGACTAATAACACAAAATCGTAAGCGCTAATGTTTTGTTAGCGTGCATCTTTAATCGTATACGTAATTGCTATGAAATGAGGTATTTCTGCGGACAAAGCATCCAAATACTTATAAGGAAAAAAATCTTTTTAATATTATTTTTTTTAAATTTATTTTTAACTTGTATTAAAAAGTAATATATTAATTCAAGTTTTATAAGTTCTATAAAATGTAATAGAAAATGAAAAAAATTATTATGATAATAAACATTTCAAAATTTAAACGAAAAAATGATTATTATTTTGACTAAAAAATGAAATCTTATTTCAGTATTGGTGGGGGTGGCCTTTTTGGCCTCCACCCTCACGAGCGCGGAGCCGTTATACAGACGGCCAGGATATCGTCTAGAACAACAAGAAGAGAACGAGGACTGGAGCAGTAACCAAGACAGCGTAGACTCGTATAACTGGGAACAGCAAGGTCAACAACAGTACGAAGAGCAACAAAGCGAAGAACAAGAAGAAGAGGAGGAGGAACAACAGCCTGAACAACAGCAAGACCAAGGCCCACACCGAGGTCCAGGTCCACACCAAGGTCCAGGTCCACATCAAGGTCCAGGTCCACGTCCAGGTCATGGTCCACACCAAGGTCCAGGTCCACGCCCAGGTCCTGGTCCACACCAAGGTCCAGGTCCACACCAAGGTCCAGGTCCACGCCCAGGTCCTGGTCCACACCAAGGTCCAGGTCCACACCAAGATTCAGGTCCACGCCCAGGTCATGGTCCACATCAAGGACCAGGTCCACACCAAGGTCCAGGTCCACGCCCAGGTCCAGGTCCACACCAAGGTCTAGATCCACACCAAGGTCCAGGTCCACACCAAGGTCCCGGTCCACACCAAGGTCCAGGTCCACACGGTCCTCCACCACCACCAGGCCCTCCACCACCACATGGTCCTCCACCACCACACGGTCCTCCATCACCACACGGTCCTCCACCACCACATGGTCCTCCACCACCACACGGTCCTCCATCACCACACGGTCCTCCACCGCCACACGGTCCTCCACCACCACATGGTCCTCCACCACCACACGGTCCTCCATCACCACACGGTCCTCCGCCGCCACACGGTCCTCCACCACCACCCGGCCCTCCACCACCACCCGGTCCTCCACCACCACACGGTCCTCCACCACCACACGGTCCTCCATCACCACACGGTCCTCCACCGCCACACGGTCCTCCACCGCCACCCGGCCCTCCACCACCACCCGGCCCTCCACCACCACCCGGCCCTCCACCACCATACGGACCTCCACCACCACCAGGCCCTCCACCACCACCAGGCCCTCCACCACCACCCGGCCCTCCACCACCATACGGACCTCCACCACCACCAGGCCCCCCACCTCCACCCGGTCCCCCACCACCTCCTGGTCCACCTCCACCATCAGGTCCTCCACCACCACCAGGCCCCCCACCACCCCCACCATCAGGATCCCCACAACCACCAGGCCCCCCACCAACAGGTTCCCCGCCACCACCACCTTCAGGTTCTCCACCACCAGGACCCCCACCACCACCAGGCCCTCCACCACCACCGGGTCCTCCACCACCCCCAAGCCCTCCACCATCCCCAAGTCCAACAACCGAAAGTCCGACGACATCCGCGAGTCCAGATACCACTTCGGAGGCATCTGAATATTTGTGGATAGGATATTGAGAAGACAGCATGCGCAGGAACGATCAAAACAAAAAGAATAACTTTATTTGTATATACTGGAAATAAAAATGCTTATATCGACCTCATTATTGTAGTTATTTTATATACACTCCGTAAAATGAAGCCACTAACGAAAATGCGTAATTTCTGAAATGATCACGTGTAAGCAACTGTTCAGTTGATTAATTTATGTATTGGCATTCAATGTAGTGTCCAATTATACAATATGACTTTGTACACGCTCACGCCCATGTAAGTATGGTGATTGAATTTACTCACGTAGTTATCAGAAGGAAACAAGAAATGTACATACATACAGACACACACTCGCCCTTGCCATACACGAGTTCATTATACACATGACATGAGATTTTTCGAAAACATTCTTTAAACATTCATCGATCCTATATGCTGGGCAGATAACATTATACCCGTAAATATATTTGAGCATATATATATATATATATATATATATATATATATATATATATATATGTATGTATGTGTGTGTGTGTGTGTTTGACTGAGTGTGCAAGTTTATTTACAAGATAGCGGCCATAATTTACTGTGACGAACCTCGGCATACGTCCTATCGCCCGGAATTTCCCCTGCTTCAAATTATTATTGGGTTGGAACAGAAACAATACAAGTTTTAGCACTTTCACCGAAGGAAAGTAGCTATTGAGGTTGCACTCATGACGGAATTTTTGAAAAATGTCTTCAAATCTTTATCGATCCTACCTAGTAGACGAAAATAATTCAGAATATCGACTTCTCCGTAAATCACTTTAAATACCATTTATTTGTTTTGTTTATGAATTTTAGTTTTATTTTTGACATTAAAACGTGATTGGGTTGGGAGGTATCCAATTTTAGCATCACGAGACCTTCATCTGCCGAGCCATGTCCTTTTGGAACTCCCTCATCTTTACATTTATTCAAATCCCCGCTTCCTAGGAATGTATCACCATTGCAATATTTCCTAAACTAACGCACACATATATATATATATATATATATATATATATATATATATATATATATATATATATAAAAGTCTCGTGTTACAGTGTTTGTAACCAAACACCTCCGAAACGGTTTGACCAATTTTCATGAAATTTTGTGTGTATATTTGGTAGGACTGAGAACAGGATGTGAACTATTTTATACCCCTAAGTGTTTAGGTGGTTCTCTGCAAAAAAAAAGTTTTTTATTCTTTCAACAAAATGTTTTATTTCTGTTTTTATCATTTGGCATTAAAAATACATACAACCCTAAATGTTCACCCTTCTACCACCAATCCCCATTTTTTAATAACGATTTTAGTACTTTAATTATTTTCAGTAAACAGCACTGAATAAGAATGAGTACGAAGCCGGTCTCCTGTCTCTCTCGCACAATAAGCGTTCTCTCACTCACTGCACGGATATCGGCCATTATTATTCCCACAGATTTGCCAGTTGAATTCAAACGCGTTCAATTTCCAATACGACTGGCATTCGCAATGACAATCAATAAGTCACCAGGCCAAACGATGTCTGTTTGTGGCTTGGATTTGGCCACACCATGTTTTTCACACGGAAAATCATTCGTGGCACGTTCTCGCGCGAGTTAACCATACAGTTTCTATGTGATGGCTAATGATGGACTAACCAAAAATATCGTACACTACATTGCACTAGGAGATTGGATTTTTTTTTTTTTTTTTTTTTTTTTTTTTTGTCTTTATTTATTTATTTGCCATATTTTATTATTATTTTTTTTATTTTTTATGTCTTTATTCAATAAATATAAATATTACAATTGTAATTCAGTTACAATATAGTGTTCCTTTAGACCACATAGTTTCGAAATTATTTATGATGAATGTAATTAGATATTATACATTTAATGAGCAGTAATTGTAATGCGATCTCGCATTACATGATTTGGGTCAGTCCATTTCAAATCATCCAGCTAAATAGTGAAATGAAACCCATGTCCTCAGAATTGCCTGGAACTTTTTTTATTTGTTGAACTGGTCATTCTAATGATATATTCCAAATTTTAGTTAGATATCTTCAATACTGTTTGAGTTATGAATTTTTAAAGTTGTGTATAAAACTTGTTTTTGCTTTTATTTATTTTATTTATTTATTGAGATGTCACAACGAAGCGATATGCTCTTTAGGTCAATGTGCGAACAAAGCTAACAATTATACAGCATTATACAAACATGTCTGACAAATATAAACAAAAAACAGTGAATTTGGGAATATATTTCATAAAATAGTAATTTTGAACAGTCGGATTGAAAATGCAACAAAAATAAAGTTTTTAATTAAAAAATTAAACATGAAAATATATGTTATATTACCTATATATATATATATATATATATATATATATATATATATATATATATATATACACAACTTGAAAACTTGTAATTTTAAATGAATTATAATGTTAAATGCATTTAACTGTTAAATAAACAATAGTGTATTAAAAAAGTTGAAATTTCTTTTTAAGTATCAGATATTTTAATATATTGTCTATGTGTGTACTGTCCTCTGTAAGTAGTTCGTGTAAATCATTTGGTAAGTCAATGTTTTCTCTTTCTCTGCAGTCTGTAAGTAGGTGTTTAATTGTCAGTGGAACGTTGCAAATTGTACAATTCGGTTTGTCCTGTTTTGTCATTAAATATGAATGTGTCAAGTGTGAATGTCCGATTCTTAGTCTAGTAAGCACGACTTCTTCTCGCCTTACATTCCGGATACTGGAACTCCAGGCTCCTATTGTCGGCTTAATCTCCCGTAGCTTGTTGTCTTGTGTGTATGTCCAGTCAGTTTGCCACTTGTTCATTATGTGTTGTTTTATGACATTATGTATGTCTTGACGAGTCATGTCATAAACGTCTTGTGTTGATCGTCTCGTTGCTAATTTAGCTTCCTTATCTGCTTCAGTACTTCTCGAAATGTTGTCATGTTTTTGCTTTTACTGACGATTTAAGTCAAAGCGACTTTCATTTACTAAAAAAATCATTACTCTGTTAATGTTAATGATATCTCAATGGGATTTTCACCAAAATGGTCACAATAATATTTTGAATATGGGAAAAATATATTTACTATCTGTTATGTTTCTGGTTGCTAAGTATATTTATTTAAAAACAAAATTTTAACTTAAAATAAATTAAAAACATAAAAATTTCAAAAATCGATAAAAATAAAAGGCGCTCCATAAAATCAAGTTTTTTTTTTCATGGATACATTTTTAAAAGTATAAACTATTAGATTTTAAAAGAAAAACTCTGGGATTTTGCTGTTAACTATTCTTAAATCAATAAAATAATATAAATTCCTTCTTTTTTTTATAATTACCTACTTAAACGTCGGACGTGGTCAGTACCTGAATGGGTGACCGACTATGTGCTGTTGGTACTATAAAAGGGTGGCGACCTGTAGATAGCCTGGCGCTAAGGAAACAATAATAGATTCTAGACAAAAACCGGAGGATCGTTTCAGTTCAACCAAGACTGTGTCCGGAACACGTAGTTTTTACCATTTTTAACCAAAATTTTACTTACTTAAATTTTCGGAAACTGCCAAAACTAACTTTATAGTAAACTTTAAAAATAGTTTATTTACATAAGTTTATATTAAGATAAACCTAAGTAATAGTAAATGTAGCTTCAGTACACTAATATTAATCATTAAGTAGGCAATTTTTTTTTTTTAATTTTTTTTTTTTACGGCGCATCAACTATTTGGCTATTAGTGCCAGGCTATCTACAGGTCGCCACCTTTTTATAGTGCCAACAGCACATAATAGTCGGTCACCCATTCAGGTACTGACCACGCCCGACGTTTAAGTAGGTAATTATTAAAAAAAAAAAGGAATTTATATTATTTTATTGATTTAAGAATAGTTAACAGCAAAATCCCAGAGTTTTTCTTTTAAAATCTAATAGTTTATACTTTTAAAAATGTATCCATGAAAAAAAAAACTTGATTTTATGGAGCGCCTTTTATTTTTATCGATTTTTGAAATTTTTATGTTTTTAATTTATTTTAAGTTAAAATTTTGTTTTTAAATAAATATACTTAGCAACCAGAAACATAACAGATAGTAAATATATTTTTCCCATATTCAAAATATTATTGTGACCATTTTGGTAAAAATCCCATTGAGATATCATTAACATTAACTGAGTAATGATTTTTTTAGTAAATGAAAGTCGCTTTGACCTAAATCGTCAGTAAAAGCAAAAACAAGTTTTTTACACAATTTTGAAAATTCATAACTCAAAAAGTATTGGAATATATCATTAGAATGACCAGTTCAACAAATAAAAAAAGTTTCAGGCAATTCTGAGGACATGGGTTTCATGGCCTGGATGATCTGATATGGACTGACCCGAGAGAAAAAATAGCGTGGATTCTTCTCGCTATCTTATAAACTGGTATTGTTTTTTCTTTTAATTGTCATAAGTAGTAATAAAGACATAATTTTAAATATATTAATGAAGATAATAAAGTACAATGACTAAAAAACAATGGATGTTCGGTGTTTTGCTGTTTTTGTAGGCTGTCGTTTACAGCACTCTATTCTCCTTTTAGTCATAGACCACACCCCCACAAACTTACTATAAGATAGTTATTTTTTATTTGACTACCAAAATAAGCACTAGAAATAATTTATATGGCAAAACAAAGTTTACCGGGTCAGCTAATATATATATATATATATATATATATATATATATATATATATATATATATATATATGTCGCCCTTTTATAATGCCAGCATATGGTCGGTCACCTATTGAACTACACGTCACGCCCGAAGTCGCTTAATTTCGATGATCTACGGGAACCGATGCATTGAACGTGGCTATAAACTGGTGGCAACCTGTAGATAGCCTGGCGATAATATCCCATAAACGTTCAAAAGAAAGAAATTAACATTGGTCTCATGTTTTATTTAATTGGTTTCTTGTTTGATTTGTGTACACATTTGTTTAAGATATGAAACAAATGTGTGTGAGATAGGAAACCCGCTTCTTACGTCAACCCAATGACGTAATCCGAAAGGGCCGACTAAAAGATTTCACGGTTTAGAACACGCGGATAACGAAAATAGTGGTGGTTCAAATTGAAATATATTGATGAGTAATTAAATGAAGTTTTGTATAAAAAGTATAATAGTTAAAATTATAAGTATTATTGGAAATTGGGAAATACGCATTCTATTTAATAGAATGCATTAAATGTTTTAGAGAGAACTCTATTATAAAATTTCTTAAAGAAAAGGATAGCAGATTATTTATTTATTTTGGGGGATGTTTCCATCTATGGCGATAAGCCCTTGGATAGCAGATTACCCCAGGAGTAGGATATACAACAGGAAGTTGCATTTGCTGGAAAGGCCGATATGTTTGATAGGAGATTCTCGTACTAGCATTATTTATGTCATGCCCGCCCTTCCTTAGCTGCACTTAGTACAGCGTAAACATCCAATATAGATTACCCCAGGAGTAGGATATACAACAGGAAGTTGCATTTGCTGGAAAGGCCGATATGTTTGACAGGAGATTCTCGTACTAGCATTATTTATGTCATGCCCGCCCTTCCTTAGCTGCACTTAGTACAGCGTAAACATCCAATATAGATTACCCCAGGAGTAGGATATACAACAGGAAGTTGCATTTGCTGGAAAGGCCGATATGTTTGACAGGAGATTCTCGTACTAGCATTATTTATGTCATGCCCGCCCTTCCTTAGCTGCACTTAGTACAGCGTAAACATCCAATATAGATTACCCCAGGAGTAGGATATACAACAGGAAGTTGCATTTGCTGGAAAGGCCGATATGTTTGACAGGAGATTCTCGTACTAGCATTATTTATGTCATGCCCGCCCTTCCTTAGCTGCACTTAGTACAGCGTAAACATCCAATATAGATTACCCCAAGAGTAGGATATACAACAGGAAGTTGCATTTGCTGGAAAGGCCGATATGTTTGACAGGAGATTCTCGTACTAGCATTATTTATGTCATGCCCGCCCTTCCTTAGCTGCACTTAGTACAGCGTAAACATCCAATATAGATTACCCCAAGAGTAGGATATACAACAGGAAGTTGCATTTGCTGGAAAGGCCGATATGTTTGACAGGAGATTCTCGTACTAGCATTATTTATGTCATGCCCGCCCTTCCTTAGCTGCACTTAGTACAGCGTAAACATCCAATATAGATTACCCCAAGAGTAGGATATACAACAGGAAGTTGCATTTGCTGGAAAGGCCGATATGTTTGACAGGAGATTCTCGTACTAGCATTATTTATGTCATGCCCGCCCTTCCTTAGCTGCACTTAGTACAGCGTAAACATCCAATATAGATTACCCCAGGAGTAGGATATACAACAGGAAGTTGCATTTGCTGGAAAGGCCGATATGTTTGACAGGAGATTCTCGTACTAGCATTATTTATGTCATGCCCGCCCTTCCTTAGCTGCACTTAGTACAGCGTAAACATCCAATATAGATTACCCCAAGAGTAGGATATACAACAGGAAGTTGCATTTGCTGGAAAGGCCGATATGTTTGACAGGAGATTCTCGTACTAGCATTATTTATGTCATGCCCGCCCTTCCTTAGCTGCACTTAGTACAGCGTAAACATCCAATATAGATTACCCCAAGAGTAGGATATACAACAGGAAGTTGCATTTGCTGGAAAGGCCGATATGTTTGACAGGAGATTCTCGTACTAGCATTATTTATGTCATGCCCGCCCTTCCTTAGCTGCACTTAGTACAGCGTAAACATCCAATATAGATTACCCCAAGAGTAGGATATACAACAGGAAGTTGCATTTGCTGGAAAGGCCGATATGTTTGACAGGAGATTCTCGTACTAGCATTATTTATGTCATGCCCGCCCTTCCTTAGCTGCACTTAGTACAGCGTAAACATCCAATATAGATTACCCCAAGAGTAGGATATACAACAGGAAGTTGCATTTGCTGGAAAGGCCGATATGTTTGACAGGAGATTCTCGTACTAGCATTATTTATGTCATGCCCGCCCTTCCTTAGCTGCACTTAGTACAGCGTAAACATCCAATATAGATTACCCCAAGAGTAGGATATACAACAGGAAGTTGCATTTGCTGGAAAGGCCGATATGTTTGATAGGAGATTCTCGTACTAGCATTATTTATGTCATGCCCGCCCTTCCTTAGCTGCACTTAGTACAGCGTAAACATCCAATATAGATTACCCCAAGAGTAGGATATACAACAGGAAGTTGCATTTGCTGGAAAGGCCGATATGTTTGACAGGAGATTCTCGTACTAGCATTATTTATGTCATGCCCGCCCTTCCTTAGCTGCACTTAGTACAGCGTAAACATCCAATATAGATTACCCCAAGAGTAGGATATACAACAGGAAGTTGCATTTGCTGGAAAGGCCGATATGTTTGACAGGAGATTCTCGTACTAGCATTATTTATGTCATGCCCGCCCTTCCTTAGCTGCACTTAGTACAGCGTAAACATCCAATATAGATTACCCCAAGAGTAGGATATACAACAGGAAGTTGCATTTGCTGGAAAGGCCGATATGTTTGATAGGAGATTCTCGTACTAGCATTATTTATGTCATGCCCGCCCTTCCTTAGCTGCACTTAGTACAGCGTAAACATCCAATATAGATTACCCCAAGAGTAGGATATACAACAGGAAGTTGCATTTGCTGGAAAGGCCGATATGTTTGACAGGAGATTCTCGTACTAGCATTATTTATGTCATGCCCGCCCTTCCTTAGCTGCACTTAGTACAGCGTAAACATCCAATATAGATTTTTGCTTGAAGATCGGACTTTTTTTTTTTTTTCTTCTAGCAGAGTACGAACCATCCTTTCACTTCGCGTCACCTTAATGGCTAACTGTCTTCATCTCATTTAGTATTTACTTTCGCCCTCTAGCTGGCTAAATAATGGACAGATTTTAATGAAATTAGGTAATATTCCTTTACTAATGGCACTTGGGAACCGCGCTAAGGTGACGCAGTTCCTGTGAGTAGGACTTTTAGTTTAGCTTTTGTAAAGTTAAATTTTATGCAATTTGAATTTAAATGTTATTCTTTGAGGACGACAATGTCCCAGAATAAAGAGTTTTTTTATTAATTCATTCATCCATTCAAAAGTGTAATGGAAGGTAAGATTTGGCCGATATCCTGTAAATCGACCGGAATAGATATACGCATATAAAAATATTATTTCATCTAATAATATATATTTACTGGAAGATACAGTAATTACTACGCCTGACTCCAGAGATTACTTGACAAGAGGACTTTGAAACGAGAAAAGCGTCAGAAGAGAGGCGAACAAAGCAAGAAACATGTCAGGCAAAAAAATATAAAAAAATAAAAGAAGTAGTAATTGAAAGCGAATAGTGAAATACTTTTTCGACTCCCTGCCTTCAAAATGAAATCAAAAAAATATATTATATTATAAGATAGTGTACCTATTTCTCACTATTGTATTTTCAAAAACCATTATCCGGTGGACGGATTCTGCTGGTTAACGAACTTGATCTTTCAAATTGGACGAACTATTATTGTACGAATTTTCATCAAAATCAGACATTTGGACTAATTTTTGAGTCTACAGAAGAGCGAACAAACAATATATTTATGTAAATTTGAACCGTCGTTATATTCGTGATCTATGGGATCTGAAACATGAAAATTGTGTGCCGGCACTTCCGGAATGCGTCATCAGGTCAACATCATAAGCGGGCTTCCCCCTATGGAGGGAGGGAGGCTAAAAAGAGAATAATAATAGACAAATCGATAAAAAAAAAAGAAAAAAAGTCCAACTTTGTCATAGAACATTTCCATGCATATCCCTAGTTCCACTATTAAAGGAATAGAAGCGTTATTGGTATATTTAGATCTTTCGTGAAAAAATAATATGAATTTAGGCGCCACAACAGGATCCTGATTCTCAACGTTCTTTCAACGAAAACACTATTATCAATATGTTTATAATTTTCTTCGGTTTAGTAAAATACTCGTTGTATAGCTAAGAAAAAAAAATCGTTCAATCAAAAGAACAAAATTTACACTTTCGAGGTTTAAGAATTTATTTCTCCGTCTGACATCACCTCATCGAAAACTCGTTTAGAATCTTTTTTGCAGTAGAGTAGTAGTTTGGGGGGGAAAACCCCTTCCTCACATGAATTTCTAACCGTTTTCGAAATATTTAAGAAAATATACGAAGATCCCAAAACTTTTCATTTGTTTTTTCCCTAATGCTTCCTTAACTCCAAAGTAGCCGAAATTTAAAAATCTTAGTTCGGATGAATTTCAAACATACAGAAAATATTTTAAATGAATACCATGACTGTAAGTACCCAAACCGACAATTAGTTACAAAAAGTAGTTTTTCCACTTTTCTTAAAAACGTCTTAAAATAGATTTCCTACGTTAAATAACGTATAAAACGTGTACCTGGAAGCCTACACACGAAAAGCCCTAAGCGCAACTTTTTTTTCGCGCGAATTTCGCCCATAACACCTTGTTCCGGTAGGTGGATTCTGCTGGTTAACGAACTTGACCTTTCGAATTAGAGAAAGTATCTTTTGCCAAATTCCTGGGAAAAAAGGAGTAAACTAGTCCGCAGAAATTTTCGCATTATTAAGTACATACCTACGATAGAATACACACACAAACGGACATCCATATATATATATATATATATATATATATATATATATATATATAAAGATGTACATATATCCTGTTTAAAGACTGGCAGAAAGTTGACTCTCGACCTGCTAATCAGCAAATAAAATCACGAATGCAAATATCCGTCCCACGAGGCAGACGAAAAGGTGGGGAGTGTTAGAGGTGACGTAAAATTCCTGTAATATTGTTTAAGCAATTAATTTTAGAATAAAACTAATTAGGAGACAAGTGTTTGTTGAATATCGAACGATCAAATCAAGAGTACTCCATGCACAGAGCAATGAAAGCAAAATAAGAAAAATGTAAAATACTTAAACACTCAGACAAATACTTATAACAAATAAAAATAAATAAAACACTCATAAATAAAATTGGTTATTGATTTTTGAATATCTTAAGATGATCATGATATCTCAGTAGAGGTCCCCTATAAATTGGAACATTTTTGAAGGAGCATCATACGGAGATGAAACTCCATCTGGTTTGTAAGTATACATTCAATTTAACTTGACTATTTTAGTGATAAGTAACTATTTCAATAACAAAAAATAGTATTAGGTTGGTTAAAAAGTTCGTGCTAATTTTTGGAAATTTTTTCAACAGTATAAATAAAGCAACATTGAACACTTTAATCTATGATATATTATTATTTCACTATCTAGGCGCACGGTAGTGCGCCAGGCCAAGTTCCGGCCTAAGCATACTGTGTGTATATTACAGGAGGTCTTAGAGCCGATTTTTACCCTCTCATAACTTTCAACCAGGTAAAGATAAAATTATGAAATTTTACACAGGTATTATACTACTAGATGTGAGTAAAACTGGAAATTTGCATAATTCTACATAGAATAGTTTCTAAGATATAAGCGATCGAAAATCGGGATTTATAGGCCTCACTCACTCACTCACTGACTCATCAAAATTACTAGGCACTTCCAATGATGCTAGAGACTTGAAATTTTGAATTTTGATAGATATGGAGGTGTTATTAAAGGAAAAAATCGAAAAATCCTGAAAAGTTGTGTCTGACTCCACTTTCGGGGCGGGGGCGTGCCAGTTTTGTACTTCCGTCGGAAACCCGTCATTCTGTCCGAAACCCATGATGTGGGGTATCAAATGAATCGTCTCGGTATGAAGAACCTATATTTGATGTTTTAAGAAACAATTAGACGCATATAGGCTCGGTCAAAATCTTATACTAGCTGTCTGTCTGTATGTTTGTTCCTTATACAAATCCGTACCGTTTGACCGATTTTGACCAAACTTGGGACACAGATGGGTCTTGATACGGGGAGAATCATAGGCTAGGTTAAATTGTCTTTCAGCTGTCTGTCTGTTTGTTCCTTATACAAATAGACACCGTTTGGCCGATTTTGACAAAATTTGACACACATGTCGGTTTTGATCCGGGGAGTGTCATAGGCTAGTTCAAAATCGTCTATCAGCTGTTTATTCCTAATACAAATCCACACGATTTGACCGATTTTGACCAAACATAGTACATAGGTAGGTCTTTATCCGGGTAGTGTCATAGGCTAGGTCAAAATCGTCTTTTTGCTGTCTGTCTGCATGTTTGCTCCTTACACAAATTCACTTCGTTTGACCGATTTTGACCAAACATGGCACACAGGTAGGCCTTGGTCCGGGGAATGCACTAGGCTTGGTAAAAAAGGTCTTTCAGCTGTCTGTCGGCATGTTTGTTCCTTATACAAATTCACACCGTTTGACCTATTTTGACCAAACTTGGCACGCAGGTAGGTCTTGATACGGGAATGTCATATTACCTATGTACTTTTTGTTCCATCGGAAAGCCATCATTCGTTCTGAAACCCATAATGAGGGGTATCAAATGAATCGCCTTGGTAAGGAGAACCTATATTTGATGTTTTAAGAAATATTTCGACGCATCTTAACAAAAACAGTTGTGACTTCTTTCTTAAATGTAGTAAATAAAGTCGTAGGGGTTAACTGCATAGTATACTTGACAGCAGATACTAAGTTTTTCAAAGTCGAGCCATCTAAATTCCAAAGTTTAGGATCACAAACCCAAAATTTATGTTCTTTGTTCTTATCTTTTTCTTGAAGGCTTTCTAGACTTTCCCTATTGTTATCTTTATCCTCGGGATAAGGTTCCTGTGTTTTACAGTGTAATAGTTTAGTTAAGAGAGTAATCAATTTGTCCTCTAGAGTAATGTCATCTGGAAGAGCTTCTAACTTTTCTAGGCTAGTGATTAGATGTATGTAGGTTGATTATTGGTATCAAATATCAAGCAGTAAGGAGAACTTTATGCAGAATCCAAAGACCCTGGTTTTATATGAAGTACAAAAGCCAGGAGGTATGCGGCAACTAAATTTTAATTAATTCTTAGAAAAAAGTAATGAGATCCCAAAAAAAAAACATAAATGTGAAATAGAGGCCAAGTTCCTCCCCCCACAAAGAAACACTCCCTTCCCCAAAAATATCCCCTCCTAAACCCCCCCCCAAAAACGCCTTAACATCCTACACTCCAAAAAAATAGTATGAGTTAGTGTTTTAAGTGCACCATCCTTTCAACCAAAAATATTTGCCAATACAAGAGATGATACAAGAAAGAAATATCCAAGTTCATTACTTGGAAGACCTCATAGTTACTTACCAAGAACAGTAAAGACACTTCAACTGACCTTTAAAAACAACAATAAAAATACTTATATCCAGTTACTAAAATATCACTTTCCTCAACCAGGTATATTCTTAAACTTGGCAATGTTTTTTTTTTGTGCCGAAATTATCTTTAGAGAGAAAACTAAACATTGCCAAGTTTAAGAATATACCTGGTTGAGGAAAGTGATATTTTAGTAACTGGATATAAGTATTTTTATTGTTGTTTTTAAAGTTCAGTTGAAGTGTCTTTACTGTTCTTAGTAAGTAACTATGGGTTCTTCCAAGTAATGAACTTGGATATTTCTTTCTTGTATCATCTCTTGTATTGGCAAATATTTTTGGTTGAAAGGATGGTGCACTTAAAACACTAACTCATACTATTTTTTTGGAGTGTAGGATGGTAAGGCGTTTTGGGGGGGGGGGTTTAGGAGGGGATATTTTTGGGGAAGGGAGTGTTTCTTTGTGGGGGGAGGAACTTGGCCTCTATTTCACATTTATGTTTTTTTTGGGGATCTGCAATTTCTCGGCATCTTACGGGTAGATTTTAAATTCCATTGCTGTAGAAAGACTCTGGTTTTGAAGAAAACTAATTCGAAATTCCATTTAGTATATGCTGTTCAGATTATAATTTTTTCCCTGGTAAAACATTCTAAATGGGACAAAATAAGCGAAAATCTCTTGGGACAATGCCCGGGGAGTAAGCAGAATGCCGTGAAATCTCTTAAATAAGGAGCCGGTCTAGCACTATCATCATCATCATCATATATATATATATATATATATATATATATATATATATATATATATATATATATATATAGGCCGGGAGGATTTTTGAGAAATTTTTAAACAGTGTGAATATGACAGAAATTAGCTTCCATGCGTTAACCCCGTCTCTGTTCCCCACTTATACATCCATTACTGCGTTTCACATATTCCTTTTAATTATTCCAATTTTTGAATAGGGCCATGATGTTTAGTGTCCTGTAGATTAAAATATTGAAAATTGATGTCATACGACGAAACGAAATTGTTGTGATTAAATTAATTAAGACATTTTATTTAATTCTTAATGCATTTTTTACTAAGAAATTCTTATAAAAAAAAATGTTAAAAATTTAAGGGACGACGTAAGGCCGTATCGCATTACACAGAACAACCTGTATAGTGTTAGTGTTAACCCGTAACGCACTAATCTATAGTTTAGCGTATGGTCTCAACGCAGGCAACTGTTTGCTACATAATAAATGGTAGGTATATTTTTCTTCGCTATCTAGTATTTTTCGACATCTTAGTGGTACAAACAAATTTAGTAGTTTATTTAGTAAATCCCGTTTAGAATCTAACATTTTAAGCGAAAATCTCATGAAATAGCAGGTTAAAGTTCCCATTTTTTTAAAAAAAAACGTTGTTCCAGCCGTATGTGGTCCAGCATTATCATGACGAAACTACACCTTGTTGACAATCACCAATTCGCGAGAGGGTTTCAGTCCATGAGATGAATCCATTCTTTCTGCCATCTGAGATATCTTTAATTGTGACCCTGACTCAACAAGAATTTTAAACGGTTTAATAATAAATGCTACTTTCCCCAACTTTAAATGTTTGAAACATTTTTTGGTAGTATTTAAACTATATTCACCGAGGAAACCATTTATTTTCATCGCTGCAGATCTGGCAGATTGGCCACACGAAAATAAAAATGTTCGTATTGCTCAATGAGATTCATTTTTTATGGTTACTAATATGCGTCTGAAGTTTACGAAAGTCGATGAGACACTGACTAATATATTAGTAAAACGAAAGTAAGTGTCGAAATGATATACATCTAATTGGTTTTATGGTTATTGGGATTCGCTACGTGCATGCTTTGTAAGCGCACGGACTTATTGACTGATCTAATGTATATGCATGTGACATCGCATAGGATAGGAACTTAACTATGTCTCTTTTCATTGGCAAGACATTTCACTCACAAAAACGCATCGAAACTATAATTAATTTTTGTTCTTTTTTTTTTTTTTTTTTTTTGCAACTATAATTCATTTTTTGGGCATCTATTGGCCAACGGGTAATATGTTCTAATAGAAAAAATAATAGATAAAACGCCAATAAAATAAAATTAATATGTTTTATTATCCGTAAGCTATTTTATAAAATAATAATGTCAACAGAAATTGCAAGATCTCGAGAAATGAAGGAGTTGAACATAAAAATATTTTTAAAATCCTTTTTATATGCATGGCTTCTTTTGGAAATGTAGGAATACAAATAATGGCAACAAATGTAAAGAAGTTTTCCTTCTGTTTTCTGCAGAAGTTAACTTAAGTTAAAATTAATATAATAGTCAATTTATTAAAATATCTTTACATTTTGCATACTTGGATGTCTCGGTAAGAGGCTTAAATTAGCACAACCTAATGAAAAGTAGATTTTTGGGGAAGCGGGAATTATAGCGAGGCCAATACCAATTATGCAAATGCGATAAAAGAAACAATACTCTGGATCATTTTGATTATAAAATCAATTATTGTTTCAGTTTTGGCGGTGGTGGCCTTGTTGGCCCCCACCCTCACAACAGCTGAGCCGATCTACTGGCGACATGCTCTACGTCAAAGCGAACACAACGCAGACTGGCGGAGTATCCAAGCCGGCGAAGTTCAAGGCCACAGCATAAGGCAACAAGCCGAAGAAGACGGAGATGAACCAGGTCCACCTCCTCCACCTGGTCCACCGCCTCCACCAGGTCCTAAGCCATCAGGCCCACCACCTTCAGGATCTCCGCCACCTCCAGGCCCTCCACCACCACCTGGTCCCAAGCCATCAGGCCCTCCTCCTTCAGGTTCTCCGCCACCTCCAGGCCCTCCACCACCACCTGGTCCCAAACCATCAGGCCCTCCTCCTTCAGGTTCTCCGCCACCTCCAGGCCCTCCACCGCCACCTGGCCCCAAACCATCAGGCCCACCACCTTCAGGTTCTCCGCCCCCTCCAGGCCCTCCACCACCACCTGGTCCCAAACCATCAGGCCCTCCTCCTTCTGGTTCTCCTCCACCTCCAGGCCCTCCACCACCTGGTCCCAAACCATCAGGCCCTCCTCCTTCTGGTTCCCCTCCACCCCCACCTTCAGGCCCACCACCTTCAGGTCCCCCTCCACCTCCAGGTCCTCCACCCCCACCAGGCCCTCCTCCTTCAGGTTCTCCGCCACCTCCAGGCCCTCCACCACCTGGTCCCAAACCATCAGGCCCTCCTCCTTCTGGTTCCCCTCCACCCCCACCTTCAGGCCCACCACCTTCAGGTCCTCCACCCCCACCAGGCCCTCCGCCACCACCTGGTCCCAAGCCATCAGGCCCTCCTCCTTCAGGTTCCCCGCCACCTCCAGGCCCTCCACCACCACCTGGTCCCAAACCATCAGGCCCTCCACCTTCTGGTTCTCCTCCACCACCTGGTCCCAAACCATCAGGCCCTCCTCCTTCTGGTTCCCCTCCACCCCCACCTTCAGGCCCACCACCTTCAGGTCCCCCTCCACCTCCAGGTCCTCCACCCCCACCAGGCCCTCCGCCACCCCCAGGTCCACCACCATCAGGTTCCCCGCCACCCCCACCTTCTGGTTCTCCACCTCCAGGCCCTCCACCACCAGGTCCCCCACCATCCTCAAGTCCAGCACCATCAACTGACGCTGCCAAGAAGCCATCGCTGTTTTCATGGATGGGATTTTAAGAAGTGAATTGAGCTGGAAAACCTCTGGGCAGTAACATGGTTTATTGTTGTAAACAAGCTATGCGGATACAAATATCCACTTTTGTATAAACTTGTATAAATAAAAATGTTTATAAAGTTCCTAATTATTGTATATTTATCATCTTAGAACTAAGTCATTAAACAAGTAGGCCGGTTATCAAATAACTCCTCTCTAGAAAACGTAACCAAGAGACGAACGCACTTGCTTACTTTATCATGGTAGCGAACCCTATAGTACCCTAAGCGGTATTTGATGGTGTAGATGGTATAGATTTAAACTGGCTTAAATCAGTAAAAAAACATGAAAGATGGTTGTCGATGACTGTCGGAGCGTGCTAAACTCGCGTTAGAATCGCCAAGTACAGCTGGGTGTCTCGACAATCAGACTTTTCGGGAGCAGGCAGAATATCTGGCTAAACTATGGTTTGTCTATAGGATGCCACGTTTAAAAAAGCGAAACTTTACGGGGGGGGGGCAGTTGAAAGATGGAAATTTGGGTAATCATACAACCATGTATTATTCCAAACGCTTTCCTAACTAACCAGAAAAATTCTCTTCTTGTTGGGAAAGCCTATGAATAATGATTTTCTTATCACGGTAACTTAATGATGAAAGTGGTTAAATATACACATGCCCTGTTAGGATGATTAAGCATATGCGTATCTTGGGTATGGCATCAACCTATATCTGCAGCAAACGCGGATGTGGTGAGGAAACTCTTCTACGTGTAATCTGGCACTCTTAAGCAAAGGCAAGAGGAGCATTCCAGCATTTTGGGTGTGTGGAAATAATGGACCCTAGGGATGCCCCTGTTTTGACACTCGAAAAGATCAGGTGATTCGTCAAAGAAACCGTGCTGTTATAAATAAATCGCTCATCAAACAGTAATACAATAGACCTTTTAAGTCGAGTTACTTTTATTTGGGCACTCTGACCGTTAATCTATCAGGTTATCCTATAATTAATGTTTTTCTTTTAATATTATTCTGTCCGCTCATGTTCCCTACATTTCAATATGTTTTTCTTTATTATAGCATTAAATACACTTATATTTATCATGTTTTGATTGGTAAAACGTATTTATTCTATGCTGAAATTTCATTTGAAATGGATCACCGAAAACACCACTTGCGCAATGTTACGCTTTGGCGGAATTCGATAAAGAAGAAAATGCTGCTTCAACTTATCGAAAACTTATAGAAATGTGACGAAAATTTCATTAGTGAGCGACAAGTGCAGTGGTGGTTTGAACGATTTCGAGCGGGAAACCGCAAGCTTGAAGACAAGCCTCGTATAGGTCGACCAACGCTTGACAACGAACACCTGCAGGCTACTGTAGAAGAACAGTTGTAACAGTCGAAGAGGTAGCAGAAAAACGTGGATCGACACATTCTACAGTCCACGGACATTACTTATGAGAAAATGTGATAATTCTTATGAGTCCTCACTACCAAGCATAAACAAAATTGAGATTGCCGATTTTTGCGTCCGAGATACAGAAATAACCGTTTACGGAGGAGCACGTTTATTAGGTTACATAATATAGATTAAGACAATATAATATAACAATGACATAGTTGAGTCAAAAGTGCTTCTACTATCTAAATAACTCAAGATAACTGTTGACTTCATTGCAGTAACTATATCATTATTATCATCGAAGTAAAATTGTCAAGTACATCTAACAATAAATAATGATGTTTCTCAAGCTGTTTTAGCATAGAACTTGAGTTAAATTATAATTCGATCCGATAAAGCTTACTTCCTACGCTACGTGATATTTACATATTTACGTTCTCATGGTATACACACATTGCTTACCATGCCTTAAATTCATAACACAAGAAATAACAGCTGCTAATGGAATGCTGGACAATGGTTCATTAATAATATACAAAGAAGAAATACAATTAAAATTCAAATAAATTCCAACTCACAATTTTTAATAAACGGATGTACTTAGCGGAAACAGGTACATATGAATACGATATAAAAAGATAACTAATATTTCAAAATAACAAAACTTGTGTCTACTATAAAGAAACTAGGCGACCCGTGCGAAACATTCAAATCCCACTTTGAAGAACACACCGTATAGTTAGTACCGTGTAGTAAATGGGTCATTGATGTAGTTGTGGGTTAGGAATAGAAGTTTGTTTAAATTTTGGATTATTTTGTTTTTTTGAAGGTATCAGCCCTATCCTGGCTAGAAAAGGGTGGTAACCTACACAGAACCCGTCCCAAAATTCTCGGTTAATAATAATGGACGTAAAAATTTAAATTAAATTCATTATTTTTTTAAACATAAGCTTAAGGTATTTACATATTTACAGCCTATTAACATGTTTACAGGAACTCTTTGATCACTATGTTTGAAGTGGTCATCTGTAATTGTTAATTGGTGCGTTTGTTTTACACAGACATTATAGATGACATCATTTATAAAAATCTTAAGGAGTAAGTATTACGGAAGTTATGGCGTAACGACAAAAAGAAACGTTAAGAAATATTAATATGTATAGATAGTATATAGTTTTCATAGCCCGATTTTACAAAAAATAATTATGTTGTTAAGATGGAACATTGAAACAAACGAAAGATATGCGAATATTCATGCAGATTTTATGTGGTGGAGGATCAAATTTCATTAATTACACATTCATCTTTGAAAACATTATATAACAAGGTGTCATCTAAGCGCTTTTCCATTTAATGTTTTATTCTGATAGAATAGCGAGGAGAAGAACTTCTATTATTTCACTTTCGATAGATAAAAACTAACACTTCGGCAACTTTCAGCACTTTCAAGGTTTCATTGAATTTTCCACCGAAATCATCTTGGTTGAATTCAATATTGCGTTAACAAGAAACTTTGTCCAAACTAATTTTCAGCTTGGGTATTCAGGAATGATTGATTCAGTTGAAACTTGTTCCAGGCGTTTGAAATTCATCTAATCTAAGATTGTTAAATTTTGGTTCCGTTTGGAGTTAAGGAAGTACTAGAAATAAAATATTTCATTAACAGGCATGGAATGTTTTGGGATTTTCGTATATTTTCTAAAATATCTCGAAAACTGTTGGGAAATCGTAGTAAGTGGATGTTAAACATTCTAAGGCTTACCAAATTCTCTACAAACAAAGTTCTGATGTAATTTTCTATGAGGCGATGTCAATCAGAGAAATAAGAGCTTGAAACTTCGAAATTGTTAGTATTGCTCTTTTGAACGGGATTTTGAATCTGTTTACCTAAGTACTTTATAAATATATATATATTTTCCTTTGATTTAACACTGAAATTCATATTTCAGTAAAGCAAAGCAAGAAAATGCGAACCAGTGTTATAGTGTTTCCAAGAGCACTATATCAGACTGGATAGTGTAATTTCCGCTTAGGATACCGTCAGTTTCCTGTTGTGGTGCCTTAAATCGTTCTTCTCTTTGAAAACGGAACCACGCTAAGATGACTCAGTTTCTGCGAGTCGGTCTTTTTTAGCTTGGCCTACGTGTTACATTCTCATCATGCGTTTGCGGATAGCGTCAAACTATTCACGACATAAGCGAGTTTCCAACCAATCGCTGAGCGATAAAACAAGCTAATAATCTCTTCCCTGACTCACAGACATTAAGTGAAGAGCCGTAATGTCATAAGAACGCGGGAGTACGCCATAAAGACGATCCGGTTGCCCTAGTCACCTTGAAGCCTGACGGTGTACTTGTATTTTTATTTTATTGCATATTTCATGATGTTATGATAATAGAGCAGCCGTCTCATATTAATAGCACACATTTGCGTCAAAGCTCGTTCCAGCATTTCAATTACACTTGTAGCGCATAACTGCGTCATCTTAGTGCGTTTTCGTTCTTTTCCCTGGTGTCATTTAGAAAGCTTAAAATAGAAACTGTTAATGTCCTATCTTCTTAATCATTCATGAGTAATGTAAACACAAGTAAAAATGTAAGTGAAATCCCAAAGCAAAGCAAGATCTTAGGCACCACAACAGGAAAGTGGAAACCGTATCTTATGCGGTAAGCATCGATTCCACCGAATGAGATCGATTTTAGAAAATATACCAAGAACCCAAAACATTTCGTGCCTTTTAATAAAACAGTTTTTGCCCAATGCTTTCTGAACCCCAACCGCAACCAAAATTTAAATCTCTTAAATTAGATAAATTTCCAACGTCTGGAACAAGTTTCAACTGAATCAATCGTTTCTAAATTCCCAATCTGAAAATTAGTTAGGAAAAGTAGCTGTATCACTTTTTTAAGTAAACGCTTAAAGAGATAATAATAATAATAATAAACCTTCATTTGTACTAATATTACTTATTATAAATGAAACAAGTTTTTTTTTTTTCTTCTCTTGATGTACAAAATCAGCAACTTGCTGAGGTTTTTTTTTAGAGTTCGTAAACTATAAACCCTAAATTTAAGGTTTTATCCAAGCCTGGTAGTGAGCTTCCCCCAGCCTTTTCCATTCACTTCTTACAGCTGCGACTCTCTGCCAGGTGTGTTTCGCATTTCTTGGCCCCACGGTATAGGAGGTCGTCCTCTGCTTCTCTGGAAGCCACGGGGGTACCAGTTAATAATATTTTTCAACCACTTGTCCATTTTGCTCCTCACTAAGTGTCCTGCCCAAGTCCACTTCCTTCTGTGGATAATTTGTGCGATATCTGGAAACTTGGTCCTTAGCCTAATCCACTTCCTTGTTTTTCTTTCCTCTTTTGTTACCTGCAGGATAAACCGTTCCATACCTCTTACTGTGATACGAAGCTTCCTTAAAGTTTGCTTACTTATTGCCTAGGACTCACAGCCATAAGATAAGGTGGGCAGAACAGTGCTTTCCCATAGCTTATTTTTTAAGTCAGGTGGTGTTTCTGGTGGCTTTCCAAGCTGCTGCACATCGGTTGCTTATTGCTATGTTTCTATCATCCAGTGATATTAGTTGACCAAGGTATTTGAATCTATTGAAATTCTCTAATTCCGTACCATTAATTTCAAGTGTGCCTGCTTTGTTTAATACATAGCTTCCTTACATTTCTTTAGGTTTAGCTTTAATCCTATGTCCTTCCCTTTATCCATCAGTCCGCTTAACATTTCCTGGACTTGTTCTGTGCTTGTGCCTATTAAGATCTGGTCATCAGCAAATTCTAAGTGATTCAGCCACTCTCCGTTTATGTTTATCCCTTTTCCATCCCATTCCAAACTATTCATCAAATCCTGTAACACCCCTATGAGCTTGCTGGGGGATAGAATATCACCCTGCTTGACGCCCTTATATATCCTAATTTTTGTCTCTTTATTCCCAAGCCGGAAGATTGCACTGGAGTGAAGGTACATTTTAGTGATTACACTTGTAAGTCTTCTATTGATGCCGCTATTTTGTAATGTGTTATGTATTGCCTTAAATTTAATGGAGTCAAATTCCTTTTCATAATCTAAGAAAAGTAGGCACAGGGGGAATTTGTATTCTTTAGCTCTATATATTAATTGGTTTATTACGAAAATATGGTCTATTGTGGAGAATTCTTTTCTAAAACCTGCCTGGTGTTTAGTGATGTTTATATTTATAGCTTCTTTTATTCTGATGTACAGAATTTTGGCGAAAACATTATACAGTGCACTTAGAATTGATAATGGCCTGAAGTTGTCCAAAGTTTTTGTGTCGCCTTTTTTGTGTAGTAGTAGTAGGTGTGCTTCAGCCCATTTTGGCGGAAAGTATTCTTTCTCTAAGCAATGGTTGAATAATCTTACAAGGGCTTTAATTATTTTAGCTCCTCCTGCTTTTATCATCTCCCCTGAAATGCCGTCCAGTCCTACCGCTTTCTCATCCTTCAAGCTCCTTACTGCATGGTCTACTTCTTCCGGGAGGATGGCTTCCTTCTCTGGGTCCCATTTTTCTAGCTTTTCTTCTTCAAAAGTATAAGGCTGGTCATAGCAGAGTTTTTCATAATATTTTTGTATCCAATCTATTATTTCTTTCTTTTCTGTAAGGATTTCCTGCTTATCATTGATTATGGAAGATATTTGTTTACTGCCTTTTGGCATCTGCTTTATATTCCCTCCAGCTTCCAGGGCTAGCTCCATCTTCTTAAGCTTATTAGACTGTAGCCAGCTCTCTATTTCTTTCCTGATTGTTTTGCATAGTTCCGTATATTCTATTTTACTAGCAGTTCTTCCTTGTAGTTTTCTTCTTTTTTGCAATAAATTCTTTATTTTGGATGGTAAGTTTCGTACGTTTTTTTCTTGGGGGGACTCCTTAACTATTTCTTCTTTTGCCGTTCTTAGGGCATTTTTTATCTGAGCTAATTCAATATCAGGATTGTCTGGAAGCTTAGTAGCTGTAAATTTTTGTTTGATTTTTTCCTCATATCCATATCCTGTTAGCAACCTTGTATTAAACCGCTTACCTTTGGATCCCTTAATTACTTCTTTCTTGTGTGTACTGACAGTTAGACTGACACCTAGTGGCCTGTGGTCACTTCCAACATTCACTTTTGTGACTGTGTCTACATCCTTAACTGTGTTAATATTTTTATGAGTTAGTATAAAGTCAATCTCATTTTTTGTTTTTCCATCTGGAGAGATCCAGGTCCATTTCTTATCTGGGAGTTTTTGGAAGAAAGTATTCATGATAAAAAAGTTGTTGCTTTCAGAAAATTCTATCAGCCTCTGCCCTCTTTCGTTCCTCTCTCCAAAACCGTAATTTCCCATACATTTTTCAACTTCTTTTTTCCCCACTTTTGCATTGAAATCGCCATTTATGTAAGTCAGATTGCATGCCCTTTCATCAACTGCATTTTGGAGGTGGCGATAAAACTCTTCTATTTCTTCATCTGTCGAGTTTGAAGTAGGAGCATAAACTTGAATTACTTTAATCTTTTGGGTAAATTTAATTTCAGTTTTTAATTGGACTATCAAACAGGAAATCCTATGTGTGAAGCCTTTAAAATACTGTACATCTAATTTATTACTTTTACATACCAGAAATCCTGTACCTCCATTTCCTGTTTCTGTTCCATTAAGATACATATTGTATTTATCATATTCCCAATGCCCGTACATTCTCCTTCTTACTTCTGCTAGGCCTATCAATTCTTCTAACCTGCCTTCTGTCATCATTGATCTGACATTGTAGGTAATAAGCTGCCAGTTTTGTTTGCCTGATCCTTGTCCTAGTCCTGGCCCTGTGCTCCTTATTGACTTCGGCCGGAAAGCTTGATGCTAGCTTTTCTCCTCATCCTTACAATCGGGCCTCCTGTGTGATCCTGAGTTTGCCCTGTTTCTCCCTTCTTTGGTTTCACTAGTTTTTTTTGGATAGTAGTTTTCTATGCTATTACTTCTTGATATTTTACCGGTCTGCTTCGCCAGATCCTTTTCAGTCTTGCTGTCTTCCTTCTTTTCTTCCCTTGGGTTGCAAGCTTCTTCCTCACTTCTTTGCCTTTTAAGGCGGGTTGCTTCAGCATCTTTTGTTAATTCTTCAACACTCCAGACATTACTCTCAATAATTAGTTTGTCATACTTAATTATGGCTCTTTGGCCCTGCTTCTTTGCCTTAAGTAAGTATGGGAATAGGGTTGCTCTAATTTTCCTTACCTCTGGTGGGAAATCCTCCTTAATTCTAATATTTTTATACTTTTCTATTTTAGATAAAGCAGATTTCCCTTTCAATATGTCATTTCTGAGGGTTGTTGAAACTAGGTTAACTATTAATTAGGGGAATTTTCATTTTGTGGTTTTAGTTTCCTTATATTTGCAATGAGGTACTTACTAATTACTATTTCTATTCCATAGCAAATATCTGTAAATTCTTGTAGTAATTCCTGGTAGTTCTTACTGTGCATTCCAAAAATAATTAAATTTCTTTGCCAGTAATTTCTGTCATGGATATGGTTCAATCTTTTAATATCCTTCTTGGCGATATCTAGTTCCTCTTTCACCTGGTTAATCTCTTCTTTTATACTTTTTTCAATCGAGTCCACTTTGCTATAAATATCGTCTAGTTTTGTTAATTTCTTTAACACTTCTTCCATCTGCCTAGAAATAGCGTCGCTATTCATGTTGATATGGAAGGTTATAACTTGAGTTGACAAGGTGAGTAATAGATATCCACAGATAAGAAAAAATGAACGAGCTTTCGCGATTCCACACAAACCTGTGAGGTTACGCGTCGGATTTGACTGTTATCCTTATAATTCTCGAATTAAAAGGAATATGATCTCCTTCTAAGGAATCACTGGTGTTGCAAATACTTGAGCACAATTCTTGACTCATACACTACTCCACTGACAACTTTTGACTACCAGCACTCGCTAGAAACCACCGAAATTCCGTTTTCTACAGAGAGCAGTAATCTTAGTTGGTAAGCTGCCACTTAAAGAGATATGGCTTCGAAAATGGCGTCTTTCGGTTTCCTACGTTAGATGACCTATAAAACGAATACCTTCAAGCATGTTAACTCGACAATGTTACGGTGGACGAAATCTGCTTTTTAACGAACTCGACTTTTCAAATTTCATCAAAATACGACCATCTTTGAGTCCATAAATATACTTGCATATACATAAATTTAAGCGAATATTACTTTTGTGATCAATATGTTCTGAAACGTGAAATTTTCCAGTCGGCACATCCGGATTTCTTCAACCTCATAAGCGGGTTTCCACTCCGGTGCGCAGACCATTCTGTGGGGTAGACCCTACTATCATCACCAAATGGCACAAATGATGTCTGCTTTGTGGATCAAAAGCTCCAGATAAGGGCCTTATGATCGGTACACACCAGGAATGTATGTATTTCACGCCGTCCTGACACGAATGAGGAGAAAGGTTAGAAGAAGGCGTGCCACATAAAGCAAGCTCATGCAATTAAATGGAACGGGTTCCGAGTTCGACCTTAATGCTCAGCAGTACCTACAAATACACATAACCTACATCGGGCAACGAATTTCAAAACAGTAATTTATGAAGAGAAAATTGTTTAAATCTGTTAGTTTTATTTTGTATTACTTCCGAGTAGGATAGAATATGGCGTTAATTTATTCGGGCGAATAGCTACAAGGTTATCTCATTCTTGACTGATAGTCGCTTTCGTGACGGACCGACAGGACTAGTGGCCTGATAGCCACTTTCGTTAAGCAGGCTACACCAGGTCAGGCAGGCCTGGCAGGTGTGCGCGCGCCAGATTGTGGAAATGGAACATAACGTGTTAAGTCCACACTGAAATAATAAAATATGTATTTAAACAGAAAAAAAATATCTTTACGACAGTTACTGAATGAGAATATTGACGGAATAAATCTTTGCGGGACATAATCGATAAGAAGGCATTGGTAATGTGGGAGTAGGAACATGCACAGATTGGCCCACGCGATATGCCCTCAATGGAGGGAGCATTTAAAGGCAGGGCTGTGTGTTGAGATTTAAAAACACCTCCACGTGTGCGTTAAGTGTCGAGCCGTGTGTGCGTTAAGTGTCGAGCCGTGTGTGCGTGTGAGGAGGCGGAGTGGGGTAGAAGAGAGGCGAGGTGTCATATACCGAACCGGTCCGAGAGGTATCCCCGGAATGTTACCCATTACTACCTCTACCTCTTCGACAGGAGCCATCCAGTTAAGGGCGTACTCTTATCCGACGGTTTCGGCCATAAGGGCGGATAAATAACCACTTTAGGGGATCTGAGCCGAGAGAATGAAGTTTTAGTTGCTGTATAGATCGGCAAGAGTTGTGAGCTGCAGACTCCAAATAAATAATTGTTAGCGCCTCTTCTCCCTCTCTCCACAGGGAGGAAACCCGCTTACGACGTCATCGTGATGACGCAATTCGGAAGTGCCGACAAAAAATTCACGAAAAAATCATCGCATTAACGGCCTTTATAGGCTTCCAGGTACACCTTTTATAGGTTTTCTGGGCAAACGAAGCAAACCTTACTTAACAGTCCAGGCAACGAATGCTTAAAAATAGCTATAGGTGAAAATTTTTGGAACACAATTTTGGACTTCGTAACTTTGTTTGGGCTGGATAGGAGGTGAACATATCAAAAGTCCTCGCCCGTAGCCTTTATGCCGGGGGGGGGGGGGGGGGGTTAGAAGGTCCCATTTTTCGGGTTTTCAATAACATCTCGGAATCCCTGCGTCCTAGCGACATGACTATTCTATAACAAACGAAAGGTGATTAAATTTCCTACAAGTTCTATTCTATAAAGGTTTTTGAGATATCTTTAGTTTTCGATATATCCGCTCTTGAAAGTCTGTCATTTTGGGGATAAACACTTTTGCCGCATATTTTTTCCCCGTTTTGACGGGATAACTCTTCAACGATGAGCTCAAAAAATAAATATCGGTTATAGGGTTGTAGAGTATTGCATTCCCTTCAATAATATATATTACTTTGCTATTTTATGTATTTTCCTTCAAACATAAAAATAATTACAGTGTTCATCGTGAAATCTGAAATTTAGCGACTAATAGTCCAGGTAACTAAGAGTTATAGATGGAAATGTTTGGAACACAATTTTTGACTTCATAACTTTGTTTCGGCTAGTTAGGAGGTCAACATAACAAAAGTCCTCGCCCGTAGCCTTTGTGCCGGGGGGAGGGGGGTTTAGGAGGCCACATTTTTCGGGTTTTCACTTATATCTCGGAAACCCTGCGTCCTAGCGACATGATTATTCTATAACAAATGAAAGCTGATTAAATATGCTACAAGTTCGACTCAATAAAGTTTTTCGAGATATCTTTAGTTATCGAAATATCCTCTCTTGAATATTTGCCATTTTGGGAAAAACACACTTTTTGACCGGATAACTCTTTAACGATAAACGCAAAAAAAAATAAATAGGGTTGTAGAGCATTACATTCCCTTCAAGAATATATATATATATATATAACTTTACTATTTTATCTATTTTCCTTCAAACGTGAAAACAGTTTTAATGTTCATCGTGATATCTGGCGACAACTGTCGACCAATGAACCTTTCAATTTCTCACCATTTCCAGTCAATGTATTGTCCAAAATATACTCCATTATGTAAATATAGTGAGCACTGGATGTATAAATAGCACAAAATATATAATTTTGGGCCCACTGACCAGTTATTCACACTCAATTAGATAAGGTCATGTCCATTATATTGGCAATGGTTTTGCTAAGACCATGAGAGTGCGTATATAACGTTTGAAAGAAAATACATAAAATAGTAAAGTAGTATATATTATTGAAGCAAATGGAATTCTCTACAACCCTATAGCCAACATTTATTTTTTTGGTTCATCGTTGAAGAGATATCCGGTCGAGAATAGAAAAAAGTATGTTTTTTCCCCCAAAATGACAGACTTCCAAGAGCGGATATTTCGAAAAATAAAGATATCTCGAAAAACTTTATTGAATAGAACTTGTAGGAAATTTAATCAGCTTTCATTTGTTATAGAATAGTCGTGTCGCTAGGACGCAGAGTTTCCGAGATATAAGTGAAAACCCGAAAAATGGGACCTTCTAAACCCCCCCTCCCCCCCGGCACAAAGGCTACGGGCGAGGACTTTTGATATGTTAACCTCCTATCCAGCCTAAAGAAAGATACGAAGTCAAAAATTTTGTTCCAAAAATTTCCATCTATAACTGTTCGTTGATTGGACAATTAAGGCGATATCTGTAATCAATTTCAAGAAAAGTTGATGAAACTAGCTTTCCTAAATTCATCGCGATATGGGTACTTAAAAACGATAGATTCAGTAGAAACGTTTTCTAGATGATTGCCATTCTTCTAAACTGAGGTATTACACACAAAAACAATATATTAAAAGCCTCGAAAATGGTTAGACAATTTTGGAATATAGAAGAGAAGCTCACTGAATTCTCTACAAAAAAGGTCCATAAGTAATTTTTGATGGTCCGTTCTCAGTTGGAGATATAAGTTCTTAAACCTTAGGACGCATTAGTTTCGGTCCCTTACGAGACGGTATGTTTTTATTTCTTGTTATTTTGGCAATTGCTCGTAGTAGTGAAATTTCGGTAATCTAATTTATACAAATCTTTCAACTCTCTGGCCAAGTCCTGGTATTTTCATAGCTCCTCGCCATAAGATTTCCGAATATTCTCATCATTCGGGACAGCGATATCAATAATATCAGCTCTCTTATTCCCTTTGTCAGTGATAACAATATCCACTTTATTGTGATGGATGGTTCGGTCTATTAACATTGCTTCGACCCAATATATTTTAAATGAGGCGCCGACTTTCAAAAAAGGAAATGTCTAAAACGTCTAAGCTAGTATAATTCCTTTGGGAAATTAATGTTTACGAGGCGACACCAACATTCCTTTCCTTATTTTTAGGGAGATTTCTCCCCCCCCCCCCCCAAAGAAAGCTTTTTGCTGTGTGGGAAAAAATAAAAGTTTTTCGAAAAGAAATGAATTTGATGACAAAATGGACTAGTCCCACTTTTAAAGTCCTCGCCTCAAATTTACCATTTTATTATTATTTTTTTCTCGTTTTTAACGGCGCATCAACTATTTGGCTAAGAGCGTCGGGCTGTCTACAGGTTACCACCCTCTTCTAATGCCAACAGCACGTGGTCGGTCACCCATTCAGGTACTGACCACGCCCGACGTTGCTGAACTTCGGTGATCTACGGGAACCGGTGCATTCAACGTGGCTATGGCCGTTGGCTTTTTATTATAATTGTTGTTTTTATTATTACAAGGCTTGTGTTATTTTTGTCCCACAGTCACAGAGTGTTATAGAAATACATCTCATCAGTTCAGGGTTACGGACATAACAGATTATGTTAATAGCAGATACAGATAAAACGAATTGATAAGAGTTAATGAGCATTGCTTTTAGAAAGGATGAAACTATTTCTGGAGTTCTGGAAAGATTTGAGTGTAAAGAAATCACTCATCTTCGTGTTTTTAATCACTTATTGTTCCGAATGATGTCGAGAATCGTAGAGAATTTAGTATGCTTTCGAATGGCCACCTTCCACTTAACTTTTCATGTCTGTTAATAAAATATTTTTTGTCTAATACTTCCTTACCTCCAAACGTAACCAAAATTTAAACATCTTATTTTCCATGAATTTAAAACACATAGAAAATATTTCAACTGAATCACACGATTCTAAGTACCCAAAGGGAAAATGAGTTTTTAAAAAAAAAAAAAAAACTAATTATTCGACTTTTCTTCAATGTTTCAATCATTTTCCCTCCAAAAAAAATGTACCTAGAAGCCCCAAACCGAAAAGTTCTAAGAACTACGATTTTTATCGCGCGAATTTCGACCAAGAAACCGTGTTCAGGTTGACAGATATGGCTGGTTAACGAACTTGATCTTTTAAATAAGACACCGTATTTTTGTAGCAAATATCATCAAAATCATTTCTGAGTCTGCGAGTGAGCGAACAAACAAACACACACATACACACACAAACACACACACACACACACACACACACACACTATATATATATATATATATATATATATATATATATATATATATATATATATATATATAATTGAACCACACTATGAGTTCTAAAACATGAAATGTTCTACTCGGTACTTTCGAAATGAGGTCAACCTCATAAGCGGGTTTCCTCAATATGGAGGAAACGCGCTAAAACAAATCCATTAGCGTCAATTGTTCTTTATCTAAAGTAATCAATTTGTTTACCAAGCGACTAATGTAGATAAGAGACCTACCAATACTATCCATTGTGATAAGACCGGTTTCATGGGCGTATATAAGGGGGGGGGGCTGAGGGGGCTGCAGCCCCTCCCGAAATGTTCACTTGATAGTAAACATGTGTCATAAAAACCTTAAAAATAAATTAAATAAGACCACTTAGTTAATAAAAAATAGTTTATTTTAGGTGAAAGAGCGTTTTAGTTGCCTAAAACTATTCCAAGCTCTAAATTTTTCACATTCTATACCCCCGAAATTTTCCCAGCCCCTCCCGAAATTATTTCCTATATACGCCCATGACTGGTTTATAGAAGGAGCGGTTTCCCGCCTAATTATGAATGGAGGATGTGGCGTTTATCATAAAGCCCTACTGATAAGACGGTCGTGAGCTGATAACGGTACGGGCTTGGTTCGTTAGGAGGCCACCGGACCGCGGTTCCGTCTGCTTCATAACTAGATTGCCCACGCATTTGGTTTTACAAAGGGGGGGAGGGGGTTCAGTTTATCTGAAATAATTCGACATAAATCTAAAATTCCGTCACGCAAGAGCTGCGTAACTCAGCACATTCCTCAGCAATGTAGATAGCGTAGACCAAAGTACTGACGAATGTTCTTAAAATGTCCGAAACTAATAGAATAAACACTGCCTTTTTAGCCAACTGCCTCAATATTCTAAAACTACAAATTGTTCTATGAGCATGGAATTTGTTAAAGAGGTAAATCCTCTTCACTCATAATGCATATTTTTAGAGTACATACTTTGGGCACGACATATATCGAGTTTGCTATTAAAGAAGTAATAATTGGAGGTTTCGGGGCAAAATAGTGCCAAGCAACACTTTTAACCAAACTTCACTGTAGCTGCTATTTGTTGGATATTATGTGGGACTATCAGTCTATGATGCAAATGCTACTAAAATATGACTTCAAGCTCTGTATGCTACATAATCTTGTTGCCCCTAATCATTTTAACTGATACTCCCACATAATATCCAACAAATAGCAGCTACAGTGAAGTTTGGTTAAAAGTGTTGCTTGGCACTATTTTGCCCCGAAACCTTCAATTAAGGCAACTGAAAGAAAATTAATTGTTGCAGAAAAAGCTTTATTCTTAAAACGTAATGTGTTCACGTACACCAACAAACATTTATGACTTATTGTTTTACGCCAAACTCTTTTTTTCTAAATAATGTACGTTAATATACTATAGGTTAACATTTACACACGGATTATATTTTTTATATTCATTTACAACGGGTTTAAAAAATATCTTAATGACCAGTCCCTCGGGCCACCGTAGTGAATATGAAAACAAAAAATCAGTCCCGTAACAGGCCACAAGGGCCCAGAGGGGCAGATACTGCAGAGGTATCTGATTCTTGACCATACGGCACACTAGGGAGATAGTGTGGTCAATATTATGCTCCGGCCGCCTGATTTTTCCCTTTGCAGGTACCCATTAATTAATTAACTAATTAATTAAAGGCTGGGTGAGCCTAGGGACGATCTGGGACCCCAAATCCAACCCCCGAACGACGGCACTAGAAGAAATAATCTTTAGTGCGCGCTCGTGTTTTGAACCTGGTGGTCTTCCAGTTCATTATTCGAGTGCTCTACCACTGAGCTAAGCTCGCCCCCCTAGTGAATATGAAGACGTGCGAAAGATGGACGACAAGGTTATTCTGCCAGTAGCAGTTGGCAAAATCCTCCCTCCCTCCTACTAATCTCTACCCCCCCCCAAAAGGAAAATGAATTACATTAAGAAAATATGCAGTTATAAATTTTTAGTAAATATAAGGAACATAATTAAGATATTAAGTAGATAAAGCATAATGAAAAAAAAAAAAGAAATAACTGGTTAAGGGTGTCAGACTTTACAACGATGCTTAAGCAGTTCCTAAAGGCTGGAAATACCAGCTGTTGGCGGTGCCGTGGAGTGGAGAGAATATTTTCTTCTCCAAAGTTGAATGGTCAGAGGGACCGCGCTAGAGTGATGATTCGTTGACTTGCGGCGGTCAATCGCACGATAAGTACTAATGAGGGTCTCCCCGTGGTCTAGTGTCTAACGCCTTAGATTCTCATGCGGGAGATGGCGGGTTCGAGTACCATCGGCGGCAGGAATTTTCTCATCTCTCGGCTCGTTGAGAAAATTCCTGGATGTCGGCGCTAATGGCCCAGATGTTGATAAGCCGTAAAAAAAAGCACTAACAGTGCGAATTTGCTTATATTCATAATGCTTTAAGGTGTTCTGGATATGATGATCGACACACATATATTATCTATATCTGTCTATCCATCTATCTTACCTTCGGAGAACGCATATTTTGGAGGATAGATGGTTTTATAATGCTTCGGTTATATTTGCCTTTTTAATCAAATATTTGTACTATCCCACAAGCAGCCACTGTTTTCACCAAGTCATTTAATATTTACGAAATTTGAAGACCTCCTTTTGAATCATAGAGTAAGAAAGGATTGGTAACTGGCTCGTGTTTGGCATTTATTTGTTCCACTGTCAGCAAAAGGGTGCAACTGTCCTTCAGCACAGCTGCGCGTGCGAAAACGGTCAGGACAAGACCAGACAGCTTGCCGCCCAATGCTCAGCATGTGGCCCTGCATATCAATCATATCAATCATAACAGCTGCATATCAATGATGAAGCTGTGAGTAAATCTGCTATTCAAACATCTGATATCACCACTCGAAGATGTTAAACGTTAGCCTAAACGAGTAATGTTTTGAAGGTAGATACTGGCGGGGTTAGGTCGTGTGGTTAATAAAACTACCTTATTAATATAAAATATGTGTTTTATTTGTCCCAATGTTTCAGCTTGAGATTCAAGCCTTCATTAAGGCTAAGAACAATGATGACAATCATAATATTTTTCTTGATAGAAAGGAATAAAAAAGAAAAATAATTGTTATACATAGAAGAGAAATACTAAAGGATGGTTGTATTACATCTATGCTTATTGCCTAGTTTACAAGAGCTTAATATTTGTCATTAGTAGGGACCGGAATTTTAGGTTTTCACCTATTTTTTTCCTTTCTCCTAAATATGATAATGATCGAATATTTATATGATTCGCGTCTTGTAGTATTATTCATGCTTCATTGCTTTCATAGGAGTCCGTTTTCCCTGGTTAAACCTCTGTTGGTGTATAGGTAGGTTACAGTTAAGTTATTGCTAGTTCTATTCTATTCAGGGAGGTTCTGTTCTGTCAATAGTTTTCCCTGGTTAAACCTCTGTTGGTGTATAGGTAGGTTACAGTTAAGTTATTGCTAGTTCTATTCTATTCAGGGAGGTTCTGTTCTGTCAATAGTTTTCCCTGGTTAAACCTTTGTTGGTGTATAGGTAGGTTAAAGTTAAGTTATTGCTAGTTCTATTCTATTCAGGGAGGTTCTGTTCTGTCAATAGTTTTCCCTGGTTAAACCTCTGTTGGTGTATAGGTAGGTTACAGTTAAGATATTGCTAGTTCTATTCTATTCAGGGAGGTTCTGTTCTGTCAATAGTTTTCCCTGTTTAAACCTCTGTTGGTGTATAGGTAGGTTACAGTTAAGTTATTGCTAGTTCTATTCTATTCAGGGAGGTTCTGTTCTGTCAATAGTTTTCCCTGTTTAAACCTCTGTTGGTGTATAGGTAGGTTACAGTTAAGTTATTGCTAGTTCTATTCTATTCTGGGAGGTTCTGTTCTGTCAATAGTTTTCCCTGTTTAAACCTCTGTTGGTGTATAGGCAGGTTACAGTTAAGTTATTGCTAGTTCTATTCTATTCAGGGAGGTTCTGTTCTGTCAATAGTTTTCCCTGTTTAAACCTCTGTTGGTTTATAGGTAGGTTACAGCTAAGTTATTGCTAGTCCTATTCTATTCAGGGAGGTTCTGTTCTGTCAATAGTTTTCCCTGTTTAAACCTCTGTTGGTGTATAGGCAGGTTACAGTTAAGTTATTGCTAGTTCTATTCTATTCAGGGAGGTTCTGTTCTGTCAATAGTTTTCCCTGTTTAAACCTCTGTTGGTGTATAGGTAGGTTACAGTTAAGTTATTGCTAGTTCTATTCTATTCTGGGAGGTTCTGTTCTGTCAATAGTTTTCCCTGTTTAAACCTCTGTTGGTGTATAGGCAGGTTACAGTTAAGTTATTGCTAGTTCTATTCTATTCAGGGAGGTTCTGTTCTGTCAATAGTTTTCCCTGTTTAAACCTCTGTTGGTGTATAGGTAGGTTACAGTTAAGTTATTGCTAGTTCTATTCTATTCTGGGAGGTTCTGTTCTGTCAATAGTTTTCCCTGTTTAAACCTCTGTTGGTGTATAGGCAGGTTACAGTTAAGTTATTGCTAGTTCTATTCTATTCAGGGAGGTTCTGTTCTGTCAATAGTTTTCCCTGTTTAAACCTCTGTTGGTGTATAGGCAGGTTACAGTTAAGTTATTGCTAGTTCTATTCTATTCAGGGAGGTTCTGTTCTGTCAATAGTTTTCCCTGTTTAAACCTCTGTTGGTTTATAGGTAGGTTACAGCTAAGTTATTGCTAGTCCTATTCTATTCAGGGAGGTTCTGTTCTGTCAATAGTTTTCCCTGTTTAAACCTCTGTTGGTGTATAGGCAGGTTACAGTTAAGTTATTGCTAGTTCTATTCTATTCAGGGAGGTTCTGTTCTGTCAATAGTTTTCCCTGTTTAAACCTCTGTTGGTGTATAGGTAGGTTACAGTTAAGTTATTGCTAGTTCTATTCTATTCTGGGAGGTTCTGTTCTGTCAATAGTTTTCCCTGTTTAAACCTCTGTTGGTGTATAGGCAGGTTACAGTTAAGTTATTGCTAGTTCTATTCTATTCAGGGAGGTTCTGTTCTGTCAATAGTTTTCCCTGTTTAAACCTCTGTTGGTGTATAGGTAGGTTACAGTTAAGTTATTGCTAGTTCTATTCTATTCTGGGAGGTTCTGTTCTGTCAATAGTTTTCCCTGTTTAAACCTCTGTTGGTGTATAGGCAGGTTACAGTTAAGTTATTGCTAGTTCTATTCTATTCAGGGAGGTTCTGTTCTGTCAATAGTTTTCCCTGTTTAAACCTCTGTTGGTTTATAGGTAGGTTACAGCTAAGTTATTGCTAGTGCTATTCTATTCAGGGAGGTTCTGTTCTGTCAATAGTTTTGTGTTTAAGTATATTTCTGTAGGCAATGAAATTCTTCCTGATGTCCCTAACATGTTGCAACTCTTTAGCAGAGAAACTTAAAAATGATCTTGACATATTTATTTTAATTGTTTTGTTTTATTTTCTTATTTATTTTTTATTAGTGTGTATTTTATTAAATAATTTAACTTTTTTTTTTTAAATGTTTTTTTTTTAAATTTATTTATAGAGATTTCATTCACATTGTTTTTTAAATAAATATACTAGTCATATAGAAATTCTATTTATCCTTCGAATCGTCACGTGCCAGTTACCACAATTTCCCAACGGCTATTGAGATATTTAGATACTACAAAAAAATAAGAATAGTTCTAAACTCCTGATCTCAGGTAAATAAAACAATATTTCATTATACTATCATACTTCCAATCGTAGCCAACATTTATGAATTTTTATTTGTATAAAGGTAAAAAGAATGAAAACACTTTAAACTAAATGGGCTGTCTGAAGTAACAAATACCAAAAATACTGTTTTTCCCCCATTTATCACCAAAAACGGCTTAAAAATTATTTCTCCTTAGAAGGGGCTTCATTAATAAGTAAACCGCCATTCAGAAGCATTATGGGAACACGCTACCTTTTATTGAGGCCACAATTTATAACAAAAGTGTATGTAACTGACAGCTGGAGGGGAGGGCGGCCAGGTGGGTGTTCTGCTGTGGCGGTTGGTTCCTACTCGTCAGAATTTGAGTATTGAATACTCTACTACAGAAACGGTGATGAAAGTAATGAAAATCTCATAAATTGTAAAACGTAATTTTAAATTGCCTAACAAAGGGAAATTCCACATCGAGGATTTCTCAAAACCATCTGCAAAGAGACCTACGCCTGAAACTTTTAGTTCTATCAAGCAGCCTTCTTGCACCTTAACCAAAATGCAGATTGTGTAACCTTAAGTCTTCATTTAGAGAATCGAGCCAGTCCCTGATTAATTTACAAGAGCAGCTAAGCAATTATAAAGCTAATTACGCGCCAATAATTATACTCATATTCTTCGTACACTTAAACTTTTCTTGAGGTTTTCATGGATTGAATTTCCGGTAGATCGTTCCAGGAAGTTTTCCGTTACCTTATCATTTTTATGCCTATTGTAAGTACCGTTTTGGCATTATGATTTGGATTTAACGTATTGCACAATATCTACTATCGGTATTTATGAAGTACTAGCTGACTACCCGTGCTTCACCACGGCCGATAAGTAGTTTTTATATTGCGTTAAATAAGGTATGATCTCAAAATTAACGCTTCTACATAATTTTGAACAGCTTCTTATTGCACGGACTTTAGAGTTACACAGGAAACACCATGTGGAGGTAACCGTGATTGTTTCCGTTGTAGAGTAAAAAAAAAAAAAAAATACAACCTCTTAAAAAGTTAGGTAAACAGAGACAAATACACGTTGAAAAGAAACTGACATCTTTGAAGTTTTAAGAACTTATCTCTTCGATTGAAATTGCCCCACCGAACATTACAACAGAATCTTCTTTGTAGAGAATTGTAAAGTAAGTAACCTTTCGAATAGCCGCCTTCCACTTACTACGATTTCCCAACCGTTTTCGAGATGTTTTAGAAAATATACTGAGATCCGAAAACTTTCCATCACCATTAATACAGTTTTTTCCCCATATACTTCTTACCTCCAAACGATACCAAGGTTTAAATATCTTAGATTAGATGAATGTCAAATACCTGGTACAAGTTTCAAGTGAACCTATCATCGTTTCTGAATACCCAATAACCATTTTTAAAGCGATGAAAGAGTATTTCTATCATTTTTTCTCGTAAAAGGTTACAGAAATCGCTTTAAAAATGGTTTCATTCGTTTTCCTACGTTAAGGAAACTTTTTAACGAGTGCCTGCAAGCATATGGACTCGAAAATGTAAGCGTTCCGATTTTTTCGCGCAAATTTTGCTCCAAAAACCATGTTCCCGTAAACGGATTCAGCTGGTTAATGAACTCGACCTTTCAGATGAGAAGAAAAAGGTTTGTACCAAATGTCATCGAAATCGGACCACTTTTCAGCCGATGAGGAACTTCTTAAAAATTCAGACCCCTCTAAAATTACTTAAACGTTTGAATATCAAAAAAAACTTTTCTTGGCGAGTGTTTACATTCTAAACGGATTGTGCGAGCAAAATATCAAATTTTTGTGTCAAGTGGTTCGGGATATTATTACCTCGGATGGCCCATCACCAGGGCGTAAACTCTAAGAGGGAGAAAATCACAGTTTATTTCTAGTAAGTCAAGGTCTACCATCATAGTTGAAATTAACCTCAATTAAAAATAATACTATGAAATAGATACAGTACGGAAACAGCTGTTCTGTTATCGTCCTAGCAACCTAGGCGTACATGTTCTAACCAACTAAAACTTTAAACCCCTCTAAAAATACTTAAAAATTCGAATATAAAAAAATCCTGTCTTAGCGAGTGTCTACGTTCTATAGGGAGTGTCCATGCAAAATTTCAATTTTTTCTGTCGAGTGGTTTGGGCTGGGCGATGATAGGTCAGTGAGTGAGTGATATTTGACAAATATATAGTAGATTCGCTATTTACCATAATTCTGACCCAAAAGTCCAATTAGGGCGTCTTGCCCATTTCGAAGAGATGCAACTGTTGGGGTTGAAATCATGGCAGAATTTTTGAAAGTTGAAATCTGCACCGTTCTATCCGCTGAACTAGATGACAATGTATACATATACGAGTATATGATTGTATGTTTTAGTTACAACAGTTGCTGCAACAATTTCATCTCAAAACTGAACGTACTTTAATCCCCATCGTAAAAGATTTCATGAGTTCGTTAACCAACAAAATCAATCCTGTGAGATTAACTAAAACTCAAACGTCAAAAATATTATAAATAAACCGTTGTAGCGAGTTTATTTTGGTTTTGCCGTCGGCATACGATTGCGTGACGGATCCATTAATATGATTATAAGCAAATTCGGTCAATGAGGGAAGGAGGGTTACTCCGTTACCAACTTATAATTTTCCTTTACCCGGTCATTTTTCCTTCCTTGCAACGAAACTTGGTATAAATTAGTGCCCAACTAATGCTCTTTATTGCTTGTAATGTGTACGTTCTCAATTAGTGCGATTTTATCAAACAAGTCCAAAGCGTCCGATAATAAGTGCGTGCATACTTCAGGTTGTAAATCATCATCTTTACGACGGGCAATTTATGAATTCCGTCATTGCTAAACGATTAGAAAAAAAAACAGGCCACAAGGGCCCAGAGGGGCTGATACCTCAGAGGTATCTGATTCTTGATCATACAGCACACTAGGGAGATAGTCTGGTCATTACTTTGCTCTGGTAGCCTAGGGACAATTTGTGACCTCGAATCCAACACACTGTAAGATAAAATCTTTAGTGCTTGCTCGGGATTAGAACTCCAGCATATTAGTCGAGTATTCTACAACTGAGCTATCTTCGCCCCTTTAACAAAAATAAATCCTTCAACTAACAAACTCTAACCTTGAACAAATGATACAAATAGCCTTTGTCTTAGGACTCTAAATGTAGCAGTCGACGGGCCTGTATAAATACCAGAGATAACATTCTATCATCCATTAAGGAAATGATAAAAAAACCCGTTTTGGAAGTTGGATCTGGTTTCTAAATATCGATCTGTTTCGAGTGATAATTCCCTGTAATTGTCGCTAGTTGGGCTCCAAATCCCAGTCTTTAGGGCCAGGATTCCTGCATATATATAAATCATAACGGCCGCTCCTCGGCATCCTTGATTAATTTAAGGACACTGGGCGGAGGCATTAGGGTCACATGGGTACAAGTCTTCACCAAAGCGCTATGGCGGGATATGATAGGAGGGGGTTATTTTGAATTACAATTCGGGGCGGAGATGATGCAACATTCACGAGACCTGGTACTATTTTTAAAAAAATCCGACTCGCAGGAACAGCGTCATCTTAGGGCGTTTCCAAAAAGAATGGACTAAATCTGAAAGAATTAAGAAAGATTAAAAACACGACATGATAGCCTGGTTAAAGAAAACCACACAAGACGGGAAGAAGTAGTATTAATCAGGCTTAGAAATGGACACTCATGGTTATCTAATGCAACAAGCAGACAGACTAAGGTAAAGACACTGCAACGAGGATCTTATCATTGAAACACTTACTGATCGACTGTAGACAAATTACAAATCCCACTCAACTTAGTTCACTTATTACAACCAGCTAGCCCTTACATCTACGTTATACTCCAACATTTAAAGACACTCAATAAATACTGTAAAATTTAACAAAATCTAGAACATTTAAATATTGTTGAGCTTAAAGAAAGAAATCTAAAATACCAAAAATTGTATATGTATATTATTTTAAATTAAAAGTAGGTACTCATTTTTTTATTTTTGTATATATTAATCTTTTTTAACTTTATTTATTATTATTGAATATTATAAATGAAATAATTATGAGTTTTTTTATTGAAATTTTAGAGCAGAACTTCAGTTACCTTGTCAACAAAAATACAAACAGCGAGGTAGGAGCCACGACTGCAGTCCAAGTAGGAACCCCTTTTCTAAATCCTCGCTGGCCATTAATCCGGGAGCTAGGTCAAGGAAGCCACGACTTATGGCGGCATTTAGCTACCGTGCATGCCTCTGCATAGGTCTCGACCTCGGTTTCTTTTAGCACCAGCTCGAGCTGTAATGGCGGATTTAAGTTTATTCCTCTTTGGGTTTTTACGTCTGGATGTTGACTTCATTTAACTAATAATGGGGGGAGGGGCAAGGATTTTAACGGAATAGTGCAACCGGAAAATATTTTAGGCACTATCGTATATAGAAAATAATTAGAAAATATTTAGTGTAAAATGGTGAGTTTTAAGGTCTTTTGGACACCTAGCAGACCTAAGTAGGTCAGACCTAAGTAGCAGACCTAAGTAGGTCGACAGTAAATGTCGAAGGCGCTTTTCGTTGTTATAGGCTTTTTTTACATGAAATGTTTCAACAAAGCAAAATTTCGGGGAGAGGGCTGCAGCCCCCCTTTTATACACCCATGATTTTAGGATATTTAAGTTAGTGGTTGGTTCTCGCTTGAGCGATGTAAGGTGTACATCGCCCTAAAGCGGAACACCAAAAATAAATAAATAAATAAATTATTAGCACAAACATATATATGCCATATTAGTCGTTAATTAATTTTATATCTATCTCTTTTTCTAGCATTTTCCGAAGCTATGTAATTATTGGGGTCGCACTTATGAAAGAATTCGTTCTAACATACTAGAAACCGAAAATGACTTCCTTAACATTAATAAGTTTATCTATATGTATCTCTATGTTTCAAGTAGACGAGTTTCTTAATGAAGATACTAAGGCCTGAAGCAAAAATAATGGCCCAAGATAGACAGCTTTTCAAGAGATGAGTCGAGGCTAATCCACTCCACGCTTAAGGGCACAAAGGAGAAAAGAGAAGAAGAGTTCGTTTATCAGAAAAATCGGTCCATCTGAAGAGGGGTTGACTCAGAACCCAAGTTACTATTTTGCCGTAATTTTAGTTATCCTGCAACAAATCTTGGTGTAAGTCCTACAAGAATCCTCCTATTAGAAGCAGCATCCTTGGAGGGAGAAGCGGTCTGAGTGTAACCTCAATTGCCTACAATCCTTCGGAATGTGTCAAAATGTAAAAGGCATCTTATTTAATCGATATTTACCATAATACTTTCGATTATAAACAGCTGATTTGGAGTATCCATAATTCCGGAAGGCTCCGAGAGGGCTGAGTCCTTCTTGTTCCCTCTCTGTCGCACTCCCCCTTCCTGCCCTCTAATCTTTTTGCGAGCCGAGAACGAACTATCTGAGGCTAAAAGTGGATTCCGCTACTCCGAGAAGGGGGCCCGGAGAAACGTAAAGAAATCTGAAGAGAGTATAAGGTTTCCTCTTATGGCAAGACAGGATCTAGGAGAGGCATAGCCCTTTGAATGGAGCCGGAGTATGGGAAAAAGATTGCTACTTATACCCCGCACCTGCTGACACCTGAATACCCCGGCAGTTCCTTGCAGCCTACTACCTTTAGAAAAAACATACTACCGGGTCTTTATCAGTCTTCTCTTGAACTCGGAAAGAGTCAAAAACAGATAGGTCCGAAAATTGTCAACGCTCGGAAGTTTTCGCAAGGATTAATATCTTGCTGAAAAAAAAAAATCATTTTAAAGATTCATGATCAATCGTAAATGCGAGTAGGCTCAAGGTTATAAAGCGCATGACAGTGTCCTCAAACTATAGACAAATTATAAAGTGAGGTGCATCAAAATAAGTATACAAACGGTCTTCAGGGACGCTTGCTTATCAATCTGAAACGAAAAATTGGTTGGGCAACTAATGTGTTTTATAAATGAGAGATGATCGCGTAGAGTCACTGAGTGGATATCAGAAAATACGTTTTATATATATATATATATATATATATATATATATATATATATATATATATATATATATATATATATACACTCCAGATGGACTGGAATTGACCAAGATAGAGTAAAGTTTATATACAGAGTAAAGTCCCTTACGGAAAGTTAGAATATACTTCATATAATTACTTTAAATAGTATTTATTAATTTATTATTTATGAAGCAATTTTTTTTTTTTTTTTTTTTTTTTTTTTTTTTTTTTTTTTTTTTTTTTTTACGGCGCATCAACAATTCGTGGCTGTTAGCGCCGACATCCAGGGTGCAGCCAGGAATTTTCTCAGCGAGCCCTGAGATGAGAAAATTTCTGGCGCCGGCGCGCCATCTCCCGCTTATGAATCTAGCGCGCTGGCCAATAGACCATGGGAGACCCCTTATGGTCTTTTATGATCTAATGAATCATCATTGTGATCAGCAAAATATGAATTCTCTGTTCCCATAAACAGATATCTGAAAATAATATGCCTCAAAGGGAAATCTGAGTAATATGCCTCAAAGACATTTGCTATTCACCAGATGTCTTTACAAAGAGAAGTTATAGTTTTGTGCAAGGAAGACAATATTAAAAGGGGGGAAAGCTCTATTAGATTGGAAACGGTGATCTTATTGCAGAATTAGCTGATGTATCCGTCGTTGAGATAGAAAATTGAACCAAACAGAATATTTCTACACTAGTGTAAAAATTAAAAATGAAGAGCGTACTCTTACCAAATGATTAGTACTTTAAGAAAAAAATAGCACACTTTCTGTATTCATATACAGCTGTATACAATAATTCCTCATAATATAGAGCTGGAATAATAATCAGGTTAGGTGTTGCACAGGCACGCTCAATGAGTCCCCTACTATTCTATATATTCTCTCAATCATGGGATTAGCCACTTAAAGCCTAATGCAATGGGATTATAGCCATTTATATGTGTAACATTGCATATTTTACAAAACATGCTTCATTTTCTTTATTCAAGGTTTCAAAAGATAAGTATTGCACAGGCACGTTTCACGAGTCCTCCTCGAGCACACACTTCAAAAGTATAAATAAAAAAATAGGATAAAACATGAGTCCTCCGCTATTCTTTGTGAACACTTGCTTCCCGGATTAGACGGTTAAAACCTAAAGTAAAGCATATGCCCGCATAAACACGCAAAGTTATGTAGGCGTAACATCATTTTTTTTTTTTTTTTTTTTTTTTTTTTTTTTTTTTTTTTTTTTTTTTTTTTTTTTTTAGAATTTCTAGGGACTAGGTGGCTTTGTACCTCTGCAATACAGAGATTTAACTTCGGAAATACAAATATTTTCATATAAAACTCTACAGAATAATTCCTTCACAAAAGAGCTCGAATATTTAGTAGGTTAGGTGTTGCACAGACACGCTCCTTGGGCCCGATGTTATTCTATATACATTCAATTCACGGAACAGTCTCCTAAAACCTAATGTAATTTATTTGTAAGTACAAAATGGTATACTTAACAATAAATACTTTATTGTCACAGTGTTCGCAATGCTTCAGAAACAGCATCCAGCAAAATAAATGATTAAGGTATTTCTCTATTTTTCAGAAATATTTATTAAAAGAAAAAAATAGACCCCAAAATCAAACAAGTTTGACTAACAGTTCAAGATGAAATATTACCCGACGTTAGAGCGACCAGAACTCGTTCCAAAGAGACTAATAACCAGAGAGAATGTAGTCCTATGTGGCCAACATCTGTCCCTCTGAGTGCATACCTCCCTTGACTAACATCAGTCAGGAACGATTGGGGGGTGGAAAAAGGGCGAGAGGCGAGTTTCGGACATCCGGATGACCAGAATTCTCTCCAACAAAAGTGGCAAGGGGCGAGGTATTTCGAAGTTGAATGTCATCGAACTCATAATTTTTGGCGCCCACTTGTTGGCAGGGATGTCGGCTCCCTTTGAAGAGAACAATGTCCTGGATGTGGGCACTTCACAAAAAAAACGTGTGGGCAAGTTGAAAAAAATTCAACACCTAAAAAAACCGCTCGTTCTTTTAAGTGCATACATTCTCAAAGAAACCATATATGAATTTTTTCGCGTGTTCTGATTGATGTAATTATATTTAACGAATTCCGACGGAATTAAGAAATAAAGGTTACCGAATTAAACATATTTATAGACGTAAAAATAACACTTTTTAAGAAGCTGCAGCCTTGATCGACCGACTTACTGTCATAAACAATATGGGTAAAGTTTGTAACAGTCCGACCATCGTACATTTGTCGTAGTCAGTTTTTTAAAACATTTTATATAATGTTTTGTATGTCCTTGCTCTCTCATGAATTGCATAATAAAATCACTTAAGCCACATTGAATTCCCAATGCAATGTGTGACAATGTTTCTTTTTTTGAATCTGGATCACACAGTAAAAATAAGTCCCACAATAACAATACGCTCGCCCGCATATCGTGTATGTGGGCTAATAAGAACCACCGGGAGCATTCAATCTTTGTGCACAATAGGGGCAACATTGTATACGCAGCTATTGTAATTCAAGTACTTTAGCCAGATAGACTTGACAACATTATTTATCCTTTAAAGCTGACTCTAATCTGCTTTTAGTACTACTTGTTTGATTAGGAGCGATATTAGGATATTAAAAAAAAAATGTTATAAAGTAATTCTAATAAATCCACATACTACATCAGGCTGAATAAAAAATAAAGAAATATCCACGTAACTAATATACGGTTTATAAATAATTTGTCTCTACCAGTTTCACACTTTGAGTGCTTAATCAGGAGCGGTCCTTAAAACTATTAACAGTAACATTAGGAAAGTAAATGTTCCTCTACAAGGACCAAGTCATGACTGAAGCTAAAAACAGTGGCTTCCACCAGTCAGCTGATTCTAATCCATGAACACCATTCAGCAAACATCGATATCCGAACAAATTAAAGTCAAATTAATAAAATCAAATGTTTGCTAACTAAATGTAATTTATTCTCTTCCTAGTTACTCTGGAGAGTCGCCACAGTAACTTTAGACTTTAAAGCACCATGCGTAAGATGTGGACGTATGCGATAATAAAACAGCTTATGTAAATCATGGATGTAAACATAAGCCAACCTTTACACATAATGAGAATAAATTAGTGAATATAAATAAAGAAAGCATCTTAAAAAAAAACATTCTAATTGATAATTATTTTAATGTATTTTGTTTCGGTGTTTTATTTCTGTTATTTTTTAAAAATTTTATATATTAATATGCCAATTATAAATTATTATAGTCGTTAATTCTTGACATATTGATGTCAAGGATTTTATTTTATCCATAAAGGTTTTTTGGTTGTAGAACTTACTGACTATCTGATATTTCAACCTCCTACAATCGAAAATTGTTCGGTTTTATTGTGCTATATATAAGCCGTTGAATTAATTTGTTTTTATTGTGGAATTTATTGCCATGTCATAACTATACCTGACGGAAAAGACAATACTGGCTAGGAAAGCAAATCGTTAAAATAAAACATAAAACCAGCTACAAGCATTTTACTGCTTAGAAATGTTATTAGCTCTCACTTTATTGTCAATCCTTGGAGGAAAATTAAATAGTGTTGTTGTATGATATAAATGTTTAGATTTGTGAGACCCGGTGGCTTATAGTATTAAGGCGTAAACACGCTGTGTGTATTTGATTACCACCATGGGCGAGAGGCTTTACTTTCAAAAAAATAAATTACCAATCAATATTATAATCAAAATACAAAATAAAAACTAGTAAACACCACAGTTTTATTTATGTTTTTGTAAAAAATAAAAGACATCAGCCCTTACCTGGCTAAAAAAGGGTGTTGACCTATAGATAACGCATCCTAAAATTCTGAGTTAATTACAATAGACGTTAAAATTTAATTAAATAAATTACTGTTTTTAATTCCTATTATTTTAGTGACCCCATTCATGCACATGCTGAAGACATTAATTTGTATGAAATATTGTCAATCTCTATTTTCTTTTAAGAAAAGACAAAAACCCGTTCAAAAGAACAAAACTAACACTTTCGAAGGTTTAAGCATTTATTTCTCTGATTGACCGATCGAAAATTGATTCAGAAATGTAGAGAGCTTTCGAATTGTCTCCTTTCACTTCCCACGATTCCCAACCAGTTTCGAGATATTTACTAAAACATACTAAGATCCCAAAACTTTTCACAACTATTAATAAAATATTACTCCAAATGTTTCCAAAATTTAAACATCTTGATTTAGATTAATTTCGAACATTTAGAAAATATTTAAATTTAATCCCACAATTCTAAGTACCCAAAACGAAAATGATTCCACGTTTCTCAATTGGGTAACATATATGTATCGCCTTAAAAATGGTTCCATTCGTTTTCCTATGTTCAGGAACTTATAGAGTACATCCAAGCATATGAACTAGAAAACGTAAGCGTTACGATTTTTTTGGATGGGGTTTTCAAATTAGGCGAAATATTGTTTTGCCAAATTTCATCCAAATCGCACCATTTTTGAGCCTGCGAAAGCACGAACAGACAAATACATATACAAATTCGAGCCAACGTTATTTTTTAGACCTATAGGTTCTGAAACGTAAAATTTTCTAGTCGGCACTTCCGGATTGCGGTATGAGGTCATAAGCGGGTTTCCTGCCTTTGGAAGGAGTGAGGAACCGCGCTAACCACCAGAGGCCAGGTTGTGGATAGGAAACCAGACACAAATACAAGAATGGTGATTGTATAAATCCAGCTTTGATTGGTCGGACGTGTCGAATGATTGAAACGGACTGTCGTCAGCCTGAAACAAGCCACGCATATCTCCAAGTGTCAAGACTACAACCTCTCTCAGAGATAAATAGTGACCTATGAATTGGTAATTCACTTTCTGGTACAGCTGGCGAGCTTTCAGCTCTACCCGGATCTATAAAACGACCAGGATCTCATTTTATTTTATTTTATTTTACTTTTTATTTCTTCCTTCTTCTTCTTTCAGTCTTGACTTGTAGGCATTTCAGTCCTCCATACTCAACATGTATTTATTCATGAAGGGCCTTTTATCAGATCAAATATCTTTTAAATGATGTGAGTCTTCGACGTCCGCGGGGCCATTTGGGAATATTCGGCTGACAAAAGATAAAACTCGTTTTGTTGTTTTTATAAGTTATATTTATTTATTTTTTTACAAGGATATACCGTTATGTTTCTCGTGTGACACATTCGGGCCAATTAACCTCCATCAAACAAAGAAGACTGTTATATTTTCAGCGTGTTATTTAATCAAATGGACTTGCAATCACTCCTTTGATTATAATTAAAGTCGTAACCACAATATTTTTTCTGGGATTATGACTCTAATTACAATTATTCTTTCTGATACATAAAAGTACCTTATTGGACTTCCAGAAAGTATCTTCTATCTAAGGCTTTAGTGAAGTAAATCACTGTTTTCCAAATGGAAAACAGTTATTAAGCAATCTTTTCTTATTCAATAGAAGAGAAAAAAAAAAAAAAAATATAAAAAAAAAACCTGGACATAACTGCTTTTCCCTTCGAAATAGGACCATACTACAAATCAACGTTTTTGTCGGAAATTGTGTCCCGAATCACCTCGTAGGGCTATCTAGGCCTGAATCATACAGAATAATTAATCCCTTTTTTTTTTTTTCTTTCTTACGGCAAATTGACATCTGGGCCACTAGCGCCGACATCCAAGGGACAGCGAGGAATTTTCTCAACGAGCCCTGAGATGAGAAAATTCCTGCCGCCGATGAGAATCGAACCCACCATCTCCCGCATAGGAAACTGAGGCGTTAGCCACTAGACCACGGGGGGACCCTAACTTCTCACAATATCCTTTATTTTGGTGCTCTACATGTTTATCGTTTGTAACCCCCTCTTCAGGAGTAACAACATAATATTAATAATATGTTAATGATTATGTTCAATTATTGAAAAATTAAACAAACCTTAGTAGAATGAGCATATTTTTGGTCGATAATAGCCGTTATTTGGACATCTTTTTAAAACGCGTACATAATATACATACGTGTGCTCATGGCCTCAGCAGCTTATGCACAATAATTGATATAAAAAAAAAAAAAAAAAAAAAATAATATACATACATATCACAAAATTTAACTAAAATACTCTTTTCTTGTTTTCTTTTCTATTTGATTTGTGTTTGCTCTCCTTTCCAATTAGGATTATATGTTTCTTTATTTTTTAATAATTGCGTTGACGCCATAGCCGGGTTTCCTCCTTATTTGGAAGGAGAAAATGTGCAAAAACAATACCAATTACTAGGAGAGTAACTTTGTTATAACTTAGATTTATTGTGAGTAATTTTCAACTGGTTTTACTTCTGTGGGACGTGGCTCTAGAAAAGGCATAGCCTTAGGATAAGCTTGTACTAATAACCAAGATAAGACAAAAATAACTGATAAGAACGTACACAGAAAGATAACGGTCATGTATACACATTAACCGCTAAGATAAACTAATGAATTCACCATGAGTCACAACCACTCATGGGAAAATATTAGTTTGAGAACAGGACACCGTGGGAAAAAGACACAGATAACGCCATGATTCATATGTACAATAATAATTTTTAACGTCTTTTATGGATAACACACACTTTTAGGTCAGTTTAAGTTCAAATTATCACCCTAAAACTGGACTCACCGTGTATGGACACTCGTCGATTAGACGAGCAAGTCGAATAGCTTACAAAGCTCCAACGAGGATGGACTTGTTTATATTGATATGTTATCAGCTGCGGAATGTGGATGCGAGCATAACGGTATCGAGTTAAGACTCGATTGTTGTTTGAGCCACGACCCGGTCGAGTCATCATATTCCTATATATTACACAGGGCTCTCTATCAGTCGAGGAGTTGAAAGGAGTCAATCATATGTCCGATGTCGACAAGACAGTTCGGAACAATGACTCATTTCAGTCCGACTCAAAAATGTGATGGTCACGATGGAATTCACGACGAGCTAGTCTGGTCTTTCTTATTAGTTCTTAATCTTATTTGTAGTCTGCTGTTAGCCGTGGCTTGTTAGCCCGCTAAGTCCCGGGTTATGCGTAGTTCACAGGAGGTTAGTACTTGTCATAAGAGTTTGTCACCCAAGCACTTGTAACTACGTGTAAAGTAGGCTGCACACGGTCAGGTAGGCCTGTCAGTTCGATATGAACAGTCCGCCGGAAAGCCGGACACCATGAAAAAGTTAACAAAAAGACTCGTCGATTAAGCACTGTTCTATTTGTGAATCGGAGCACATACACTAGCACCGCTTCTAAAGCATTGCCGTCGCAGAAATCGTTCACAAAAACTATATCAGCATCAAGAAATTGAATTTTAGTAGTTGGTTTCTTAAAACAATTTACAATGACAATTTCTTTCCATTGAAAATTTAAAGTAGTACGTACAAAAATAAAAACTTCTCTCGTTTCTTGGTTTGCGATTTTCTCCAAAATGAAGCAAAAACGAGCAAATCTCTAAAGCACTTTTTGTGTTAGTTTTTTGGTCCCATACACACTCCTGAAGTTTTGCCATTTAAAATCGGGACACCCCGTATATATACCCCCCCCCCCGTAATAATGAGTACGACGTTTCCATGTAATGCTTATTCCCTGGTTCCAAAGGTTAGAATAGAAACTCATAATACTTTGCTTTCAGTTCGTGGTCAGTAATAATTTTCTGATGGTGACGAATGTGCAGAATGGTCGATTGGAATGTCAACAAAGTGGAAGATATCAAGTAAATACAGAAACACGTTTTTTTTTACGAAGATGGACTCTCTTAGAAGATGATAACTAGTAGACTTGAATATTATTTGCCATTGAGAATCTATCCTTACTTGACTATATTTGGATAAATGAAAGAAACCAGTGAGTTTGAACGTTAAGGATCTACAACTAGACAGTTCTGGAGAGCGTCAGGTGGGTCCTTCTGCCCTTGAGAGGAAGAGGACAGGAATGCGGCTGACCCGAGAGAACTTGACGACTGTAACGACCCCAGGGCAAGGTCGAGAGAGAATGGAATTACGCCAGCTGTCTGTCTTACCGGGGCTCATAGGAGTATACTTAGATCCCTGCAATGAAGCAATGGAAGCAATTTATAATAGAGCTGGGACTTAAGTCATTTCCGATTATGAGGTTTAATTTTTGACCAGCTGGTGTTGCGTGAAGTAAACACATTCCCCACCAACGCCAGGATATATATAAAACCACAGGTGTTTTCGTGACCTCTGGGGTCTTTTATCGTCGTCGCCTCGAGGCCACATCATAAGCCGCTTTCCTTCCCATAGAGTAAGGAAGGAAACGCGCTAAAAGACGAAAACTATTCATGCAAAGATTTGTATTTGTTTAGGTTATTTTAATTACAGGGTCTTTTTGCGAAGACCACATCCAGTTACTTGTGAAGTATCTGTAGTGATTATAACAGTGATTCAGCGCACACGCATAACTCAACTTTTCTATTGGCTATTTCTATGGGTATTTCTATTGCTGGTAGTAAAGTAAACTTTAACACTCAAGTCAATCCAACTCGCAAAAATTAATAGAGTTCTATTAATTTTAGCGAGTTGGATTGACTAGAGTTTTGATATCTTCATGAGCGAGCGTAGCGAGCGGAAACGCATAGAACGTATCCCCATAATGCGAAATAAATATAAATATGTTATAGAACCACCGGACAAAAAAAAAATCGGCGAGGGGGACCCTAAACTTCACAATTACCATTGATTTTTATAATATTAACCTTTTTATTAATAAATATTGCTTGCTGAAATATATTCTGCTTATTTTAATTTATGTTTTACAAGCCTAAAAGTATTACTTACAAATACAAGTTATCAGAGGGTTGGTTAGAAACCACATTATATAAATACTAGCTGAATACCCGTGCTTCGTCACGGCAGATAAGTAGTTATTTTATTGCGTTAAATAATGTTTCATTAAAATTACGTTACTATACAATTCTGTGCAGTTTATTACAGCACGGTTCCCGTCATACTATATTTTATTCAATGGGCGTTAAAATTTAAAAGTTTATGTTTCCAAGAAGTCATATGGTAACACCCAATATATTTACGAGTATTACCAAGGTTATAGGCGAGGAGGCTGTGCAAGGGTTCCGGACATTATTACCTCACCTGGAAAACCTAAGGATATGGTCCCGGTATTTTGCAATTGTTTCGGTGTCCCGCCCGGTTTTATCAATGTCCCGGAAAAGGCTGTAAGATGTAAAAAGTAATGAATTCATGTTTATAAGAATCTTTTTTAAATCGGTTACTTTTCTACAATTAACATTTTTACTACTGCTCACAGTGTCAAAGAAATGAGAAGTAATCTAACTGTAAAACGCTGGAACTACCTGCACAGCGCTGCCAGCTGCCAGACACTACTATTTGGCTGAGAGATTTTTTTAAGAAAATCAATTAGCAAAAAAAGTTCCGTTCTTATTTTTAAGGTTTGGGTAGACTAACAGTTTAGGATTCCCCCTTCCCGTTAGTTGCTAGGCTTAAAACTCACCAACCATTTTGCTTATAATTTGTACTCTTTTTATCCCCCCCCCTGGTATGGCCATCCCATATTAATGTGCCTCGGTTTAACTCTCCAAAAATATGGCAAGCCTATCTGACGGGGACAGGCAGAAAAGAAACGCAATTAAAACTCTATGAGGGACAGTTAATTTCTAGTAATTCAAGGTCTGCCATCATAGTTGAAATTAACCTCAATTAGAAATAAAACTATGAGATAGGTAAGGTAACAGCTGTTCTTTATCGTCCTAGCAACGCAGGCTGCCTAGGCTTGCCTTCTGTAACCAACTCAAACTTTAAACCCCCCTAAAAATGCTTAAAAATACGAATATCAAAAAATCCTTTCTTAGCGAGCGCCTACGTTATATAGGGAGTGTCCATGCAAAATTTCAAAATTTTCTGTCGAGCGGTTTGGGCTGGGCGTTGGTAGATGAGTGAGTGAGTGAGTGGTATTTGACAAATATATAGTAGATAATAGTCAAGAAAAGTTACTTTTAGTAGTGATTGAAGTGATTTTAAATACTTTTCATTACCTACTATATTAACTTTTGATTACTATATTTATATAATATGGTTTCTAACATTAGATAACATGTAAAGAAGAAAATATTTTAATTTAAATTTTAACGTCCATTTATTATTAACTACGAATTTTAGGACGGGTTATCTACAGGTTACCACCCTTTTCTAGCCAGGATAGGGGTGATGCCTTTTCTTTTTTCGAAAGAAAAGCCACCGCCCCTAGTGGGAATCGAACCCACGACCTTTGGCACGGAGTGTTAAGAGCTCACGCCTTAACCCTCACGGCTACCGGGTCTCCAAGAAGAAAATAGATAGCCTGCAAAGAACCTGTAAACTAATCAAACCAAAATAACTTTTTAAAATCAAGACAGATACGTAAAAGTAACTGGATGTGGTCTTCGCAAAAATACCCTAATTACATTCTTCAGGAATTCTTTTATCATAATAAATTCTAAGATCATATAGGTATATACAGCAACAAGTGAGACAAATAATAAAAGTAATAATGGACAAATAACCAGGCCATGGAATAATTAACATAGGCGACTATATCACAAAAATTAGTGCAGGTAGGGTTGTAGAAATGTATTGGAGATAATGAAGATGGAAAGTGAACAATAGGGGAGATAGACTGACTGTATTTGCAGAGGCGAATAGGTTGTCAATCGTTTGGGGAATGCTATTAGGTCAGTTAATAAAATCATGCGTGGGTGTCGGTATGACTCACTCCTAGACCAAAACGATTTCGACACTTTCGACACTTGCTTTCGCTAGACTAATGTATTAGTCCGTTTGCCAACAATTGTCGTCAAAATTAGACGCATATTAGTATCCATAGAAAATGAATATCGATAATCAATAAGAAGAAGCTGGGTTATATTTTTATTTGCATGGGGCGAATCTGTCAGATTCGCAGCGATAGAAATTACTAGTGTATATGCTGAACATACTATCAGTACCCAGAAGTGGTTTAAAAAATTTAAAGTAGGAGAAACTTAATTTCTTTAAATGACGACATTCTTGTGGAGTCGGAGCCAGAAAATAAATTGGTTTAAATGGCAGAATGGTTGGATTCATCTCATGGATTAAATCTCTCTAGCGAATGGTGAATTTCGGTGAAATGCTGGGCCACTTACGGATAGAAAACGCAACAAAACATTATTAAATTTATTTGAGAGCTTTTGCCGCATCCTGCTTACTCCTCGGGTTTTTTTTTTTTTTTTTTTTTTTTTTTTTACTTCGTTAACGCAAATATAAATTAATTTGAATTGCATTATTAACATGTGATTCACCTAGTGATTACATGTTCTTATTATTACTGTTATAGTTATTCGTAGTTAGTAATAAATGGACGTTAAAATTTAATAATAATAACCCTAAATAAAAACTTGTTTATTTCTAAACAATATAAACAAAGCAAGGATAACAAAAAAAAACACATATTTTCAACATGAAGAAGGCCAGTAGTCTCTAATATTTTTCATAATCACTCCGAAAAAATCTTCATTCTCATGTCGTTTTTCTCACTCTGGAATTCTTTGGAATTCCAGAGTGAGAAAAGAAAGTAATGTATCCTTTGGGATTCATTACTTTTTTTTTAATCTAAACACCTAACCAAATAAGTGAACTGTTAAAAATATTATAATTGAGAATATTATATTTATATTTTATTGGAGGCCCGGTGGCCGTGAGCGTTAAGGCGTGAGCACTTAACATTCCGTGCCAAGGGTCGTGGGTTCGATTCCCACTAGGGGCGGTGACTTTTCTTTCGATAAAATAAAAGGCATGAGCCCTATCCTGGCTATAGACCTATAGATAACCCGTTCTAAAATTCTGAGTTAATTATAATGGACGTTAAAATTTAAATAATAATATAATTGAGAACATATGATTTTATTGAAAAATGAATTTACGTTAACGAAGTAAAAAAGACCCCTCCTCGGACATTGCGCAAAGAGATTTTCTATATTTCGTGTCTTAATTTAAATGGTTTCTGCAAGATGGCGAGAAATTGTAGATAGTGAAGACAATAAGGAACCCAGAGGTCAAGGGGCCTAAGTAACAAAATTAAAGTTTTGAGGAAAATGGAGTCAAAATTGACATATGTTGTAATAGCAAACACTAGATTGCCCCCTACTATAGGTTTGAGAGGATCTGGACGGCCTGGTCCCACCATGCAGATCCTCCGCTCCGAGCCTAATGTCACAGGGATCATGCCCGCTTTTAGAAAGGTCAGGTCTGGCTGAGCCATCGGTGGTCCGGCGCCCTCTCTCTCGCTCTTGCCAATCAGATTTTCACTATAATATTTATATCACTTATCCCAATGAATTTCTAAAAAATAACAGACCTTCATAATTATATTGTATCAATCGCAATGTCTCACTAATTTCTTAGAGTAACCCAGATTTCTCACTTTGGCTGTCATGACCCTAAGTGGTTGAAAGCCCCCCCCCCCCCCAAAAAAAAAAAAAAAAAAAAAAAAAAAAAAAAAAAAAAAAAAAAAAAACACTAGATTTTTACAGATCCGCTCATACTAGACAAACCCTCAGGTCCTTATCTGTTTATTATCGATGATACATAATAGGTACATCATCCGGTTTACGATTAGTATACTAAAGAAATGGAGAATCCGCACATGGACCTTTAATTTACTTCTAGACTTAATATTACAAAAGTTACAGTACTAGTACAGAGAACAAAAGCTAGGTGGCAGCAACTTTCAACAAAATCACTTGGATCCCTTTACTATCCACAAGATTACGGTCTTCATGACCCATTCCTGTCGCTTCTTTGCGAGCTCGTAAATTCAATAAATAAATAAAAAAAAAAAAAAATGTCTTTGATTAAAATGTTGTGCTTTATTTACACTATTTGAAGAATTTCCTCAAAAAAAAAGCACGGGCTTTCTGACCGACCCTGTAGCAACATTCTTTCGGAAAGTGCTAAACAGCAGTTCTGTTAAGTATAAGTATCATCATAAATAAATCTTCTGAATGAGTAGACATTCTGGTTACACTAGTTTCGAGCCGTCAATCAAGAAAAGGGGAGATAGCTTGGAAAAGCTATTCGGACAACCTTCTCACTCAACCCTGACCCACCGCAGGAGCAGTTATTTCGGGAGGGGTCAGTACCGCATTAACAGGACATCAACCAAACTCAAGCTATCTGCATAAATGGTCAGGAATAAAAAGGGGGGAGTGAGAACACGGGTTGTGGTCTATTGTTGTGTATACTGTATCCAAAAAAGAGGGTTGGACGCACGGTGTCAAACCTGTCAAGAGGGACATAATGTCAAGAGAGATATTACAGTAAGAGAAAAAAGGGTTTGTTATGTGTAACCGTTGCTCATGAGGCCTCGCTCCCTGGGGTTTAAATCGAGAATCCTCAAAACAACAGGAGGATTAAAAAGTTGGAATTCGGCTAAGAACAACAATCAGATATTCAGAAAAATGTATATATTTAGAACGTTTCGGCATGGTGTTGGCAACCTTCTTCAGCTGTGAATGACTAGAAGATGGAGGAAGACCAAATACAGCATTCATGTAACCATGGTGAAAATATCCATTCATTGGTTACCTAACCACTACTTTAGGTCTTCCTCCACCCCCAAGGAATTCACTGCTGAAGAAGACTGCCAAACAGCATAGCAGTTATCAAGAAGGGGGGGGGGCTGGAACCTCCATCTTCTACGGAGAATTCTATCATTTGTAAAGCTCTATTATCTGTCTATGGAGAATTTAGTCATAAGAAAAGCTCTATTATCTGTCTATGGAGAATTCTAACATATGTAAAGTTCTATTGTCTATCTATGTAAAAGTCTACCATATGTAAAGCTCTAATCGCAAAAGGTGCGAATACTTATAATTAGGGAACGGATGTTCATGTAAAATAAAATTCAAAATATGTACATACATATTTAAGTATTTATAATGAAATATGTAATAAAAAATTGAAAATATGTAGTAAAAAACAAAACAAAAATACTATAAAATATTGAAAAGAAAAGCATGGATAACTAGTACGAACTCTGTTATTATTTATGGAAAGAACAAAAGTTGAAAATGACTAAAACTCTATAACGTATTGAAAAAAAGCATAATTAAAAATTAAGAGCTCATTTTAAAAGGGTGAAAAAGAAGTTGAAAATTTCTAAAGATGAACATTATTTTGAAAAATTGTATGGAACAAAATGCATTTTTTAATTGTCTAACGTGAATGGCCCATTTTTGTCTGCTGATTTTTTTGTATCGAAAAATAGTCGACTCTTGTCCGAGCGTTTCGTCCAATGCATCTTAGGAGCTAAGAAGTATAATATAATAGGTTGAAAATTGGTTATTTTATATTTTTAGTTTGGAAAATAATATCGGCATGATCCTTTCGCTTATTGACATGTTTTAGAGATTATATTAAAGGAATAGTACAATTGTTAAACAATAATTTGTGATATATTTTTTTTAAACGCATCTGCGTCTAGACCATTAGCACCGGGGAAGGAAGCATGGCTACCAGCCACCTTTGCTTCTTGCAATTAGAAAATACAGTGATCTAGATTAAATGGGTAAAGCATTCTTTCTCGGTTTCCCCTTCATTTTTTCAATTACAAAATAAAAAGAATATCAAAATATGTAGTGAAAATATGTATTTAAGGCAAAATATGTAAAAAATATGGGCTTTAAAATCACTTAAAACGTGCAGAATTCCATCAAAAATTTCGATTTGAGAATCAGAAAAAAATATGTAAATACATGAACATCCGTTCCCTACTTATAATAAATGAAATCGGAGAAAAAAAGAGAAACGTGTTTATTTTATTTAATTGAATGTTGAAGCAACAATTGACACATCTACGTCGGCTCGAGTGAAACTAGTACAAAGGCACGCGTCTATAGAATTAGACATTCCGGTTGCGCAAGATTTCAAATGAGCAACTGCCAATGTTCCTAGATAAGGAGAGCGGGCATGTTCTCCTGGGATGGAGGACCCAGAGGTGAAGAAATACAACAGCAACCCTCCCAAGACGTGGGTGAGAAACAAGAACACACCATCGACCCTATCACAATGGGATACGAGCAAGGGCTTGAATCAAACAGGAGTGGCCTTTATCTCGAAGGGTTTGATAGTTGGGGTAGGTTAGTGGTTCTTTCATAATGGTAATTGCTGAATATCTCAGATAGCCATTGTTCGAAAACCGGTATTCATGAAATCCGTCCTGTGTAAGGATCAGACCAGATGCACTGAAAATACTTCATATGTTGGCAACCTCATGTAGGAAATCTAACCAAATCATAAAGTTCTGCTAAGAGTATTGTTCTTATAATATTCAAGAAATCAAACATTTACATCTACACCAGACACAGTGAAAATAGTTCATAAGTTAGCAATATCTTGTTAACTTAATCAAAAAGACGCAAGGCTTATGTATGTATAATTCTTCTGAGATTCAATTAATGCCTCTATAAAACATAAAAATATTTAAAAGTTTATTATACCCGCTATCACATTGGATTCAGCAACTTTCTGTATTATAAGTAAAGATGGAATGGTTGAGATTCGGCTAAATAAACCTCAATATGATTTTGTTTTAAAAAATCTATATTTCGGACGTTTCGGCTACTCATTGGTAGCCTTCGTCAGCTAAAAAGACAAAAAAAGAAATTAATACAAAAACAAAAAAAATTATAGTTCTGTTACCTATCACAATTATAATTTTTTTTGTTTTTGTATTAATTTCTTTTTTTTTGTCTTTTTAGCTGACGAAGGCTACCAATGAGTAGCCGAAACGTCCGAAATATAGATTTTTTAAAACAAAATCATATTGAGGTTTATTTAGCCGAATCCCAACCATTCCATCTTTACTTATCACCTCGACGGCTAACTATCTAATCATCATTTCTATATTATAATACGTCTGCAGGAAGGGTCCAGGAATAAAACTACTTTCAAGGCGATAACATCAACTTTTTTTGAGAAAACTCGTAAAACTTGGTTTAGTGTGCTCAAAAACGACGGAGGGAAAAATTAAAATTATTTAACATGAGCTAGGTAGAATCTTCCAAATTTTATATCCAATTTTATTGTAAAGTTTCAGACTTCAGTGTCCTCCTTTATAATTCAGTAATTTCACATATTTTATGTAATAATGGTGATGAATTATCATAAAATGGACTACGGTACAATATAAACAACATTGGCCCACTATTAGTGGAGTTTTATTTGAACGTAAACGTCTTTTTATAATTGATACCAACTTTTAGGGCGGGTTAATTATAGGTTATCGCCCTTTTCTAGCTAGGATAGGGCTGATGCCTTTGTTTTTTTGTTTTGTTTTTTTTTCTTTTCTTTAGGTACATCTACTGCTGAGGTCATTAGCACCTTGATGCCTTTGTTGTTTTCAAAAGAAAGGCCTTCCCCACTAAAGAGAATCGAACCTTAGGCACGGAACGCTCAAACCTTCGCACTCACTGCCACCGGGTCTCCGAGTGGAGGTTTATTCCGGCACGACATCAAATAATTTATTTATTTGGTTTTAGAGCAAGCAACTGGGCGATTAGCTCTATAAACATGTAGAGTGCAAACAAAATAAAAGATCTAGAACATCAAAAATAAACCATTTAAATAAAAAATGAAATAATTCAATTTATCAACATTAATACTATGCAAGACAAAAAAAAAAAAAAAAAAAAAAGAAAAAGAAAAAAAGAAAGGTAAAGGTCAACTATAAAATACAAAAACAGGTAAGTAATAAATTATTTTTAATAAACTAAATAGTTCATACAATTTAAAACTAAATAAAATTTAATTTTAACATATTTAACATTTTTTGTTTTTGCTATATTTCTTCGTACATGTTTATGTGTTTTAAAAAAGTCTAAAATAATGATATGTGTGGGCTACCATTTGTCAAAAGTTTGCTGCACTCTGTTAGTGTGTGTTTTACAGTTAATGTTTTATTGCATTCTGTGCATAGAGGTAAGCTGCATTCTTGGATAATTTGCTTAAAATAACCTACATAAATTCAGAACAAACTTGAAGAGTCAAGAGTCTTATATATTCGTAATTAACTGATAAATTATTAATTTTGTCCGGAGCGAACCCCAACTTTTAATTGGCCATTTTTAGTCAAAAAAACATGTCCCGCGTTGGTGGGGCATCTTGTCTACTGAGTTTTGTTACAAGGAAGTACAATTAACGGCCGGTACAACCGAATTATTTATTTGATTCCGGAGTAAACCCCTCCTCCTAATGGATAAGATACCCATGAAGTATGCCGAGTTTCGTGGGAATATGCCAAAAATTGTGGCTGGAGTAATTTCCCTCCAGGGTAAACCCCACGGATGGACGGATTTTGCTGGTTAACGAAGTCGTCCAATCGTTTGCTATGGGAATGATAAATATCCCGAAAAGAAAAACCTGAATGTCTGTGTTAACAGACATTCAAACACCTTACCGAAGAATGTGCTAAGTTGCGCAGCTCCTCCCCGGCGGACCTTTTGGTAATTCCATTTAGAGAAAAAAAAAACTAAATTAAAAGTGACACTAATTAATTAAACGAGAAAAAAAACATATTAAGAAAAGCGAAGACTTTCAACGTAATTAAGGAAACCACGAGCCACTTTTGGAACAAAGTACCATAAAAAAGAGTGAATAATTTGGCTCGGAAATCACTAAATTAAGAACAGCTACAAACCAATATATATAGGTAGAATAAGATTACAAAAAAAAAAAAAAAAAAAAAAAAAAAAAAATGAAATAAAATAAAAACTGCTTTCTTATAAAGATGGTAAGATAGGAGAAATTAATGATACCATGTTAACAGCATTCCTTCCAGAACGGTAGCAGAAGAAATGGAATCCCGCTCTACGGAACGAACCGATTCTCGTCCATTTTGCATTCATTAACCTTATACAATAGCTGAGGAATAACATTTATACACTTTAATGTTAATTATCAATTTATTAATAATAAAAACGGGAAACTAGTGGTTTACCAAATTAAAATTCTTCATTCTAACGCAATCCGATGATTCATTTTTCCTACAAGTTAGATAATAAAAAGTCAAAAAAGCAACATCTGTTTTCATGATATTTATCCCCGGTTTGGTGTGGATTTTATAGGGATCGATCGTTCTGACAGACAGCTGGTAGACGTTTTTGACCTAGCCTATGACACTCATCGGATCAATAATTACATGTGTTCCACGTTTGGCCAAAATCGGACGAAGGGTGTGGATTTGTATAAGGAACAAACATACAGACAGACAGCTGGTAGACGTTTTTGACTTAGACTACCAGACTTCCCGTATTAAGACCTACCAGTGTTCCAAGTTTGGTCACAATCGGTCAAACGGTGTGGATTTGTAGAAGGAACAAACAGACAAACGGACGAACAGACAGACACGTGATTTTTATATGTATAATAGATAGATAGATTGGGTTAAGAATAAAAAAATAAAATAAAATAAAAAAATAAATAGGACCAGATGATATAAATTGTTATACAAAGAAGAACAAATTTGCAGATATTAATAAGTGATAAAATTCGGAAGTGCTCTTGAAAATATTATTATTATCATGTAAATATGAAGGATTTTTCTTCTCTAGGATTAAAAAAAAAATTATATTATTATGTTCATAATAATTTTTGTTTTAAGTATTCAGTTATGCATATGTATAAAAGTTATTAATTTCTAGGCTTAAGAATTTGACATTGATAGGGCAGAGGAAAAGGGGACAAGAGGTTGCTCTTGGACAAATCTTCTCGGCTCCAGGCCTCCTCCCAATTACTACCTTCCCTGACCAAACAGGTTTTATGTCCACATAAAGGAGTAGAATATCAGGCCTATGTTATTACCATTCAACCTTTTACTTCAAAAACCACTCTAAAATTGGCCTTATTAAAACATTTTAAAAGCATTTGATCAATGAAGTTTTTCCTTATTCATCAGTATGTTTAATAAATCGATGATTCAATTGGCAAAAGTTTCTACGGAGCGATACCTGAGTAAGCTTGTAAAGGCGGTAAATAGGTGACACATTTGACATTTAAGAGCTGGTGACTTCAATGAACTCCCTCTTCTCATGCCAAAGGATTTTTTCGTTTCAACTAATAGATAACAAGCATTTTTTTCGATATTTTAATAATAATCTACGTTTTGTTGTTAAAAATCAGTTAAATCGTACATTTAAATATTAAAAAAATAAAATAAAACACACAGCAAGGCAGTCCTAATTATTTGACATATATAAGGAAAAAAAGGGACCACGACAATAAGTTAAATTATATAAACGGGCAAAATTCATTAACTAATATCAACAATAAAAGACACAACCTATATTAAAAAATTTACGTAGACGAAACTAAAACATGGAAACGTCGTATATTTATCATCATAAAGTAATTTAATGCCTTCAGAAAATCAAAGGCCATTTCAAAAATTATAACTATTTTAATTACCGAAGGCAATGATTAAAAAAAAACAACGAAAGTTGTAACTAAAAGAAAAAATAAGAAGACCAATATGTGGGCAGAAAATTGCTAAGTAAAGAAAATATCAGACGTGAATCAATAAAACATCTTCCAAATAATGTGAATTATCAAGCTCAATGGAAATATGTGAAAGGATATCAACATCAACTTACTTGTTAAATTCCAATGCGTCGTCCGATGGTTCCCCAAATATTCCAAATAACACAAAACTTTTCTTTAATTTTCACTTCCGGAAGAGCTTAAAGTTAGCTGACGTTCATGTTTGTCCATCATTTCCGAAAAAGAACTAGCATACAAAACACACAGACAAGAAACTATCCATTATTACCTTCCAGTTTGGGTGAATTCTAACTGATGTTATGTTCTGTTTTCAATTCTTGGTTCGGCTATCTGCCGATAGATGGCAGGGTAATCTGAACGCCCAGTACGCAAGCGCGGTTTGGTTTAAAATACGTGACGTCATTGGTTCACGTGGAAAACCGCCAGATTGTTCGTTTTGAGTGTTTCGGGGAGGTGGCGTGTACCGCCAAAACAAATTCCATCGGGTTAGTGAAAGGGTTACGGATGGTAGTTACTTGGGTGATTGGTCTGACTATACTTTATAGGTGTAATGAGTTATTGAAGGATTATCGAAGAAGGAGATAAGTAATAATCAAGTAAGTATATTATTATTATTAAACGCGCCAATTATGAATTTTGCACTGTTTGCATTGTTTATCTTAATACTTAGTCATCATTAGCGTAGGTTAATGTCCGTTCTCATTTTACAGGTATGGATCCGCTGTCTTGGAATTATAAGAGCCCTCCCAAAAGAGTTGTTTTAGGACATTTGAACCATAATGGAAACTCTCCTATTTCTCCTATGGCAAATTTAAAGTTACTAACTAAGGTTGCTACTAGTCATTTTTCTATGGAAGAAAACACTGAATTGATGAATTTTCAGGAGGAAGTGGAAGAAGTTAAATCAAAATGCAATAGAAGGCTTAGATCATTAAGTTTTATTTGTCAGAAGTAAGTCGGCTGTATCGAGATTTTTTGCCATAATATTTCATTGAATGCTCTATATATCTTAAATATTGAATTTAACAATTGTTTGGCTATTTATTTGAGTTCAGAATAGACAACTCAGTGCCCAAAAGAATTTTTATACTACAATTTTATTTAATAATTTGCTCGGTCAATGATGGTGTATAGACAGGTTTATGAGAGTTGGAAAATTAACTAAATTATCGAAAAGTTTACCAAAGATACCTCAGGTTTTTCATAAAATTATTTCGACACAAAACAAAGCCTATTTGCTTCATTTTTTAGAGGAATTCCTTATTTATTAAAAAATTATTTAAAGTGAAGAGTGAATGTACTTTGTATTAAATTTATAGGTGCATATCTCGAAACACTATCCATAAAACATATGAAATTTTAGTAAACATTGAAAATTTTAAAAAAATTAAAAAGAAAGTACTTACATATTTAGAGGCTTAATGAATTTAGTATTGACTAACATTAGAACTAACGTGATAGGTATATAAGCCGAACTTCTTTGCTATGGGGAAAACCTGTAAAGCAAATAAAATAAATAATAGTCTGAAGTAAATATAAACTTTTGTGAAGAATATACATATTTTGATAAAAGGAGTTTGTCTGAAGATAATATATTTTCAATAATAGCATACTTCTAATGTGCAATTTCCCGTCTAGAAAATTTTTGTTTGATTCGATATTATTTCGTCTTGGGGAAAAACACATTTTTGTTATTTAATTTTGAGTGAAGAATAAATTTTATGGAGATAAGGCTTACATTGTTAGTTATAGTATGACAATTTGTTTATTAAAACTGAATTGGAGAAATGTAATATGCATATTATATTTATTTGTTTATCAAATGATTGTTCTAAAAACAAATGTTTATTGTTTTACATGCGGCTTACACCATTATATTCTTGTATTTTTCAGATTCCTTGTTATGTATCAATTAGACATTCCACGCGGAGAATGTAAGCAGATCTCTTTAGGTAATTTAGCTTCAGCTTTAGGAATAGAAAAGAGAAGGGTGTACGATATTATAAATGTGGTTGCTAGTTTGAAAATGGCTGTAAGGGTAAGTGCTTTTTATTATTATTATTATTTATTTATGCGCTTGTTTGTGTGAATATGTATTGCAAGTTTAATATGTAACAGGGTTTTCATCCTCCATAATTCTCTCTGAATATGTTTGAATTGTTGAATATATTTTAAGATAATATAATTAAATTTTTATACCGTGGGTAAAAATCTACTCTGTTCTTATTTATTTTAATGACATCAAGATAACTATTAAGGCTAAATATTATGAGTTACCTTTTGTTATCGGAAAATATGATATTTTATTGTTTGATATTGTAATTCATTTTTGTTTACCTGGCTATGGACCCTTATAATATGTTATAATTAATCAGAGTAATTTAATAATCTTTTTAATGTTATTCAGTGTTTTGGGGGCTTGACATGATGATTTTCATTTTCAGAATTTTATTATTACAAATAAAATTAAGGAAGTATTACAGATAACTATTATTTTCCTACTATTTTGTATTAATTTCCAAACCAATTTTTCTTATATCAAGAACTGATCTCTCGTTGAAATACAAACACTTATTTTGAGTAGGGTCTGTTAATTTTTTTTTTTTGTTTTGTTTCTTAACCGAGTACCTATTAAGAGTTCAACCGATTATCTTGTCTGAATGGCACTTCACAATATTTTGATTATTGGCCTCCTCTATTTATGGTTAGAAGATATTCTGCCAGTGTTAAAACTCTTGAGTAAAAAATGCCAAATAAATTCTTGAGCATATTACTATGTACCTATTTTGTTGAATCTGTTATGAAAGAAACGTTTTATAAAAATTGTTTATTTTAGGAGGAGGATGCAAATTTATTTTGGCGAGAAACTGCAAGGTTTTTACTCCCTAGAATTTTTTGTTTATTTTAAACTGCATATCCACAAAACTTTATTTTTAAAATGTCTGTGTTGCTATATTTTAGCCCTCTATTTCATAATTATTTTCTAAGCCGATTTATTTGTATTAAATTGGCAGAAAGATAATAATAGAAACTTTCTAATTAGATACACACTATTAAAACCCTTTTACCGATTCCATATATATCCAGACCTCTTGAAGAGCATAAACTACTTGTACAACCTAAATGTGCAGAATGAAACTCGTAGGGCATTTTCAGATCCCACGCTTTAACTAGTTAATTAGCTTTAATTATTGATCTTGTGTTTATATAATGAAAAAAAAAACTATTACAGTTAAATTTCCCCTGAATTCAATTCATTACACAATAGGATTTTTGATTTATAATCAAATATTGTTATCTAATTACTACTTAAAATTATTTTTCAATATTATTCTGTAATATTTAGTCAACCTTTATACGTAATACATTAATATGTCGCCAGTGAATTATTATTTAGAAAAATTAACTTCCAAAGCTATTAATTGAAACCAAATATTCCTGTTTTAAGCTCGGGTGCCTTCCCAATTTTGATACTGAGCTTCATATAACAGCACAGAATGTTCATCCAAAGAAGCCAATGACAAAAAAAAAAAAAAAAAAAAAAAAAATGAAAATTATTCAATAATAAGCTGCGATGATTATGGATTCATTGATGATATTTTAAATTATGAACAAAATCTTCCTTGATTCTTGTTTGATATTGTTTTTTATATGAGTTAAAGTTTTTTTCTTTGCTAAGAATAAATTTCTATATATTTTCATAAAAATATACATACATAATATAGAGTAAGAAGTGCCTATTGCTTATATCAAATTTATATCCTATTAAAGTACTATTTACTGATATTCTAAGCCATAATAAAGGCGCTTTCCTCCAAAGAGAATGCTCATACTATTTGTATTATGTTTATAATGAAATAGAAGGCATATAATTAAAAAATAAAGTTTTTATGTCTGTAAGTTGCCCTAAATTAATTAGAAAATGACTACACCGTTAGCTAAATATACTAATAATGTTTCAGTTTAGATAAATATTACAGATGTGTAAGCTTCTTAATAATGGAAAATAAGCTGTATACAAAATACAATCAATCATACTGACATTTTATTTATAATGAAATGGAAGAGATAAGAGCAGGAGGAGTGATCGTTAAATTTATTTCAGAAACTTGGCTTAATGTTTTAGTTACAATCCATCATTTGATAGATTTCCCTTCAGCTCATTGAGTAATCTATAACTTTAGCTTTGTGGAAACTATAAAATTAAAGATCTGTAGATTATCACAATGTCAGAAGTGTCTTGAGACAGTAATTACTTCATAAATCAGTAGTTATGTTCAACATAATCAATATTCCTTAGATAATAATACTTTGTTTTTTGTATAACGCCCTAACTACACAAACAAGATCCTCCCTGAGATCTGGATATTATTCCGTTGAAAACTGGGTTTCAGACATTCTACCAATGAAGCCAAACAATTTGATTGACATTTATTTTACTATAAGATGACATTATATTAGTTGGTGTTAATTAGGGAACTTATGTTGGGACTCATGCATTTAAAATTTAATCTTTATGATGAACATTTTTGATTTTTCCCTTATGTAATATATCCTGTTAGCTTTGTATGAAACTATTTATATAATGGTTTGTTCCCTATACCGTAAATTATGGATGACAATTTTTTCGTGATTAAATACACTAACATCTAGGTCATACCTTTTATTTTATTAGTTAGTTTGCAGACATCTTGCGCTTCGTTGTGCAGTTTTCCCGCGGAATGAGATTCTGCTTAGACTCATTAAGCCAAATCTAGTTGGACAGTTGTAGCGTTTGGCGGGAAAGCTACGATATATAAGAAAAAATGGCGCCCTTCTCAATTAAACGCTACAAAATCTTTAAACAATATTTGAACAGCTAAATAGATTAAAACGTTTATTTCCCTATTATAGATGGAACGGATATAAGTGTAGAAATAACCAAAATTCTACTCGTAGGAACTTATTAAGTTCATTGTTTTTGAAAACTAGTTCGAGGGGGGGGGCTATTTTTCGCGGAAAAAATCGTAATCATTTTTAACAATTATAGCATATTATCCTGTGTTCCTTTGCATATATCTTCTTCCTTTTTCTATTTTATCACTTGTTTACCGAAACTTGGAGTTTCAGCGTTTATTTTTCCTTCTCATAAGAGAGAGTTATGTGCCCAATGCCTACAGTGTTGCCATTTTGGAAGATTATTCTTATGACAGGTAGGAGGATTCTAACCTAAAGCCTCCAGCTAGCGGAATTTGGCAGAATACAGAAAAGAACTTCAAAGTAAATGAAGCGAACCGTGAGATGAAGAGGCACAACTCTAGCAGGTAGATAGGTTCCAGTAGGCTGGTCTTGAATGCAAGGTGTCTCAGCTCCTTGCAAGTTTGTCGGCCCTTGTTATTAGGAAAAGCAGCTGGAGGGTAGAAACCCCCAGACCTGTGAGCACCTGCAGTACACCTGAACCGTCTTAAGAAAAGGACTTCCTCGGCCCTTGTCAGCTGGGGTTATAAGAAAACAATCCGATTCATTCTTGGAACTCAATTACCAAGGTTTAACTTCCTTACCTAAATACATTTCCTGAACCAACGTTACTTAGAATTTTATAATCTCTAGTAATCCTGGAACGTATAGCAGGCGTAAGGTCAATACAAATATAACTATAGCCCATTCCCATACATGGCAAATTGCGCATGCGCGAACTGCTAAGAGAAATTTCCCTTTCTGTTTGAGCATTTGCAATGCGTATATAAGGGGGGGGGGGAGGCTGCAGCCTCCACGAATTTTTGATTTAATTGGTAATAACGTGTCATAAAATAAATTAAATAGGATCACTTCCTTCAAAAAAAAATATTTTGTAGGGGTGTAATAGCGTTTTAATTGGCTAACTATTCCATGTTATAGATTGTTAGTATTCCATTCCCTCCAAATGCTCCCAGCCCCCCCCCCCTTCCGAAGTATTTTCCTACACACGCACCTTCATTCAAATATCTCATTCAATCTGAAATATTTATATTTAACTTCATATTCCCATAAATTCGAAAACCATTTATCCACATAATAAAATATAAATTACACTTCATATTACTATATAAAGAAAAATAAGTGTATTATGTAGTAAAGAAACAAGTTGAAACCTCTCAGTAATAAAGTTATATTATTACTTTATTTTATCCAACGCCCTGGCGGTTGAGCCATTTGATGCCGAGCCTCCCAGTATCATGTCGTTAGGTCAGGAATATGAATGAGTATAATAAAAGAGGACATTTTTCCCGCGAATATTGGTCACACCTTTTTCCCGCCAACTACTATTTGAAGAGGCTATAGTTTACAGTTTTAAGCCTTAGCTTTGGCTAAGGATTGGATAAACATTTAACACTATTCCCCTTGCTGACCCCTCAAAGCCTTCCCAGATCCTAATAGAGACATAATCAGTTGTTATAGTGTTTAATCTAAAGTTTTGTTCATTTAATGGCTTTGCAAATAGCCAAACTGAACAGCAAATTTCCCGCCTTGAAGTTTGAGCATGCGCTATTGAACAATTCCTACTATCTGGCCAGGTTATAGAATTATAATGTCAATTTATGGATGTATATAAGGAAGGGGGGTGTGCCTAACTATGTTTGCTAACTATTCCAAGTTGTAGCCCCGCCCCCCCCCTCGGGCTTTTCTTTTTCTACTAATAATTTTTTTTTTTTTTTTTTTGGAAGAAAGAAAAAAAAATACTGCCGGAGACTTATCAATTCATCCAATTATCCTAAGCAATATTAGTTATAGATCCCAAAATTGAACCAATTTTACTTTAACCATCAACCCTTTCTTATTTCTCTTAGGTTTTGAGTTATACCATTATAGACAATTATCTATAAACGAGAGAATGAACATTGAAGTGAAAGAATATATAACTTGCCAATTATTTTATTTAAAAGAAATAAATACTACTTAGGGTCGGTGACTTTTCCGTTGAAAAAAGGAAAAGCAAAACCCCTTTTCTGCCTAAAATAGGGTGCTAAACAGAAGATAACCCCATCAAAAAATAGTCTTTATTTCTGTAATTCAATTATTTCCTCTCTTTATTAATAACACTGTTTTCTGAACAGTTTATCTGCAGGTTATCAGGTTCTTATTTAATTTATTTCATGGGTTTTATGACACATTTTTTTGAAATTTTCGGGGGTGGGGGCTGCAGCCCCTCGCTTATACATGCACTTGGTAAAGCCCCTTGTAGGAATGGCACTAACAAACCCTAGGCATGAATGTTAACACTCAATGCCATAGAATCTCCCGACATTACTCCTGTGTCATTAAAAATGGATGTTAGTATGAAAATGAATACTTATTTAACTGAAATTATGTGAAATATCTATTTAATTTAGATTAACCTTCTAAAATTATTTATTTTTCATTTGATAAATACAAATAAAAAATTTGAAAGAGTTTGAACAGCTAGTACATTTTTGTCAGTACAAACAAATCATGAAAGCGTTTTGATTTTTAAAGGGTTATTGAATCCGGATATTAATGTTAAGTGTCAACTGTTATTAAATTGTACATTCTGCTAAGTTGTTGATAAAACTATAATAATGTTATTGAAATCCTTTTTTATTTCTAGGTATGCAAAGATAAATATAAGTGGTATGGGAACCAAAATCTTACCAAACATCTCTCTCAATTGAAAATTTATGCACTGCAGAATAATCTGGATAAACAGGTAAAATAACAAAAAAATCTTTATTCATCACACTAAATTCTTCTTCTTGAGAAACATTATCTACAGAGCTGAATTATTAGAATAGTAGTAAAAACAGGGTTCCCACCAATAGGGAAATATATTTTTTTACCAATTATTCTTCTCCTTCCCTCACTGTCTTATTCGGAATATTTTGGTCTCTGTAATGCAACATGTGGATGGAAGACTGGGAGGGTTGTGTGAAGAATCTTAAAAACATGGTCTTTCCTGTATTTTTAAGGCTCTTAATTACAGATCTGTTTTGAAAATTCCCAGCATTATCTGATGTGTATTTTTACCACGTATTGTTTGTTTTCTTTAAATAAAAAAAAAATGTTTTCAATTGTTTGTGTTCTTAAAAAAAAAGAGAAAAAACACGTCAAAATCAATGAAAAAATATCTTATAAGGTGAGGATGGATTTGGCTATTAGTGGATGGAGAAGACCAAACTAAAAGCTTCTTCTATTGTTTTATTTTCTTCCACATGGCAAAAATAAATATTATCTGTCTTGTAAAATCTTGCCTGCAAGTTTTCCACAACCGTTGCTAATCTTAAAAATGGAAAAATACTGGGTTTGTTGTACTGTACACCCTAACACCGAATCCCTCAATTACTATCTATTATCGTTATCTGGGAGGTCAGGAAATTTCATTTCCAAAGCTTGGTGGGCACCATTTGTTTGGGAGCTTCAGAATCATCCAGTGTGAAAAAACAAGATGACCATTGTTTTCTTGTACGGGCCATTCCATGTCAATTCAACCAATGAAAGTACTGTTTACAACCTGACCCTCTTAGATTTTTTTGAAATTTTGAATCCTAATACCTCTAACAACTTTTTGAATGTTACAATTTTTTAAAAAATTTTATCTGTTTCCGTTTTTTTAGTATTAATTTTCAAAGTATTGAAAAACCGCCTTTTTTTGGTCAACTGGAAAATGTTTATTGCTAGGTAGATTAAGTTCTATTCTAGCTAGAACAGTCAGCATAGTCTCGTTGTTTAGCTTATTAAATGGACTTTAATTTGATGTACAACAAGACCAACTTATTACAAATTTTACGTTTCAAAAAAAATTTCGAAATCTTGTACGTAACGGTTTTCGAAAAACTGTACTTTTAAAATTCTGAAAAAAATATATTTGAATCTTCAGTTCATTGACTACATATGCTGTTAGTTTCTATTATGGGATGGGAACGGGATCATGTTATAACATAACTTTGACTTTATAATTGTCACTGCGTAGTTGGTAAAAATATGGTGAGTGATGGATATTTGTATTGTCAATTCAGAAATAAGCATCCCTGATCAAAATTTGAATTTTTTTCAGACAGAACTAAAATTAAAGTGGAGATTTGAAGGAAAAAAAATAAATAAAAAATAACTGGAACCCAGAAATTGCACCCTTTCATTCCTTAAATTAAGAAAAAAAATTAAGACTTTTACTTTACTCGAACTTCAATAACAGTGAAATTGAACTGGTAGGTAACTGATTTAGACACAGATAAAGTAGCCTTCAATCAAAAAATATGTGGTAGTTTTATTGTCTCAACAAAAATGAGGAGATGGATGAAATAAAATTTAATATCCAACATTTCTCAATTATTACAAATTTCATTTTTCAAAAAATGTTTTAAAAATTTGTACAAAACGATTTTTGAAAAACGATGAAAAAAATGAATGTGACCGTTTTATTAAATGTTATAAATGGTCTTTTTTTTTTTTTTTTTTTTTTTTTTTTTTTTTTTTTTTTTTTATCCCATTGCCATCATATAATAAAACCAGCATCATTTGTAGTCTGAAATAATGAAAACATTTTTTGAAAAATGAAATTTGTAATAATTGAGACATGTTAGATATTAATTTTTATTTCATCCATCTCCTCATTTTTGTTGAGACAATAAAACTACCACATATTTTTTGATTGAAGGCTACTGTATCTGTGTCTAAATCAGTTACCTACCAGTTCAATTTCACTTTTATTGAAGTTCGAGTAAAGTAAAAGTCTTAATTCTGTTTCTAAGTTAAAGGAATGAAAGGGTGCAATTTCTGGGTTCCATATTTTTTTTTTTTTTTTTTTTTTTTTTTTTTCAAATCTCCCCTTTAATTTTAGTTCTGTCTGAAAAAAATTCAAATTTTGATCAGGGATGCTTATTTCTGAATTTACAATACAAATATCCATCATTCACCATATTTTTACCAACTACACAGTGACAATTATAAAGTCAAAATTATGTTATAAAATGATCCCGTTCTCACCCCATAATGAAACTTACACCATATGTAGTCAATGAACTGAAGATTCAAATATATTTTTTTTCAGAATTTTAAAAGTACAGTTTTTCGAAAACCGTTACGTACAAGATTTCGAATTTTTTTTTTAAACGTAAAATTTGTAATAAGTTGGTCTTGTTGTATATCAAATTAAAGTCCTGCTGACTGTTCTAGCTAGAATAGAACTTAATCTACCTAGCAATAAACATTTTCCAGTTGACCAAAAAAAGGCGGTTTTTCAATACTTTGAAAATTAATACTAAAAAAACGGAAACAGATAAAATTTTTTAAAAAATTGTTTTTGGTTATTTTTTGTTAGAGTAACCAACCTACCAAATTTTATTAAAATCCAAGAAGGTCGGGTTGTGACCCTTGTTGATTTGACATGGAATGACCCGTACCCATTGTTTGTAATTTTAATACATAATTGGAATAGATTGATGATTTGTAGACGAGGGCTTAAAACTTATATTTATCAAAATTGTACCATTTTTTCTTATTTTCCTAACAAAATATATACGTCTATTATGTTCTCAGTAGAGATTCGTGTGTAAGGTATTGCATATCTCCGATGATACACCACTGATTACTAACAGACACTGGAGGACCTAAGTTTGAGGATGCACTAAAACTTTTATATCTTAGTCACAGCCTTCAGAATTCGGGTTCCTAGATTTTTACTAGGCATACCATAGGCCTAACTTGGTGGGTACTATAATGGGCCATTCAGAGAGTAGCCTGTTCAGATTAGCCCAGGAGGGGTCTCCCATGGTCTTAGTGCTAGCGCGCTAGATTCATAAGTGGGAGATGGTGGGTTCGATCCCCACCGGCACCAGAAATTTTCTCATCTCAGGGCTGGTTGAGAAAATTCCTGGCTGCACCCTGGATGTCGGCGCTAATAGCCAAGATTTGTTGATGCGCCGTAAAAAAAAAAAAAAAAAAAATTAGCCCAGGAGTTCAATTGCACGTACGGGAATTTCTCCCAGCACTCTCCCTTCTGTTCCGCCATTTGCAAAGCCTTTTAATGATCAAACAAATAACGTGAATCACTATAAAAACTGATTATGTCTCGTTTAAGACTAGGGAATGCTTTGAGAGATTAGATAAGAAAGATAGTGTTTAATATTTATCAATACTTACCCAAAGCTAAGGCTGAAAACATTTTAAATTTCATAGTGATAAGGTTATGACTGAAAGAATTTTTACCATCAATTTTCTACAGGGAATATACTCCACGCCCTTTTCCCTCCCTCTAATAATCTATTTGAACAGGCAACGTTATAGTCTAAATTGTTTTCAGCCTTAGCTTTGACTAAGTATTGATAAATAGTAAACACCATCTCCCTTGCCTGGCCTCTCAAAGCCTTCTCTAGTCGTAAATGAGACATAATCAGTTTTTATAGTGATTCACATAGCATGTTGTTCATTGAAATAGTAATGCAAATGGCGGACCCGTCGGGAAAAATTCCCGCAAAATTTCGCGCATGCAGGATTCAAAATATTCCATCTAACTGAACGACTAGTCTGATCTAATGGAGGAAATCAGATGGACGGGGCATAAGACTGACCACACTACCTCCCTTGTGTAGGTAGTGTGGTCACAGCCCTTCCAGATAGATGGAATAGTTGAACTGCGCATTTTAAACTTGTGGGACGGCAATTTTCAATGACCGTTTTATGATCAAAACTTTACATGAAACTCAATAAAAATTGACTATTTCTTGTTTAGGATCAGGGAAGGCTTTGAGAGATCAGGCAATGGAGATAGTGAAGAATATTTATAAATAATTAGCCAAAACTAGAGCTACAAATAATTTAAACTTATAGCCTGTTCAAATAGATGGTTTAGTTAAAGGGAAAGAGCTTGGCCTATATTCACAGGAAAAATTCTCTCTATTATTACCTTATGACCAGGAGGTTTCCAATCCTTTGTTTACTACACTACTGACTTATTTTTAGCGCGGTTCCTCCCTCCCCCATAGGGAGGAACCCCGCTTATAAGGTTGATCTCATGACGCAATCCAGAAGTGCCAACTAGAAAATTTTGTGTTCCAGAACCCCTAGAGACCGAAAATGATGGTGGTTCAAATTTGTATATATATATATATATATATATATATATATATATATATATATGTGTGTATATATATATATGTGTATATATTTATATATATATATTTGTCTGTTCGTTGGGGGTCTCCCGTGGTCTAGTGGCTATCGTGCTGGATTCATAAGCGGGAGATGGTGGGTTCGATTCCCACCTCCGGCAGGAATTTTCTCATCTCAGGGCTCGCTGGGAAAATTCCTCGCCGCACCCTGGTTGTCGGCGCTAATGACCTAGATGTAGATGCGCCGTAAAAAAAAAAAAAAAAAAAAAAAAAAAAAAAAAAAAAAAAAAAAAAAAAAAAAAAAAATTGTCTGTTCGCTCTCTAGGTAGAAGACGAATGGTCCGATTTTGATGAAATTTGGTACAAAAATCTGTCGTCCAATTTGAAAGGTCAAGTTTGTTAACCAGTAAAATCCGTCCACTGGAAGATGGAGTTGGGGGGCGAAATTCACACAAAAAAAATCGTAACGCTTACCTTTTTGGGTCCATAAGCTTGTAAGCACTTGTTTTATAGGCTTCTTGGGCTAGGAAAACGAATGAAACACTTTTCAAGGCGATAGCTTTAACCGTTTTTGAGAAAATTTGAAAAATAGTTTTTGAATACCGTTTTTGGTTTGGGTACTTAGAATCATGGGATTCAGTTGAAACATTTTCTGCATGTTTTACTTTCATTAAAACTAATATGTTGAAATTTGTGCTACTTTTGGAGTTAAGGAAGGGTTAGAATAAAATATTTTATTAACAGACATAAAAAGTTTTGGTAACTTTGTATACCTTCCTTAATATCTCGAAAAAGGTTGAGAATCTTGGTAAACGGAAGAATACCATTAGAAAGCTTACTAAATGCTCTACAAAAAAGGTTCTGATGAAAGTTTTGATTAGACGATGTCAATCGGAGAAATAAGTGCTTAAAACTTTAAAGTAATTGATTTCGTTTATTCGAACTGTTCTTTTTGTCTGTTTTTATTCCTTGTTATTTTTTAACTGCTTATAGTTGGATAATGTATTTGATAATAAATCAGGTTAAGAAAAATAAGAAAAAAAATTTAATCTTAGAGATATGGATTTCCAAGATATAGCTTTTCAACTGCCTAGCGGGGTCCTTCCTAGGGCGGGTTGGCCTATCCAGGTAAGATCGTAAATAAGAACTTTCCTGAAAGTAAAGATGGAACTGTCAACTTTGGTCCTCCTCTGCCTCCCGGCACTTTCAATGCTGACGAAGGCTACCAATGAGTAGCTGAAACGTTCTAAATATAGATTTTTTAACAAAAATCGTATTGAGGGTTCTTTAGCCGAATCCCAACCATTCCATCTTTACTTATCACCTCGACGGCTAACTATCTAATCTTCATGCTTTCTAGAAATGTGGACCCAAAATAATAACAGCTTCTATTTTAATCATTTTAAATGAGTCTAGAGATAAGAACGGAACCGCGCTAAGATGATGCAGTTCCTGCGAGTCGGACTTTTTTTAATATGGAGTGTCATTTATATTTTTGTATGCGAATAAATGGTTTTTAAATTCCTGGAAATATGAACTTAAATGTAGGTATTTCAGATTGAATGAGGTAGTTCGAGTATTGTTTACAGTTCATTCAGCTTTGGAAATGGCCAAACAGAACGGAGAGTGAAAAGGAAATCATTCTAAAATCCATGTATCTGAACAAGCTATAGTCAAGAATCATATACCCTAACAAATCACCAAATTTTAATTTTCCTTTATGCTACGTCAGACATTTGTTTGTTGCAATCCATCAAATAAAATAAATAAAAGTACATTAAAAGTTACTAGAATTATTTTTTTTATTTTATTTTATTTTATTTTTTTTTGGTAATATTGGGAATAATGTTTTTTTTCCCTAATTATTTAGGTTGCTCGGCTTTTAACATACGAACAAAATGATGGTCTAGATGGCAATAGTAATATAAACTTAGAAGCACCAAAGTTCCCTCTGGACAATGCGAGGTCTGAAGACAATCGGATAGGAATACTGTGTCAGAAATTTGTAATGATGTTTCTTGTTGTAAATGAGGTATGATTTTTTTTTTATATATATATATATACTTCTTGTATGTATCTTGCAAATATTTTTTTTTCTTTTAAATCTTCCAAGTCAAAATCTTTTAAATAAAACATTTATTCGTTTTGCTACAATAACTTTTACTCTGGATCCAAAACAATAATTTGCCTATAGCAGCCGTAATTTGTTGGGGTTTTCTAATGAGAAATATGTGTTGTAAAAATGTAGTGCCATAATTCAAAATTGTCTTTAATTTGAATATTTCTTTTGGCCCCTAGAATTTAGTGCACAAGCAATGTAAAAAATTTGTGGTTAATTCAAATAAAATGTTGGATAATTCAAATTTTTTCTGAACCTCCAATAGGAAGTGAACAGAGAGGCGGCCGATCTTAAATCTTGTCAAAATATTCCCCCTTTAAGTAACTGCTTTAAAAAGCTGGATTTTTAAAATCAAGTGAAAGTGGAATATATCGCATCGATTCTGTTGATGATTTTATTAGAGTCGATGAAAATGTCCCAGTCATCGTTGACTTAACTAAAGCCGAAATAATCGTCAATGTTCTCAAAGAGATTCGCAGCTTCTCAGAAGTATGATGACGACGACGATGAATCAGGTGAAGAAGATTAGTCTGCAGTAACTCAGGAAACACCCGTTCCCAGTCAAGTCGAATCACTCTTGTATATAAATGAATTAAGACAATTAATAGAAACTAAAAATTATGTCAGTGAGAATGTTTTTAAATCATTATGCTTTAGAATCTTTTGTGATCTCCTACTTACAACAGGCTTCAATCAAAGAAGCAAACAAAAATTTCAGACTTTTTTCAAAAACAGTAGACTTATTTTTACTTTTTTGGAAAATTATTTATTTCTCATGTGTCATCTATATCTGCAATTTTTGTATTTCTTTAAGTAAAATGTATGTTTTTGTTTTGTTTTAATTAAAAACTGTATGAAAATATGAAGTTCGATTTGTTAGCCCTTTATTTTCAAAATTCGAATTTTGGATAATTCAAACTTTTTCATCAGTCTCTAGGGATTCGAATTATCCAAGTTCTACTGTAAACTAAATTGGTCCATTAAGAGGGGAGGGGGTATACTCCGGACCCAAATTACTAATTTAGTCATACCGGTCTTAATTTGTGTTGTATTGTAATGAAACTCGTTATTCGTCATGGCTATTTAATGGAAAAGATGTGTTGTAAAAATAAACTAGACCGGCCCATCGGAAGGGGTGTTTACTTTGTACTATGCTTGAATTGAATTCAACCGACAAACAACATACCAAAGTTGCAAAAACTACCACTTGGCGTGCTGATCAGCAGTATTTGGTCTCTGGTGATGATTTTATATGGGTTGTTATCTTCTAATTTCTACCACTATGGGCGCTGGATTATTGTAGGGAGTTCTCTTTTTTTCATGGGGATGCTTTTATTATTCATCAAGATCAATAGAGACAAATGTAATCTTGTTTGGAATTAATTAAGTAGTGTTGTAACACACATACAAAAAACTCTAGAAGTATACTAATTAAAAAAATTATAATTGGAACAGCTGCTAATCTTAAAGTGTAAAAGAGCAAACCTATTCATGTTTTTGTTTTATTTATATAGGTTTTTTAAGCAAGTTATTCAGGAAGTCTACACTAAATTCTGAGCAAAGTATTCAGTTATGTAGCTCCTGCATAACAGACTTTTTATTTTCTCATCTTCTTTTACGATGTGTCGGCTACAGCCATTATCACCTTAATATTTATTAGTCTGAAAATTTCCTTCATTCGTCTGGCATCTATTTAGCAATGACCAGTCCATTTTCCCCCTCCATTTTATTAATTTGTATCACTCTTTTATTTTATTTATTTGTTGAATCTCTTCACAACTTTGGTAATAGGAGATTTCCAGGTGATAAATAGTACTATTTTAAATAATTCTTAATAAAACAAAGAAAGTAAAATCAGCAGGAGAAAATAAAAAAATAACCAACACACTAAAAAACTAAAGGAAAAGGTTGTTGTTAGTAGTGGGAGTTTCGCCCAGTAGTATAATATTAGTTTTCCAGTCAGTCTATTAAAATTATTTACTGGTGTAGAATATTTATTTACGATTTCATTGATATTTACTGTAGTATTTTCTGATCATTTTTGATAGATCAATCAAAAATAATTTTTAAAAAAAACTGCTTTCTTTTTTAAATTAATTTTTTTTTTAATAGGCTTCATTAAACTTGAATGGGATTGCAAAACTCATTCTTACAGCAGAGCAGGGAAAAACTGGCATGAGGCGGCTGTATGATGTTGCTAATGTTTTAGAAACACTTGGCATTATCAAGCGCTATGAGAAAATACATAAAAAACCTACTTTTGTCTACTGCGGTCCAAAAATTGATTTGAAAGAATCAGGTAAATATTATATATATATATATATATATATATATATATATATATATATATATTTACATATATAAATTTATAACTATTGAGTTAACATCAATGTTTGTGGTAATGCTTTATTTTTTCTTCAGATTTAACAAATCAATGTATTGGCTCTGTATTCCAGACTGTAGACTATTGTGATACTAGCTCAGGTAATTTTATTTTTATTGTTTATCAAGGAATGGATTTAATAGTTTTGAGTATTAGAATGATTATTGCAAACAATTAGCATAAGAGGGGTCTCCCCATGGTCTAGTGGCTTTAGATTCATATGCGGGAGATAGTGGGTTCGATTCCCACCGGCGGCAGAAATTTTCTCATCTCACGGCTCGTTGGGAAAATTCCTCACTGCACCCTGGCACGTTTCTCATTGGAAGGCTTACAACCATGCATGTGCATACTTGATGCAACACCGACACATTCACAGTCGTGATACAACTTGTCAATAGTGTTTGTCCCTCTCACTAAGCTGGCTTAGAGACAAGTACTCGTTCACACTTCCAAATAACTTCACCGGCCCCTTAACCACTCCCGCCTACTCCATTAACATTCCCAAAATTTATTTGAAACTGACATTTCTCTGAAAACAAAATTAAATACATTTGTGATTGAATGGAGTGAAAAATTTACGTATTGTCTAAGGCACATTGCCACCTCTTGGGGCTAAAAATGTTTGGGTAGGCAATATTTAAAAGCTAGTTTATATATTAGGAATAGAGAATTTAGAAAGTTATCTATTGGTTGTCTTAATAATAATTATTTGAACTATATTTAAGTATATAATTTTCTTATTTCTTATTATAATGCGAATAGGGTCTCCCCGTGGTCTAGTGGCTAACGCCTTAGATCTTCATGTGGGAGATGGTGGGTTTGAGTCCCACCGGCGGCAGGAATTTTCTCATCTCACGGCTCGTTGGGCGCTAATGGCCTAGACGTCGATGCACTGTGAAAAAAAAAATATATCGTAAGAAAGTTACAAGTAGAATATAATGCTGTTAAGCATTAAAGTCACTGGATGTCTGATGTATCAATGTGTCATAAAACCACATTAACGTGATCACCACATATTAATGTCAGTTATGCGTAACTAAGCATATTCATTAGCAGAGTTGGGCATAATTATAATTATAGGCTTTCGAAATGCGACTATGATTACGATTATAATCGGAGACCCTGAAGATATGATTATGATTTTAATTGTAATTTTACTCCACGAATCATGTGGAGCAATAAAATTCTGTATAGATTGTGCACGACTGATGATAAAGAAACTAAAAAGTAACCTAGTAAATAGGAATATACTTGAAAATTAGCTATTTTTCAGCCAGGTACTAAGGAAAAATCTAAAATGATCTGAACTTTTTCTATTCATTTTATCCATAAGTTTAAGAACGTTCGTTTTGCCAGAAATGTGGCATAACTAACTACTTTTCTGAGGAATATGCGTAGTTATACAGCTCCTGTTAGACAGACTTTTAGCGTCCTTGCTAGAGATTTAAAATCAGTTCATGATAATTTTATTCTTTGAAACACAAGTAAGCAGAGGGCAAGATTGATTTAAATGACTTAAGTTGCCATTTTGTGATTTGAAGCCTTGTTGGTTAAGACACCTGCACAAAGAGCAGAACATTGTTCAAATATCTGCCGGTTGTGTTAAATTTTCTAAAGTAATAATAAAGAAATATACTTTATTTGTCTTGTTTTCAGATTCCAGTTCAGATATGACTCCTTTCCGGAAGATGGACACCATGCTTGAAGTTGTATGTACAGAATTGGAAAAATTTGATGACGGACCAAAGGCGAAAAGAAAATTGTGTTTAGACTCAAATAGTAATGAAAAAGAAACGACTCCTTTGAAAGTTCCGACCTCATTCATAAAAGCTCCGACACAGTCTTTTCGATTTGCTTATAACCAAATTATGAAAAGGCCGTCGGAAGGGGTGAAGAGCGTCTTAGAGAAAAAATACCAAGAAAGTGGAATGAGTAGTGACATTGATGAGAAATATTCTTTGCCGAAAACTGTTACGTTTGCACAGTTGAAAGGTAGTTCGTTGATCTCAGCAGAAAAGAAAGGAGCTATAGATGGATTGAGTGGGGCGAAAATTCAGCAACCAATTAAGATCATTAAGCCAATTAGAAAATTGTTTCCTGTTATTCAGAATGGTGCTATTTATCGTGCAGTTAAAAATGGAAACGTTATAAAACTAGTGAAACTATAGTTTGGATGACTAGTTGGGAATTGAGTAACTTATCTGTAGGTTAGTTGCAGGTCCATGGCCTTCAGAGCCATTCCCTAAATTTCATCATCAATCATTTAATTTTTTAAAGGTCCTCAAAAGTTCCGTACTCGCTTTTTCGAAAATGTCTTGAAAGTCTCTTTTAAATGTTTAAAATTTTATGAATGGTTTGTCAAATATTTTTTATGAGCAGCTTATTGAATTTCCAAATAGGAATTCGGCCAATTTCATTATCAAAAGAGAAATTTATTAGCAGACTCTTTCAATATGGGAAGACTTTAAGATTGTTGAACAAAGCTCAAAATATGGCTTGCTCGTCAAAGAATTCATTCATGGATCTCTAAATACTTACAGAAAAGACGATTGCTATGATTCAGAATATTTTATTTTCATCGTATAAGATAAAGCAATTTTTTTTTTTACTTCCTAAAGTGCAATTGGTGGAAAATAGTCATGTTAAGTATAAGAAAATGTGCTAACGAATTCTAAAGTTTTATTTGCTTACTTAGATCATACTGAATATATATATTTATTTCATTAGAGAAGTATATTTTTTGAATAAAGATAATATTACATGAAATATGTTTTTTAAGCGTTTTAGATTGTTTCATTATTTTTGTTTTGTTGATGAAAGGAACATTTTGAATTGCTATCAAGATGTAGTTTTAGTGCCTTTTTCTGCATAACATGTTAACGAATTTAGTAGTTTTTTAATGAAAATCAAAATAACATGAAATGAAATAATCTTATTTTGGGGGGGGGGGTGAGGTATTCTATTTCTGGCTCAATGTTTTTTTGTTTTTTTTTCAATCAAAGAATTTATTATTCTTCCAGACGTTTCTGCTCAACTACAATGGGGTATTCATATCTGGCACTTGAAGATGTCATTGTGGAAACAAAAGAAATTTATTTAATAAACACTGGTGGGAAGAATGGAGTTTGTATTGATAACTCATTATGAAGTATTTTTTTTATCTTTGCAAATTGAACTTAAAAAGTCCCGTTTTTAAACACAATTTAACTGGCATGTAAGCATTGCCAATATCTTAGCAAAAAGGCGCTTAAAATAAAAATAAACATGAGTATTTAATATTTGAAAAATAAATTATTTTTGGGGAGAATAAAGTGATGAGCCTAGATTTATCTTTCCTCCAATCCTTAAATAACATTCCATGGTTATAAATTCGATCTGTACGATCATTATTTTTTCTCTATTTTGTTGGTATTATTTTGGATTTTTAAATTAAATAGTAGCTTTTATTTTTATGCGAAGCTATTTTAGCAAGATTCCTACTACATTTATTGACTGATAAAAAATATAGAACAAATTGATTAATTAATCATTTTCATTTTTTTCAGGAAAAATGAATTAATTTTTTTCAGTTGTGTAGAAAGAAATTCAATAGTTTTATGTAGTCATTTATTATAGACACTTAGATGAGTTAAAATAGAGTGCTAAAATATTCAGTGGACCATATGTATATTTGTGCAGTTTACCTTTTTCAATAATAACAATTTTTTAATAATGAAAGTCCAACTGGCAAAAATGTAAAACATGCTTGTTGGTGAGGCAGATAATTCTCTCCATTCCTCGTTTGTTAGCGATATTTATTTAATCGTAGTTATAGTGAAACCTTGTTATTCGGCTGATAATGCATAGAAAATGCTAGTGATATTTCTTCTAGTAAATATTTTTTTGAAAATTATGTATATTGATTGGTAAAAAGTTAAAAATTATGCAAGTTATTATTTTTATACTTTTATTAAATAGTTGAAAATATTTGTTTTGCATGACATAAACTGGGGAGTGTCATTAGAGCCTTATAACAATGCTTTACTATGCTTTTTACTTTATTTGATTAGGGTGTTAGCATTGTTTATGATGTTTTTGTCTATTTTTTTTTTAATTATTTATTGTTCCTTTAATTAAGAGGAGTTTCCATGCATTATTAAGACACTTAATAATATATAAAACAATTAAAGTGTGTTTATGTATATGTAGATATATTGGGTGTACAACTAAGTTTTAATGTTGCTTTATTGAACATTGAAGCTTTTTTTCAGAAATTGGGAGAATGTTTTATTCAAAGTATTGTCCATCATTAGCTACAATTTTTACACATCTTCAAGGATTCCGTGTTTAAAACATTCCTCATCTTTTGAGGTGTTTCTAACTTTTGGCTTCTTCTTATTAAGAGAAGTGCTGCTTAATCAAACCATGAATCATCGACCAGTACAAGTGGAGGTCGGAAGAAACAATGTGTGATGCGTATGGCGGGTGGGAGGTAGGACATCCCAATGAAACATCTTCTAACTTTCCTTGATGTTTGTATAGTATGTGGGCAAGCATTGGCGTGCTAAAAGATCGCTTTTTTGTGTCTTTTGAGGACTGTTGACCTTTAACGCTCCGCTCAATTGCAATAACTGTTATTTTGTAACATTCTCCAGTGATGTTTTCGGACTTTATTGGCCTTCCTTCCCATTTTCCCTACATGCTCCATACAGCAATCAATCTCCATCAGCTATACTTTTCTTCAATTTAAAACAAAAAATAACCACTTCTTACGAATCTTTTGTTGTTGTTAAAAATGTTGACATGGTTTGAGCACAAAAACAAGCATCTGGGTTTACACTTCCGTGAAATGAAAGAGGCTGACTTATAGTGGGAAATGATGACGCATCAATATTAATATAGTTATGACACTGTCTGGTAGTATTTAATTCCAGTGATGCCATGCTTCTTAAATCTCTCAAAACTTATTTTAACGCCCAATATAATATATTAAACAATGGTTTTTAGTAACTGTATTTTATTTTCATTTATTTATGCAATTACAACCTCAACATTTAGTAACATAAGAAATATGAATAACATTCATAACAATTTATTTAACCAGGAATTAAAATGCATGGCCTAATTACAAAATTTAAAGAAAAATAGGAATATGCTTGTTTTATGAGTTGTTTTTTAAGTGTCTTATTTATAATAATGGAAGTTTTACCTCTTGCTCAAAACTACGAGCCTAAGAAAACGTTTAGTCATTAGATCAACTATTTGCCGTTTTGCTAATTGATTACATATCTATAAAAGCTAACTTTATCTTTTTTTTTTTTTTTTTTTTTTTTTTTTTTTTTTTTTTTTTTTCTTTTTTTTTTTGAACCTCTGGATTCATTATAATATGTTATAGTTAAGAGGTTGATTTATTATATGTTATTTTATGAAATCTTTACTAGGGCAGTAACAAATCGAAATATAGATTAGTTATAAATTATATAGGAAGACTGTCAAATTTTGTGTTAGTCTATTATGTGGTTGAAAAGAAAGATATATAAACAATGAATTAATTATATAATTATGAATTTATTTATCTAGTATAATGTTTAAGTATGAAGAAAAACAGTTATTTATTATTATAGAAATATGTTATAAACTCTCTAATGTTATTTCGAGCCAGCTCATAATTTCATTTATTTTTTAGTCAATTTTCTAGTATATTATATTAAATTTTTGTTGGGACAAATTTTATTTTATTGGTATTCATGTTTATGTTTTTAAAATCTAGAAGTGTGCACCTACATTAGAAGTGTGATTTTTTTTCAGTCAATGTTGGATTTAATTGAGGAATTGCTTCCTCTTAATTCAAAATTTTATTGTTGTTAATAAAATGTAAAATTTAATTTTTTTATTATTTTTAAATAATTCCTTTGCTCTGTTTCTTTTTCTATTATTTGAATGGTTTAAGAGTTACATCTCTAGATAGCGGCCATAATAAAAAATTATTAGATGAGTTTGTTAACCAGCAAACTTGGTCCATCAGAAGGGGGCTTACTATAAACAGAAATATGCAATTTCAGTCCAGGCAACGAATGCATGAAAACAGCTATAGGTGGAAATTTTTGGAACACAATTTTTGTCTTTGTAACATTGTTTAGGCTGGATAGGAGGTGAACATATCAAAAGTCCTCACCCATAGCCATTGTGCCGGGGGGCAGAGTTGGGCAAACGTTAGCGCGCGCTAATATCTAATACCTTCCCGCTAATTTAGCGGAACTGATAAGAGCCTGCGCTAACGGTTAGCGCATAGCGACGGCAGTGCGCTAATCGCTAATTCACCTATAATGTTTAAATATCTTTGTAGCTAACTAGGAGGAATATTGAAGGTGGAATAAAAAAAGGATATTGGAAGTGTTATTACAAAGGATATTGAAGGTGGGCTTAGGAAGGATATAGGAGGTGGTATTAGGAAGGATATACAAGGTGGTATTAGGAAGGATATAGAAGGTCGTTTTAGGAAGGATATACAAGGTGGCATTAGGAAGGATATAGAAGGTGGTATTAGGAAGGATATAGAAGGTGGTATTAGGAAGGATATTAAAGGTGGTATTAGGAAGGATATAGAAGGTCGTTTTAGGCAGGATATACAAGGTGACATTAGGAAGGATATAGAAGGTGGTATTAGGAAGGGTATAGAAGGTGGTATTAGGAAGGATATTAAAGGCGGTATTTGGAAGGATATTGGAGGTGGTATTAGGAAGGATATATAAGGTGGTATTAGGAAGGATATAGAAGGTCGTTTTAGGAAGGATATACAAGGTGGCATTAGGAAGGATATAGAAGGTGGTATTAGGAAGGATATAGAAGGTGGTATTAGGAAGGATATTAAAGGTCGTTTTAGGCAGGATATACAAGGTGACATTAGGAAGGATATAGAAGGTGGTATTAGGAAGGGTATAGAAGGTGGTATTAGGAAGGGTATAGAAGGTGGTATTAGGAAGGATATTAAAGGCGGTATTTGGAAGGATATTGGAGGTGGTATTAGGAAGGATATATAAGGTGGTATTAGGAAGGGTATATAAGGTGGTATTAGAAAGGATATTGATGGCGGTATTAGGAAGGATATAGAAGGTCGTTTTAGGCAGGATATACAAGATTTTTTGTATATCCTTCCTAAAACGACCTTCTATATCCTTCCTAATACCACCTCCTATATACTTCCAAATACGACCTTCAATATCCTTTGCAATAACACTTCCGATATCCTTTTTTTATTCCACCTTCAATATTCCTCCTTGTTAGCTACAAAGATATTTAAACATTATAGGTGAATTAGCGATTAGCGCACTGCCGTCGCTATGCGCTAACCGTTAGCGCAGGCTCTTATCAGTTCCGCTAAATTAGCGGGAAGGTATTAGATATTAGCGCGCGCTAACGTTTGCCCAACTCTGCCCGGGGGGGGGGGCATATTTTTTCCCCCTTTTGACGGGATAACTCTTCAACGATGAACCCAAAAAATCAATAACAGTCATAGGGTTGTAGAGTATTGTATTCCCTTCAAAAATATATATTACTTTGCTATTTTATGTATTCTCCTTCAAACGTAAAAATAATTTCAGTGTTCATCGTGAAATCAGAAATGTAGCGACTAATAGCCCAGGAAACTAAGAGTTATAGGTGGAAATGTTTGGAACACAATTTTTGACTTCATAACTTTGTTTCGGCTAGTTAGAGGTTCAACATATCAAAAGTCCTCATCCGTAGCCTTTGTGCCGGGGGGGAGGGGGGGTTTCGAAGGTCCCATTTTTTGGGTTTTCACTAATAACTCGGAAACCCTCCGTCCTAGCGACATGACCATTCTATAACAAATTAAAGCTTATTAAATTTTCTACAAGTTCTATTCTATAAAGTGTTTCGAGATATCTTTAGTTTTCGAAATATCCGCTCTTGAAAGTCTGTCATTTTGGGGAGAAACACACTTTTGCCTATTCTCGACCGGATATCTCTTCAACGATGAACCCAAAAAATAAATGTCGGCTATAGGGTTGTAGGACATTCCATTCACTTCAAAAATATATATAACTTTACTATTGTAGGTATTTTTCTTCAAATGTGAAAACTGTTTTAATGTTCATCGTGATATCTGGCAACAACTGCCGACCAATGAACCGTTCAATTTCTCACCATTTCCAGTCAATGTATTGTCCAAAATATACTTCATTATGTAAATATAGGTAGTACTGGACGTATAAATAGCACAAAAAATATAATTTTGGGCCACTGACCAGTTATTCACCCTCAAGTAGATAAGATCTTGTCCATTATATTGACAATGGTATTGCTAAGACCCTGTGAGTGCGTATATAATGTTTGAAAGAAAATACATAAAATAGTAAAGTCATATATATTATTGAAGTGAATGGAATGTCCTACAACCCTATAGCCGACATTTATTTTTTGGGTTCATCGTTGAAGAGATATCCGGTCGATAATCGGCAAAAATGTGTTTCTCCCCAAAATGACAGACTTTCAAGAGCGGATATTTCGAAAACTAAAGATATCTCGAAAAACTATATAGAATAGAACTTGTAGAAAATTTAATAAGCTTTCATGGGGTCTCCCGTGGTCTGATGGCTAGCGCCTTGGATTCATAAGTGGGAGATGGTGGGTTTGATTCCCAACCTCCGGCAGGAATTTTATCATCCCACGGCTCGCTGGTAAAATTCCTCGCTGCACCCTGGATGTCGGCGCTAATGACCTAGATGTAGATGCGCCGTAAAAAAGAAAAAAAAAAATAAATAAATAAGCTTTCATTTGTTATGGAATGGTCATGTTGCTAGGATGCAGGGTTTCCGAGATATAAGTGAAAACCCGAAAAATGAGACCTTCTAAACCCCCCTCCCCCCGGCACAAAGGCTATGGGAGAGGACTTTTGATATGTTCACCTCCTATCCAGCCTAAACAAAGTTACGAAGTCAAAAATTTCCACCTATAACTGCTCGTTGACTGGACTGTTTCTATTGCAACATAACTCTGCATATGCCGCGTCCATTTTATGTGAAAGATGTGTTGTAAAAATAATCGAAATCAGTCCATTGGGAACGAGGGTTTACTCCAGAACCAAATTATTAAGTTGCCCATTCCGTCCAATAAGTTTACTTCCTTCCAGTGAAACTAGGTAGATGTAATGTCCAACCATTGACAGAAATATGTTTTATAAAAAAATAAAATCAGTTCATAGTGCGATTTTAAGCACTTTCTGAAGGAATGTAGTGCTAGAGGTTGCACCCATGAAAGAATTAATGAAACATTTCTCCAAATCATCATGAAACATACCTAGTAGATACCGAAAAGGTCCTCCATTAAAATATACAGGGTGATTCAGGTCTAAGTAGCCAAACAATAGGAGGTGATTTTGGACATCATTTCCAACAAAAACGTTTATTTGAAGTATGGTCCGATACCGAAGGGACAAGAGTTGTGTCCAATTTTCTGTTTTTTTTTTTTTTAACATAGACATATTTTTTTATTGAATAAGAAAGTATTGCTCAAAAGCTATTTAAGATAATTAAATTCTTATTATGCCGTCAAGAAACAGACAGAATTTCCTTTAAGAAAACAGTTATTTAATTCACTAAACCCATTGATAGAAGATACTTTCTGGACGCCCAATAACGCACTTCTTTTTTTCTCAATGAATCAGAGGTTACGCGTGAATTTTTTTTTTCAGGCCCCTACCTGACTACAGATTCATTACTTATAGGAAAACTTCTACATTTAGTAAGCATTAAATCTCTGCAAATGAAGTTTATTGAGGGATAGGTTGAACAATTGACTCTCTTTTGTCAAAAAATATAATATGAAGTTTTGTTATTTTCTAATACATAATGTTTGGCGAGACATTTTGGGGGCTCAGAGATTTTCGCGTGGTGGAATATCAAAAGTTTGAGATGAAGAATTAGTGCATTTGCTCAATGAAGACAATAAAGAAAAAAACTGCAGAAGCAAGGTTGTATATCTAGTATATGTTTATATATAAACTTGAACCGTCGTTATATTTGTGATCTATGGGCTCTGAAATGTGAACTTTTCTAGTCGACACTTCCTGCTGTGTCATAAGGTCAACCTCATAATCAGGTTTTCTTCATATGGAGGGAGGGAGGAGACACACTGTTCTTTTAGAAAGAACAGGGAAGTCGAGGAGGAGAGGGAGTGAGTTATTTATGTTTAAGTATTGGCTACTATCTGTTTTCTGTTAATTTTTGCGCCTAAAATGTCACTTTTCTTCACGGTGTCATTGTAGTAAATGTTTAAATTATTCACAAAATATTAACTGTTTATATGCCAAATGACATCAGTGATAAGAACTGCCTTATTTTTAGGTTTTTACCAGCCTATACCCTTTAAACCAATGTTCTAAAAATATATCAATCAGATTTAATTTTAGTAGTATTGAACAAAGGAATATAACAAATAAATAAATACATAACACTAAATTAATTTAATAAAATGGCATAACAAAATTATTTTAACACTCTTTCATACTGGCTAGTAGATTTATGCTCGTTTATCTTCCCTTTTAACAAAACTTCATTGATTCTAAGCATTGTAAATTGAGACCTGAAAACTGAAATCATAAACCTTTATTAGAGGCAGTAGTTAAAAAAATAATATTTACTTTCCATAGAAAGGCTTACAGGTAAATAACAATACTCAAGGGGGGAAACTAGGCCGAATATGTAGTTAAACCCTGCTAACCGCATGTTTCTATGTGTTCTTATTCCAGAGCTATGCTGTTCTCAAGATTATTTAGAAGAAAAAAAAACGTGTTTTTCGTAGAAAAGCTCCAATTTTCTTTGCTTGTACACATTATATTTCCACATTAACTTACTTTTTTGAAATCAGCATTAAATTTGCTTTAAGGCAATAGCACATTCGAGGTTCACAAGTATCTTTCTCAAACCACAATAGCTATTCAAAAAGTTGATAACAATAAAAAGGTCTAGTTAGCCAAAAATGAGTTTGGACAGTAGTGCATGGCGCAGGAAATCACGTGACCTGGAGCAAGTTTTTTCATTAGGGACATAATTGGCTTGACAAATACAATCGATATTACATTTTTCCCATGTAGTTAAGCCGAAATCGCCATGAGAACACTTTGAAGTGAGTAACAAATATTTTAATGTAAGTTGTAATTTCCATGATTTTTGAAATGCTAGAAACAAACATCTGTGTAAGTAATTAAACCCTAATTTTTCATATTGTATAGTAGGTTTATATGCTGTCTAATGATACATAAATAAATATATATGTATTTTTTTTGTGTTCAAAAACTTTTTTTTCTCGATTAAGTGAAAATCTTGCATACCGTAGGGTGAGTCGGACATGCATCAATTATACCTGCGTCCTCTTGGCTTAAAGGAAAACAGTATTTATTCCACAGAGGCTTTGAGAAATGTGATTGACGATGTCAAAACCAAGAACAAGACTCTGAGAGAGGCAGCGGATCGATTTATGTATTTTGTTGTTCAACAAAATACATAAATTGACTTTAAATGATAAAGTTAGAGGAATGCACACCAGAAAAAAGTGGTGGCTAAACTAAATTTAGTAAAGAAGAAAAAAAAATACCAAAGAGAATTTTCCTGCAGCTGAATGTGATTTTCCATTAACTCGATTAAGATATTTCCCAAATCGTTAAAATATATTTGGATAGGACAGGAAAAAAATCGCAAGATTTTAAGACAACAAGCCCCGACTGGAATGGTTTGACGGCTTTATGTAAAGGAATCAGCCATTAATGGAACGCCTTGCACAAAGCATCAAAAGGTGTAGAGCAGAAGTCGATAAGGAAAAAGTTAAAGAATATTTTGTTAATCTAAAAAATATTCCTCTTCAGAATATCGTCAATTATGACCGAGCTCACTCCAACTATTGGTTAAGTTTAGATTTGTACAGAAATTAAAGTGGTGAGTTTGGACACATTTTAGCTATAAAAAAAAATTGAAAATTTTTGAGATATTCAAAATACACTATTCGATAGAGGAAGGTTAAGGGTTCATGCATTAATTTTTCCAGATTTTTATAAAAATTCTGTCTTTTGTTATTAAGAGAAAACCTCGAAAATGTGTCCGAACTCACCCCAAATGACGGTAAGTTTGCAAAAAATATTCTGCAAACTACCGAATCTCACAAAAGTTGTAAAAAATTACCTTTCTAACGGTACACCCAGAACTGAGATTATCTCTCAATTTTATGATGTAATTGGATTTTTTTTATTAATGTAAGTCATACATTAAAGATTTACTGAATCATTAAATATTAATTTCATAAAGAATAATTTTCATTTATTTCTAATAAGATCGCAAAAATGAATGTCATATTAGTTTTATTTATCAGTTGCCCCCCCCCCTCCCAAGAATTATCAATCTATAATATTCTGAACAGCCGAACCGATTTTGCTAATTCTTTTTTTATAATATTCCTTGAAGTACGAGGATGGTTCTTACGGAGAGAAAAATTAAAAAAAAATGCCTGAAAAAGTCTTAAAACAACACTTTTCCGGTATTTTTTACTTAGTTAACGCAAATTCATTTTTCAATAAAAACATATGTTCTCAATTATAATATTTTCAACAGTTAACGTATTAGGTTATTTGTGTATAAGCAAAAATTCACTCTTTGTTTATATTGTTTTAAAATAAATAAGTTTTTATCTAAGTTTTTAACTTTACCAGTAATAATAAGAACAAGTGGAGGCCCGGTGGCCGTGAGTGGCTTGAGAAGGCTTGAGAACTTTACACTCCGTGCCAAGGGTCGTGGGTTCAATTCCCACTAGAGGTGGTGGCTTTTCTTTAGAAAAAAGAAAAGGCATCAGCCCTATTCTGGCTAGAACCGAGTGGTTACCTATAGATAACCCGTCCTAAAATTCTCAGTTAATAATAATGGACATTAAAATTTAAATAAATAAGAAAGTGTAATCACTAGGTGACAATAGAATCCCATGTTAATAATGCATTTTAAATTAATTTATATTTTCATTAAAGAAGTAAAAAAGACACCACTTTTCTACATCGCAATAAACGTGAAAGAATTCGGTTAAGATAGACCTGTGAAGCGGGACATTTGACTAATAATGGTGCAAGTTTGAATCGAGCTGCTTTCTGTTATGATATGCCAATTGATTACAGTGCCTACAACTGTGTTGCTATTGGACCTATGAACTCAGTTTGACTATAAACAAATCCCAGGGTAAGTCATTAAGTGTTTGTGGTATTAATCTAGAAAACCCATGTTTCTCGCATGGTCAATTGTATGTTCCCTGTTCCTGTGTTGGAAAACCATCTGCTCTGTTTGTTTACGCTCCAGGTAATCAAACAAAAAATATCGTGTGCCATAAAGTACTACAATAAAAATGAAACTTAATTTGGAATAGGTAAAAATAAAATGAAATATAATATGTAGATATCATAATAAGAAATCTGAACTTGTAATTTTGATTGTGATCTTTTAGTGACTATTAAAAGAATGTTAAGTGTTTTATAATTTTTATTTTTGACATAATGTAATTGTTGACCAATTAACTTTCTTTTTTCTTTTTTTTATCTTACTAGCTGACCCGGTGTCCCGAATACCATAATAAGTATTAAAAAAAAATTAAAGAATCGACTGTTAGGCGGTAAGAAGTTTGCCGGGCCAGCTAGTTACATTATAAAATTGAGAGATAATCTCAGTTCTGAGTATAACCTTAGAAAGGTAATTGAATTTTAAAACTTTTGTGAGATTCTGCAGTTTGCAGAGTATTTTTTGGAAGAGCAGTTATTCTCGAAAATTTGTGGCTACCTAGACATTTTTATTATTATCAACTTTTTGAACAGTTATAGTGCTTTAAAAAAGGTACTTGTGAAAGTGCTATAGCCTTAAAGCTAATTTAATGCTGATTTAACGTTTAATTTGAGGTAACGTTGACAAATAATGTGTATAAGAAAATATGAGCTTTCCTACGAAAAACACAGGGTTTTCTAAATAACCTTTAGAACAGCATATCTCTGGAACAAAAACAGATAGAAACATGCGGTTCTATAAAATTATATCTAACTATAAGGGTCTAGTTTCACCCCCTTGAGTATCAACAATTACTTACGATACACTCTATATATATACAAATTATTGATGCTTCTAAGAGACACATTTGTAGGAAAAAGGACATGCGTTCTTTACACAAGAGGAATTATTCTTACAATTTATTCGTTGATACTGTTTCCTTTTCCTTTTGTAGAATATTGTTTTAGTATGTGACAAATCTTTTTCAATTACAGTTGCTTTGACTGTAACAAGGCCTTGAGGTAGAATTGGCCGGCCTACCAAGGTAAAATTTAACCCACCAACCAACAGCACCTGGAAGTAGAGAGTTGTCATGAAAAATTTGTAACTTATAGCAAATAATTATCACCAAAATTAGATATTAAATCTTAACTATTTAATTATAAGCTCTTAGTTATTTATTTTTCAAATCTTTAGTCGAAAAAAATTATAGTGCCTAGCTGGAATTTAAAGCCATAGGTCTAGGACTACAGGTAGTCAAAAAATATGGAATGGCTTATTTCCGCTTTGGAGGTTTATTTGAGCACCAAAAGCTTACTTTCTTGGAAATTTAACCAATCCAGCATTTTTATAATAAAAATTGAAAGATAAACATTAAGTATTTCAGTACTAAATTTTACATTCACACCGGAGATAGCGATTATATGGAAAGAAGCTGTGATGAAGGACTTCTAGCAAGTAGGTTTTTTTTATTTTATACTAGCTGTTACCCGGCGTGCCATGCAACACCTTCTTTCTGCGTATAGAAAAGCCTAAATAAATTAGAAACCAAATAAGTATTATTAAAATCAAATAACACGAATCTGTAACTGTTTCGAACCCGTGACCTCCCAACTGGGAGTCCTAGACGATTTTGACCTAACCTATAACACCCCCCCCCCGTATCAAGACATACATTTATGCCAAGTTTGGTAAAAATCGGTCCAACAATGTGGATTTTTATTTAAAAAAAAAAAAAAAAAAAAAAAAAAAAAAAAAAAAAAAAAAAAAAAAAAAAAAAAAAAAAGCACATACAGACAGCAGCTGGTAGACGTTTTTGACCTGGCCTATGACACTCCCCTGATCAAGACCAACCTGTGTGCCCAGTTTGATCAAAATCTGTCAAACGGTGTGGTTTTGTATAAAGAACAAACATACAGACAGACAGATGGTAGCCGTTTTGACCTAGCCTATGGCAATCGCCTTATCAAGACCTACCATTATTCCAAGTTTGGTCAAAATCGGACAAACGGTGTGGATTTGTATAAGGGACAAACATACAGACAGACAGCTGGTAGACGTTTTTGACTTAGCTACGACACTCCTCAGATTAAGATCCACATGTGTACCGAGTTTAGTCAAAATCGGACGAACGGTGTGGATTTATACACGACTGATGATAAAGAAACTAAAAAGTAACCTAGTAAATAGGAATATACTTGAAAATTAGCTATTTTTCAGCCAGGTACTAAGGAAAAATCTAAAATGATCTGAACTTTTTCTATTCATTATATCCATAAGTTTAAGAACGTTCGTTTTGCCAGAAATGTGGCATAACTAACTACTTTTCTGAGGAATATGCGTAGTTATACAGCTCCTGTTAGACAGACTTTTAGCGTCCTTGCTAGAGATTTAAAATCAGTTCATGATAATTTTATTCTTTGAAACACAAGTAAGCAGAGGGCAAGATTGATTTAAATGACTTAAGTTGCCATTTTGTGATTTGAAGCCTTGTTGGTTAAGACACCTGCACAAAGAGCAGAACATTGTTCAAATATCTGCCGGTTGTGTTAAATTTTCTAAAGTAATAATAAAGAAATATACTTTATTTGTCTTGTTTTCAGATTCCAGTTCAGATATGACTCCTTTCCGGAAGATGGACACCATGCTTGAAGTTGTATGTACAGAATTGGAAAAATTTGATGACGGACCAAAGGCGAAAAGAAAATTGTGTTTAGACTCAAATAGTAATGAAAAAGAAACGACTCCTTTGAAAGTTCCGACCTCATTCATAAAAGCTCCGACACAGTCTTTTCGATTTGCTTATAACCAAATTATGAAAAGGCCGTCGGAAGGGGTGAAGAGCGTCTTAGAGAAAAAATACCAAGAAAGTGGAATGAGTAGTGACATTGATGAGAAATATTCTTTGCCGAAAACTGTTACGTTTGCACAGTTGAAAGGTAGTTCGTTGATCTCAGCAGAAAAGAAAGGAGCTATAGATGGATTGAGTGGGGCGAAAATTCAGCAACCAATTAAGATCATTAAGCCAATTAGAAAATTGTTTCCTGTTATTCAGAATGGTGCTATTTATCGTGCAGTTAAAAATGGAAACGTTATAAAACTAGTGAAACTATAGTTTGGATGACTAGTTGGGAATTGAGTAACTTATCTGTAGGTTAGTTGCAGGTCCATGGCCTTCAGAGCCATTCCCTAAATTTCATCATCAATCATTTAATTTTTTAAAGGTCCTCAAAAGTTCCGTACTCGCTTTTTCGAAAATGTCTTGAAAGTCTCTTTTAAATGTTTAAAATTTTATGAATGGTTTGTCAAATATTTTTTATGAGCAGCTTATTGAATTTCCAAATAGGAATTCGGCCAATTTCATTATCAAAAGAGAAATTTATTAGCAGACTCTTTCAATATGGGAAGACTTTAAGATTGTTGAACAAAGCTCAAAATATGGCTTGCTCGTCAAAGAATTCATTCATGGATCTCTAAATACTTACAGAAAAGACGATTGCTATGATTCAGAATATTTTATTTTCATCGTATAAGATAAAGCAATTTTTTTTTTTACTTCCTAAAGTGCAATTGGTGGAAAATAGTCATGTTAAGTATAAGAAAATGTGCTAACGAATTCTAAAGTTTTATTTGCTTACTTAGATCATACTGAATATATATATTTATTTCATTAGAGAAGTATATTTTTTGAATAAAGATAATATTACATGAAATATGTTTTTTAAGCGTTTTAGATTGTTTCATTATTTTTGTTTTGTTGATGAAAGGAACATTTTGAATTGCTATCAAGATGTAGTTTTAGTGCCTTTTTCTGCATAACATGTTAACGAATTTAGTAGTTTTTTAATGAAAATCAAAATAACATGAAATGAAATAATCTTATTTTGGGGGGGGGGGTGAGGTATTCTATTTCTGGCTCAATGTTTTTTTGTTTTTTTTTCAATCAAAGAATTTATTATTCTTCCAGACGTTTCTGCTCAACTACAATGGGGTATTCATATCTGGCACTTGAAGATGTCATTGTGGAAACAAAAGAAATTTATTTAATAAACACTGGTGGGAAGAATGGAGTTTGTATTGATAACTCATTATGAAGTATTTTTTTTATCTTTGCAAATTGAACTTAAAAAGTCCCGTTTTTAAACACAATTTAACTGGCATGTAAGCATTGCCAATATCTTAGCAAAAAGGCGCTTAAAATAAAAATAAACATGAGTATTTAATATTTGAAAAATAAATTATTTTTGGGGAGAATAAAGTGATGAGCCTAGATTTATCTTTCCTCCAATCCTTAAATAACATTCCATGGTTATAAATTCGATCTGTACGATCATTATTTTTTCTCTATTTTGTTGGTATTATTTTGGATTTTTAAATTAAATAGTAGCTTTTATTTTTATGCGAAGCTATTTTAGCAAGATTCCTACTACATTTATTGACTGATAAAAAATATAGAACAAATTGATTAATTAATCATTTTCATTTTTTTCAGGAAAAATGAATTAATTTTTTTCAGTTGTGTAGAAAGAAATTCAATAGTTTTATGTAGTCATTTATTATAGACACTTAGATGAGTTAAAATAGAGTGCTAAAATATTCAGTGGACCATATGTATATTTGTGCAGTTTACCTTTTTCAATAATAACAATTTTTTAATAATGAAAGTCCAACTGGCAAAAATGTAAAACATGCTTGTTGGTGAGGCAGATAATTCTCTCCATTCCTCGTTTGTTAGCGATATTTATTTAATCGTAGTTATAGTGAAACCTTGTTATTCGGCTGATAATGCATAGAAAATGCTAGTGATATTTCTTCTAGTAAATATTTTTTTGAAAATTATGTATATTGATTGGTAAAAAGTTAAAAATTATGCAAGTTATTATTTTTATACTTTTATTAAATAGTTGAAAATATTTGTTTTGCATGACATAAACTGGGGAGTGTCATTAGAGCCTTATAACAATGCTTTACTATGCTTTTTACTTTATTTGATTAGGGTGTTAGCATTGTTTATGATGTTTTTGTCTATTTTTTTTTTAATTATTTATTGTTCCTTTAATTAAGAGGAGTTTCCATGCATTATTAAGACACTTAATAATATATAAAACAATTAAAGTGTGTTTATGTATATGTAGATATATTGGGTGTACAACTAAGTTTTAATGTTGCTTTATTGAACATTGAAGCTTTTTTTCAGAAATTGGGAGAATGTTTTATTCAAAGTATTGTCCATCATTAGCTACAATTTTTACACATCTTCAAGGATTCCGTGTTTAAAACATTCCTCATCTTTTGAGGTGTTTCTAACTTTTGGCTTCTTCTTATTAAGAGAAGTGCTGCTTAATCAAACCATGAATCATCGACCAGTACAAGTGGAGGTCGGAAGAAACAATGTGTGATGCGTATGGCGGGTGGGAGGTAGGACATCCCAATGAAACATCTTCTAACTTTCCTTGATGTTTGTATAGTATGTGGGCAAGCATTGGCGTGCTAAAAGATCGCTTTTTTGTGTCTTTTGAGGACTGTTGACCTTTAACGCTCCGCTCAATTGCAATAACTGTTATTTTGTAACATTCTCCAGTGATGTTTTCGGACTTTATTGGCCTTCCTTCCCATTTTCCCTACATGCTCCATACAGCAATCAATCTCCATCAGCTATACTTTTCTTCAATTTAAAACAAAAAATAACCACTTCTTACGAATCTTTTGTTGTTGTTAAAAATGTTGACATGGTTTGAGCACAAAAACAAGCATCTGGGTTTACACTTCCGTGAAATGAAAGAGGCTGACTTATAGTGGGAAATGATGACGCATCAATATTAATATAGTTATGACACTGTCTGGTAGTATTTAATTCCAGTGATGCCATGCTTCTTAAATCTCTCAAAACTTATTTTAACGCCCAATATAATATATTAAACAATGGTTTTTAGTAACTGTATTTTATTTTCATTTATTTATGCAATTACAACCTCAACATTTAGTAACATAAGAAATATGAATAACATTCATAACAATTTATTTAACCAGGAATTAAAATGCATGGCCTAATTACAAAATTTAAAGAAAAATAGGAATATGCTTGTTTTATGAGTTGTTTTTTAAGTGTCTTATTTATAATAATGGAAGTTTTACCTCTTGCTCAAAACTACGAGCCTAAGAAAACGTTTAGTCATTAGATCAACTATTTGCCGTTTTGCTAATTGATTACATATCTATAAAAGCTAACTTTATCTTTTTTTTTTTTTTTTTTTTTTTTTTTTTTTTTTTTTTTTTTTCTTTTTTTTTTTGAACCTCTGGATTCATTATAATATGTTATAGTTAAGAGGTTGATTTATTATATGTTATTTTATGAAATCTTTACTAGGGCAGTAACAAATCGAAATATAGATTAGTTATAAATTATATAGGAAGACTGTCAAATTTTGTGTTAGTCTATTATGTGGTTGAAAAGAAAGATATATAAACAATGAATTAATTATATAATTATGAATTTATTTATCTAGTATAATGTTTAAGTATGAAGAAAAACAGTTATTTATTATTATAGAAATATGTTATAAACTCTCTAATGTTATTTCGAGCCAGCTCATAATTTCATTTATTTTTTAGTCAATTTTCTAGTATATTATATTAAATTTTTGTTGGGACAAATTTTATTTTATTGGTATTCATGTTTATGTTTTTAAAATCTAGAAGTGTGCACCTACATTAGAAGTGTGATTTTTTTTCAGTCAATGTTGGATTTAATTGAGGAATTGCTTCCTCTTAATTCAAAATTTTATTGTTGTTAATAAAATGTAAAATTTAATTTTTTTATTATTTTTAAATAATTCCTTTGCTCTGTTTCTTTTTCTATTATTTGAATGGTTTAAGAGTTACATCTCTAGATAGCGGCCATAATAAAAAATTATTAGATGAGTTTGTTAACCAGCAAACTTGGTCCATCAGAAGGGGGCTTACTATAAACAGAAATATGCAATTTCAGTCCAGGCAACGAATGCATGAAAACAGCTATAGGTGGAAATTTTTGGAACACAATTTTTGTCTTTGTAACATTGTTTAGGCTGGATAGGAGGTGAACATATCAAAAGTCCTCACCCATAGCCATTGTGCCGGGGGGCAGAGTTGGGCAAACGTTAGCGCGCGCTAATATCTAATACCTTCCCGCTAATTTAGCGGAACTGATAAGAGCCTGCGCTAACGGTTAGCGCATAGCGACGGCAGTGCGCTAATCGCTAATTCACCTATAATGTTTAAATATCTTTGTAGCTAACTAGGAGGAATATTGAAGGTGGAATAAAAAAAGGATATTGGAAGTGTTATTACAAAGGATATTGAAGGTGGGCTTAGGAAGGATATAGGAGGTGGTATTAGGAAGGATATACAAGGTGGTATTAGGAAGGATATAGAAGGTCGTTTTAGGAAGGATATACAAGGTGGCATTAGGAAGGATATAGAAGGTGGTATTAGGAAGGATATAGAAGGTGGTATTAGGAAGGATATTAAAGGTGGTATTAGGAAGGATATAGAAGGTCGTTTTAGGCAGGATATACAAGGTGACATTAGGAAGGATATAGAAGGTGGTATTAGGAAGGGTATAGAAGGTGGTATTAGGAAGGATATTAAAGGCGGTATTTGGAAGGATATTGGAGGTGGTATTAGGAAGGATATATAAGGTGGTATTAGGAAGGATATAGAAGGTCGTTTTAGGAAGGATATACAAGGTGGCATTAGGAAGGATATAGAAGGTGGTATTAGGAAGGATATAGAAGGTGGTATTAGGAAGGATATTAAAGGTCGTTTTAGGCAGGATATACAAGGTGACATTAGGAAGGATATAGAAGGTGGTATTAGGAAGGGTATAGAAGGTGGTATTAGGAAGGGTATAGAAGGTGGTATTAGGAAGGATATTAAAGGCGGTATTTGGAAGGATATTGGAGGTGGTATTAGGAAGGATATATAAGGTGGTATTAGGAAGGGTATATAAGGTGGTATTAGAAAGGATATTGATGGCGGTATTAGGAAGGATATAGAAGGTCGTTTTAGGCAGGATATACAAGATTTTTTGTATATCCTTCCTAAAACGACCTTCTATATCCTTCCTAATACCACCTCCTATATACTTCCAAATACGACCTTCAATATCCTTTGCAATAACACTTCCGATATCCTTTTTTTATTCCACCTTCAATATTCCTCCTTGTTAGCTACAAAGATATTTAAACATTATAGGTGAATTAGCGATTAGCGCACTGCCGTCGCTATGCGCTAACCGTTAGCGCAGGCTCTTATCAGTTCCGCTAAATTAGCGGGAAGGTATTAGATATTAGCGCGCGCTAACGTTTGCCCAACTCTGCCCGGGGGGGGGGGCATATTTTTTCCCCCTTTTGACGGGATAACTCTTCAACGATGAACCCAAAAAATCAATAACAGTCATAGGGTTGTAGAGTATTGTATTCCCTTCAAAAATATATATTACTTTGCTATTTTATGTATTCTCCTTCAAACGTAAAAATAATTTCAGTGTTCATCGTGAAATCAGAAATGTAGCGACTAATAGCCCAGGAAACTAAGAGTTATAGGTGGAAATGTTTGGAACACAATTTTTGACTTCATAACTTTGTTTCGGCTAGTTAGAGGTTCAACATATCAAAAGTCCTCATCCGTAGCCTTTGTGCCGGGGGGGAGGGGGGGTTTCGAAGGTCCCATTTTTTGGGTTTTCACTAATAACTCGGAAACCCTCCGTCCTAGCGACATGACCATTCTATAACAAATTAAAGCTTATTAAATTTTCTACAAGTTCTATTCTATAAAGTGTTTCGAGATATCTTTAGTTTTCGAAATATCCGCTCTTGAAAGTCTGTCATTTTGGGGAGAAACACACTTTTGCCTATTCTCGACCGGATATCTCTTCAACGATGAACCCAAAAAATAAATGTCGGCTATAGGGTTGTAGGACATTCCATTCACTTCAAAAATATATATAACTTTACTATTGTAGGTATTTTTCTTCAAATGTGAAAACTGTTTTAATGTTCATCGTGATATCTGGCAACAACTGCCGACCAATGAACCGTTCAATTTCTCACCATTTCCAGTCAATGTATTGTCCAAAATATACTTCATTATGTAAATATAGGTAGTACTGGACGTATAAATAGCACAAAAAATATAATTTTGGGCCACTGACCAGTTATTCACCCTCAAGTAGATAAGATCTTGTCCATTATATTGACAATGGTATTGCTAAGACCCTGTGAGTGCGTATATAATGTTTGAAAGAAAATACATAAAATAGTAAAGTCATATATATTATTGAAGTGAATGGAATGTCCTACAACCCTATAGCCGACATTTATTTTTTGGGTTCATCGTTGAAGAGATATCCGGTCGATAATCGGCAAAAATGTGTTTCTCCCCAAAATGACAGACTTTCAAGAGCGGATATTTCGAAAACTAAAGATATCTCGAAAAACTATATAGAATAGAACTTGTAGAAAATTTAATAAGCTTTCATGGGGTCTCCCGTGGTCTGATGGCTAGCGCCTTGGATTCATAAGTGGGAGATGGTGGGTTTGATTCCCAACCTCCGGCAGGAATTTTATCATCCCACGGCTCGCTGGTAAAATTCCTCGCTGCACCCTGGATGTCGGCGCTAATGACCTAGATGTAGATGCGCCGTAAAAAAGAAAAAAAAAAATAAATAAATAAGCTTTCATTTGTTATGGAATGGTCATGTTGCTAGGATGCAGGGTTTCCGAGATATAAGTGAAAACCCGAAAAATGAGACCTTCTAAACCCCCCTCCCCCCGGCACAAAGGCTATGGGAGAGGACTTTTGATATGTTCACCTCCTATCCAGCCTAAACAAAGTTACGAAGTCAAAAATTTCCACCTATAACTGCTCGTTGACTGGACTGTTTCTATTGCAACATAACTCTGCATATGCCGCGTCCATTTTATGTGAAAGATGTGTTGTAAAAATAATCGAAATCAGTCCATTGGGAACGAGGGTTTACTCCAGAACCAAATTATTAAGTTGCCCATTCCGTCCAATAAGTTTACTTCCTTCCAGTGAAACTAGGTAGATGTAATGTCCAACCATTGACAGAAATATGTTTTATAAAAAAATAAAATCAGTTCATAGTGCGATTTTAAGCACTTTCTGAAGGAATGTAGTGCTAGAGGTTGCACCCATGAAAGAATTAATGAAACATTTCTCCAAATCATCATGAAACATACCTAGTAGATACCGAAAAGGTCCTCCATTAAAATATACAGGGTGATTCAGGTCTAAGTAGCCAAACAATAGGAGGTGATTTTGGACATCATTTCCAACAAAAACGTTTATTTGAAGTATGGTCCGATACCGAAGGGACAAGAGTTGTGTCCAATTTTCTGTTTTTTTTTTTTTTAACATAGACATATTTTTTTATTGAATAAGAAAGTATTGCTCAAAAGCTATTTAAGATAATTAAATTCTTATTATGCCGTCAAGAAACAGACAGAATTTCCTTTAAGAAAACAGTTATTTAATTCACTAAACCCATTGATAGAAGATACTTTCTGGACGCCCAATAACGCACTTCTTTTTTTCTCAATGAATCAGAGGTTACGCGTGAATTTTTTTTTTCAGGCCCCTACCTGACTACAGATTCATTACTTATAGGAAAACTTCTACATTTAGTAAGCATTAAATCTCTGCAAATGAAGTTTATTGAGGGATAGGTTGAACAATTGACTCTCTTTTGTCAAAAAATATAATATGAAGTTTTGTTATTTTCTAATACATAATGTTTGGCGAGACATTTTGGGGGCTCAGAGATTTTCGCGTGGTGGAATATCAAAAGTTTGAGATGAAGAATTAGTGCATTTGCTCAATGAAGACAATAAAGAAAAAAACTGCAGAAGCAAGGTTGTATATCTAGTATATGTTTATATATAAACTTGAACCGTCGTTATATTTGTGATCTATGGGCTCTGAAATGTGAACTTTTCTAGTCGACACTTCCTGCTGTGTCATAAGGTCAACCTCATAATCAGGTTTTCTTCATATGGAGGGAGGGAGGAGACACACTGTTCTTTTAGAAAGAACAGGGAAGTCGAGGAGGAGAGGGAGTGAGTTATTTATGTTTAAGTATTGGCTACTATCTGTTTTCTGTTAATTTTTGCGCCTAAAATGTCACTTTTCTTCACGGTGTCATTGTAGTAAATGTTTAAATTATTCACAAAATATTAACTGTTTATATGCCAAATGACATCAGTGATAAGAACTGCCTTATTTTTAGGTTTTTACCAGCCTATACCCTTTAAACCAATGTTCTAAAAATATATCAATCAGATTTAATTTTAGTAGTATTGAACAAAGGAATATAACAAATAAATAAATACATAACACTAAATTAATTTAATAAAATGGCATAACAAAATTATTTTAACACTCTTTCATACTGGCTAGTAGATTTATGCTCGTTTATCTTCCCTTTTAACAAAACTTCATTGATTCTAAGCATTGTAAATTGAGACCTGAAAACTGAAATCATAAACCTTTATTAGAGGCAGTAGTTAAAAAAATAATATTTACTTTCCATAGAAAGGCTTACAGGTAAATAACAATACTCAAGGGGGGAAACTAGGCCGAATATGTAGTTAAACCCTGCTAACCGCATGTTTCTATGTGTTCTTATTCCAGAGCTATGCTGTTCTCAAGATTATTTAGAAGAAAAAAAAACGTGTTTTTCGTAGAAAAGCTCCAATTTTCTTTGCTTGTACACATTATATTTCCACATTAACTTACTTTTTTGAAATCAGCATTAAATTTGCTTTAAGGCAATAGCACATTCGAGGTTCACAAGTATCTTTCTCAAACCACAATAGCTATTCAAAAAGTTGATAACAATAAAAAGGTCTAGTTAGCCAAAAATGAGTTTGGACAGTAGTGCATGGCGCAGGAAATCACGTGACCTGGAGCAAGTTTTTTCATTAGGGACATAATTGGCTTGACAAATACAATCGATATTACATTTTTCCCATGTAGTTAAGCCGAAATCGCCATGAGAACACTTTGAAGTGAGTAACAAATATTTTAATGTAAGTTGTAATTTCCATGATTTTTGAAATGCTAGAAACAAACATCTGTGTAAGTAATTAAACCCTAATTTTTCATATTGTATAGTAGGTTTATATGCTGTCTAATGATACATAAATAAATATATATGTATTTTTTTTGTGTTCAAAAACTTTTTTTTCTCGATTAAGTGAAAATCTTGCATACCGTAGGGTGAGTCGGACATGCATCAATTATACCTGCGTCCTCTTGGCTTAAAGGAAAACAGTATTTATTCCACAGAGGCTTTGAGAAATGTGATTGACGATGTCAAAACCAAGAACAAGACTCTGAGAGAGGCAGCGGATCGATTTATGTATTTTGTTGTTCAACAAAATACATAAATTGACTTTAAATGATAAAGTTAGAGGAATGCACACCAGAAAAAAGTGGTGGCTAAACTAAATTTAGTAAAGAAGAAAAAAAAATACCAAAGAGAATTTTCCTGCAGCTGAATGTGATTTTCCATTAACTCGATTAAGATATTTCCCAAATCGTTAAAATATATTTGGATAGGACAGGAAAAAAATCGCAAGATTTTAAGACAACAAGCCCCGACTGGAATGGTTTGACGGCTTTATGTAAAGGAATCAGCCATTAATGGAACGCCTTGCACAAAGCATCAAAAGGTGTAGAGCAGAAGTCGATAAGGAAAAAGTTAAAGAATATTTTGTTAATCTAAAAAATATTCCTCTTCAGAATATCGTCAATTATGACCGAGCTCACTCCAACTATTGGTTAAGTTTAGATTTGTACAGAAATTAAAGTGGTGAGTTTGGACACATTTTAGCTATAAAAAAAAATTGAAAATTTTTGAGATATTCAAAATACACTATTCGATAGAGGAAGGTTAAGGGTTCATGCATTAATTTTTCCAGATTTTTATAAAAATTCTGTCTTTTGTTATTAAGAGAAAACCTCGAAAATGTGTCCGAACTCACCCCAAATGACGGTAAGTTTGCAAAAAATATTCTGCAAACTACCGAATCTCACAAAAGTTGTAAAAAATTACCTTTCTAACGGTACACCCAGAACTGAGATTATCTCTCAATTTTATGATGTAATTGGATTTTTTTTATTAATGTAAGTCATACATTAAAGATTTACTGAATCATTAAATATTAATTTCATAAAGAATAATTTTCATTTATTTCTAATAAGATCGCAAAAATGAATGTCATATTAGTTTTATTTATCAGTTGCCCCCCCCCCTCCCAAGAATTATCAATCTATAATATTCTGAACAGCCGAACCGATTTTGCTAATTCTTTTTTTATAATATTCCTTGAAGTACGAGGATGGTTCTTACGGAGAGAAAAATTAAAAAAAAATGCCTGAAAAAGTCTTAAAACAACACTTTTCCGGTATTTTTTACTTAGTTAACGCAAATTCATTTTTCAATAAAAACATATGTTCTCAATTATAATATTTTCAACAGTTAACGTATTAGGTTATTTGTGTATAAGCAAAAATTCACTCTTTGTTTATATTGTTTTAAAATAAATAAGTTTTTATCTAAGTTTTTAACTTTACCAGTAATAATAAGAACAAGTGGAGGCCCGGTGGCCGTGAGTGGCTTGAGAAGGCTTGAGAACTTTACACTCCGTGCCAAGGGTCGTGGGTTCAATTCCCACTAGAGGTGGTGGCTTTTCTTTAGAAAAAAGAAAAGGCATCAGCCCTATTCTGGCTAGAACCGAGTGGTTACCTATAGATAACCCGTCCTAAAATTCTCAGTTAATAATAATGGACATTAAAATTTAAATAAATAAGAAAGTGTAATCACTAGGTGACAATAGAATCCCATGTTAATAATGCATTTTAAATTAATTTATATTTTCATTAAAGAAGTAAAAAAGACACCACTTTTCTACATCGCAATAAACGTGAAAGAATTCGGTTAAGATAGACCTGTGAAGCGGGACATTTGACTAATAATGGTGCAAGTTTGAATCGAGCTGCTTTCTGTTATGATATGCCAATTGATTACAGTGCCTACAACTGTGTTGCTATTGGACCTATGAACTCAGTTTGACTATAAACAAATCCCAGGGTAAGTCATTAAGTGTTTGTGGTATTAATCTAGAAAACCCATGTTTCTCGCATGGTCAATTGTATGTTCCCTGTTCCTGTGTTGGAAAACCATCTGCTCTGTTTGTTTACGCTCCAGGTAATCAAACAAAAAATATCGTGTGCCATAAAGTACTACAATAAAAATGAAACTTAATTTGGAATAGGTAAAAATAAAATGAAATATAATATGTAGATATCATAATAAGAAATCTGAACTTGTAATTTTGATTGTGATCTTTTAGTGACTATTAAAAGAATGTTAAGTGTTTTATAATTTTTATTTTTGACATAATGTAATTGTTGACCAATTAACTTTCTTTTTTCTTTTTTTTATCTTACTAGCTGACCCGGTGTCCCGAATACCATAATAAGTATTAAAAAAAAATTAAAGAATCGACTGTTAGGCGGTAAGAAGTTTGCCGGGCCAGCTAGTTACATTATAAAATTGAGAGATAATCTCAGTTCTGAGTATAACCTTAGAAAGGTAATTGAATTTTAAAACTTTTGTGAGATTCTGCAGTTTGCAGAGTATTTTTTGGAAGAGCAGTTATTCTCGAAAATTTGTGGCTACCTAGACATTTTTATTATTATCAACTTTTTGAACAGTTATAGTGCTTTAAAAAAGGTACTTGTGAAAGTGCTATAGCCTTAAAGCTAATTTAATGCTGATTTAACGTTTAATTTGAGGTAACGTTGACAAATAATGTGTATAAGAAAATATGAGCTTTCCTACGAAAAACACAGGGTTTTCTAAATAACCTTTAGAACAGCATATCTCTGGAACAAAAACAGATAGAAACATGCGGTTCTATAAAATTATATCTAACTATAAGGGTCTAGTTTCACCCCCTTGAGTATCAACAATTACTTACGATACACTCTATATATATACAAATTATTGATGCTTCTAAGAGACACATTTGTAGGAAAAAGGACATGCGTTCTTTACACAAGAGGAATTATTCTTACAATTTATTCGTTGATACTGTTTCCTTTTCCTTTTGTAGAATATTGTTTTAGTATGTGACAAATCTTTTTCAATTACAGTTGCTTTGACTGTAACAAGGCCTTGAGGTAGAATTGGCCGGCCTACCAAGGTAAAATTTAACCCACCAACCAACAGCACCTGGAAGTAGAGAGTTGTCATGAAAAATTTGTAACTTATAGCAAATAATTATCACCAAAATTAGATATTAAATCTTAACTATTTAATTATAAGCTCTTAGTTATTTATTTTTCAAATCTTTAGTCGAAAAAAATTATAGTGCCTAGCTGGAATTTAAAGCCATAGGTCTAGGACTACAGGTAGTCAAAAAATATGGAATGGCTTATTTCCGCTTTGGAGGTTTATTTGAGCACCAAAAGCTTACTTTCTTGGAAATTTAACCAATCCAGCATTTTTATAATAAAAATTGAAAGATAAACATTAAGTATTTCAGTACTAAATTTTACATTCACACCGGAGATAGCGATTATATGGAAAGAAGCTGTGATGAAGGACTTCTAGCAAGTAGGTTTTTTTTATTTTATACTAGCTGTTACCCGGCGTGCCATGCAACACCTTCTTTCTGCGTATAGAAAAGCCTAAATAAATTAGAAACCAAATAAGTATTATTAAAATCAAATAACACGAATCTGTAACTGTTTCGAACCCGTGACCTCCCAACTGGGAGTCCTAGACGATTTTGACCTAACCTATAACACCCCCCCCCCGTATCAAGACATACATTTATGCCAAGTTTGGTAAAAATCGGTCCAACAATGTGGATTTTTATTTAAAAAAAAAAAAAAAAAAAAAAAAAAAAAAAAAAAAAAAAAAAAAAAAAAAAAAAGCACATACAGACAGCAGCTGGTAGACGTTTTTGACCTGGCCTATGACACTCCCCTGATCAAGACCAACCTGTGTGCCCAGTTTGATCAAAATCTGTCAAACGGTGTGGTTTTGTATAAAGAACAAACATACAGACAGACAGATGGTAGCCGTTTTGACCTAGCCTATGGCAATCGCCTTATCAAGACCTACCATTATTCCAAGTTTGGTCAAAATCGGACAAACGGTGTGGATTTGTATAAGGGACAAACATACAGACAGACAGCTGGTAGACGTTTTTGACTTAGCTACGACACTCCTCAGATTAAGATCCACATGTGTACCGAGTTTAGTCAAAATCGGACGAACGGTGTGGATTTGTATAAGGGACAAACATACATACAGACAGCTGGTAGACGTTTTTGACTTAGCCTGCAACACGCCTCAGATTAAGATCCACATATGTACCGAGTTTGGTCAAACAGTGTGGATTTGTATAAGGGACAAACATACAGACAGGCAGCTGGTAGACGTTTTTGACTTAGCCGACGACACTCTTCAGATTAAGATCCACAAGTGTACCAAGTTTAGTCAAAATCGGACAAACGGTGTGGATTTGTATAAGGGATGAACATACAGACACAGCTGGTAGATTTTTTTGACCTAGCCTAGGAGATTTCTCGTACCAAGACCTACCATTATTCCAAGTTTGGTCAAAATCGGTCAAACGGTGTGGATTTGTATAAGGGACAAACATACAGACAGATAGCTGGTAGACGTTTTTGACTTAGCCTACGACACTCCTCAGATTAAGATCCACATGTGTACCGAGTTTAGTCAAAATCGGACGAACGGTGTGGATTTGTATAAGGGACAAACATACAGACAGACAGCTGGTAGATTTTTTTGACCTAGCCTAGGAGATTTCTCGTACCTACCATTATTACCATCAAGACCTACCATTATTCCAAGTTTGGTCAAACGGTGTGGATTTGTATAAGGAACAAACAAACAGACAGACACGTGATTTTTATATATATAGATTATTTTTCACTATTCCTCAAATATATCACGTCAAACAATAATTATTTTGGAACAATGGATTGAGACAAATATGAAAACTTTCTTTCAAAAATATGGTACAATCTAAAAAGGAAATTATTCATGCGACTGAAACTAGTTCTTCATGACACTATCACACAATCAAGAACAATTTTAGACATTGAATTTGTACGAGTTATCAGGTGTCTTAAAATAAATACCATAAAAACATTTTATGAGCTCCATATCATTATTATAATAATAATTAATAAATTAAATCGAGGCCTACTATTCCATTATTTCAGATAATCAGTTTGAAAAGTAAAATATGGTCTACACATTCCGGTTACCTTTTCGAAAATTATTTCATCTCCAATTTGAGGAGGCCAATAACCTTCAACGATAATAATATCCTCTGCTGTTATTTTGAACTGCTTTCCACAGATGTGCACAACAGCGAACAATCTTCCTTCCTGTCCATTTTTTATGTGTTCATTAACACAAGAAATTGTCTCTGCAAAGAAATATGAAATACTTAAATCACAGTTCACTTTTCTAAGTGCACTTGTACAGACAAGCCATAATAACAGACATTAAAACTATTTCGAAGACCACTTTAATACTGGCATTGTAAATGATACAAACAGTAAGTCTTTCTTTAGAGTTAATTGGTAGTAAAGAATGAATAAGAAATAAGTACTCCTCGTAATGTTGAGTTCATCATCCTTCACCAATACTTTAGGACCTTCTAGCACCTTGGTCACTTGAGAGGAAAAGCACCTTGGAGAGTTTATTCGAGGAGTTAGAAATCTGCCTTTAATATAAATCATACATCACATCAGTTAAGGGGAAGTTATTTTTATTTTATTTTTTGCTAAGCTAAATATCTAAATTAAATTACTTCTAAAATTTCCCAGACATCCTAGAGAATCGCCCAGGTGATTTTTCACAGGCCCGATTAGAGCTCTGAATCTATTCAACGCAATCATATTGTTTTGTCATTGATTCAATACCATAATATTAAAAAGTACTGAGGAAAATATAAAGCTAAGAATCCGCTAGTTGAACACTAATCACTGGAAACCATGAACCAAAACAAAAAATGGTAACACGAGAGAACCTCTCGTGTTCTGGACAAAGCAGTAGGTAGTAAGTTAATCAATCCTATACTGACATTCAAAATTCAGAGAGACTGACGTCATAAGTATTTTGACATTCAGGTTTGAATAAATTTAGTAAATAAGATAAAATGATAAGAAAATGGAAAACTTAATTAAGAAAATTGCAGGACTATTCCATACAAGCCATTCAATAAACCAATCATAATTCCAAGAAATTGCTTATCCATTAAGCGCATATTCCGAATTTTGAAAATGGATATATCGCACTAGTATTTCTAAAGTGTCACAACTCAAAATAAAACTCAGCTGAAAATGTGTCACTCTTGCCTATTTAGGGGGCATAGTATTATGACAGGAAGGGTGAAACAAGTGCCCTCTGGTGTACAAGCTCTGAAGCTACGTGCATACAGTTTTGATAATGATGATTAGATAGTTAGCCGTCGAGGTGATAAGTAAAGATGGAATGGTTGGGATTCGGCTAAATAAACCTCAATATGATTTTGTTTTAAAAAATCTATATTTCGGACGTTTCGGCTACTCATTGGTAGCCTTCGTCAGCTAAAATGACAAAAAAAGAAATTAATAAAGAAACAAAAAAAAGTTTATAATTGTGATAGGTAACAGAACTATAAATACAATTAACTTATAAAAGAACATATCGTCATAAATTCTTAGAATGAGTAGAATGAAAAAGTAAATAGGTACAATAATTGATTTTAATAGTAATTAGTAACATTAATTGAATTTACAAAGAAATAAGAAACTACATACCAATGACAAATATAGTAGCTAATAGTAACATTAATTAATTTTACAAAGAAATAAGATACCCTTCCCTAACAGCCAAGTCCCTTGCCAAACCCCTTCCTGTAATGGTGTATACATAGGAGAAACAATAAATGACATTCACTCACGTCTTACACAACATAAACGAACCAGCACTAATAAAGAAATAGATAAATCTGCACTTGCTAAACACGCCATTACGCAAAAACACACTTTTAACTTCGACGAGACGAAAATTCTTTCTACACAACGAAACAAAAAAAGACTACAGATCTCGGAATGTGTACACATAAACTTAAACAAAAACAATATAAACTACAAAACTGACAAAAAACGCATTTCTCCTATGTACGCTAATATTTTCCAAAAACTCTCCCGACCTCCCACCTAGATTTTTCCCATGCCCCTTGGGTATCCTTCCATTAACACCTTTTTCTCCTTTCCTGTCATAAACATGCCTTGTGATCCTTACCGACCTTTCTCCCACCACCTGCTGTTTTCAGTTACATATAACCCAGTAGATTCCTTTTTCCTTAGACACTTTCACAATGGTTACTTAATTGCCAACCTTGGTCTTCCTCTGCCGCTCGGCATTTTCATTGGTATGTAGTATCTTATTTCTTTGTAAAATTAATTAATGTTACTATTAGCTACTATATTTGTCATTGGTATGTAGTTTCTTATTTCTTTGTAAAATCAATTAATGTTACTAATTACTATTAAAATCAATTATTGTACCTATTTACTTTTTCATTCTACTCATTCTAAGAATTTAAGACGACATGTTCTTTTATAAGTTAATTGTATTTATAGTTCTGTTACCTATCACAATTATAAACTTTTTTTGTTTCTGTATTAATTTCTTTTTTTTTGTCATTTTAGCTGACGAAGGCTACCAATGAGTAGCCGAAACGTCCGAAATATAGATTTTTTAAAACAAAATCATATTGAGGTTTATTTAGCCGAATCCCAACCATTCCATCTTTACAGTTTTGATAGTTTATAAAAAGATGCTTACCATGTCTTTCATAGTCATAACTGAAAAGCACCGATTTTTTATTTGTATCACTTTAGAAATACTAGTGCGATATATTAGTTCAAATATAGCACATTTATAGAAATGTAAACCTATTTGCGCACTATCCAATGCCGAATAATGATTTTACTTAGGTTAAAAATTCGCAGAGATATTCATTTGTTTATAAGCAAAAACGTTGTTAATAACTTTAAAAAGTCCCTAAACCCGTCCAAATTCACCAATTTTTAATCTGTAAAATGTTTTTGAAAGCTAGAGAGCCCTTAATGTTTTTTAAATATGTAAAGCAATTTCGCTTGGATTTTGCAACAATTTGAAAAATGTTAATTTTTTCGCCGATACCTCAATCGCAGAATTATTATCCAAAAAATATTAAACCGATATAAACGAACTTTGTTTAATTATATAATCAAAATTTTATTCCTAGCATATGAAGGCCCTTAATACATTTTAAGCTGCCGAAAAAAATATTTAAAAAATGTCTATCTTTTGCCCTCGTTTTAATGCTTATGCTATTTTGCTTATCCGCGAATCAATTTTAACATTTCTAAATAATGATACATTAGACAAAATTGTATTACAATTCTTTTGGCATCTTGGAAAGGTCTCTGACATGACTACTTTCGGAGTTATGAGCGAAGGAATATTAAAAAAAATATATATTTTTTCGATTTTTTTACATTAAAAAAATATCCGGGTAGTTCTCGATTTACGAATACTTCAATTATTGTTAGTCAGGTCTTCCGAAGGTATTCCCCCACCCCTGGACTAAGTGTGTTATTTACGCTTTCTGAGAAATGAGCGCCCAAAATCTCTCTTTTCTTGGAGATTTCAATGCAGCAATTATTTCCATTTGCTTCATAGTAAAACGAGTTTATAAATTGAACGTTCCAAGAAAAAAAAAATAACATAGAAATAAGTAGAAAGAAAAATATTTACATTTCTACTCGAAGCTTTCCAAGGCACAATTGGTATATAAATTATAAGGAAGCATGATTCTATCTCGGAATTTATAAGATGCTCTTACATTTGCAACCAGTCTATGCATATTTAGAATGATTTCATTCATCATAAAGTATTCTTAAGTAGCTGATAGTGAATGAACGGAGAAGAGATAAGCTAGTCAAGCAGTTAGGATGATATCGGCTTAAGTAATGTTTAAGCTTGAATGGTTTTGTTATAAGTAACCAGCTTTGTTTCTCTCCTAGTTCATTTCCTCTCATTTTATTGCTATAATTTACAGTTATTAGGAAAATCCTTGACGGTTTTTTTTTTAATTTTATTTTCTTCGTGCTTCGACGTCTTTGGTCATTCCTGCCACCCTTTCTAAATAAAAATGGATACACATATTACAAGAACTTAACATACACTTGACAATGTTGTGGCTACCTGGACACAGGAATCTACCTGTAAACCCCAATGTTGACAGAGAAGCTTAAAATGTAACTAAGAAATCAGCAACGGTCGAAGAATCACATTTAAAGACAAAACCTACACCAACGTATTATAAAAACAAGTGGAATAATAAATGGACGCAAACTAATAATAACCAATTAAGAACGTAAGAACATAGGAGAACGTACCTACATAAGTGCCTGGCCTTCAAGCAATCGTACATCAAGAAGAGTTGTTTATAAGGCTGTGAATAGACCATTATCTATTGATACACTCATATTAAATGACGAGACGAAACAACCAGTTAGCAGAATTTGTAATACGACTCTCACAATAAAACACATACTGACAAACTGCAATGAACATTTCAAATTATTTAAACCAGGAAGTCCAAGGATCTAATTATTAAGACTAAGTTCCATGAATCAATAGTTGATTTGAGAAATGGCCACGTGCCCTCGTTGACAGGTTGTTCTGAGAATGGCGTAGCGTGATCCAGAGAAGTGGAGTAGTTTGTTTCATGAATGAATTGACTACTGACGTCAGAGCAGCTGTTCCATTACAATCTTTACCAGCTGCTTCTACAACTGGTCCAAAAAGGGATGGAGCCCCTTCCTTGCACCTGCCCCTCTTGGTACTCCTGATTTTCCGCTCTCCGCTGAGAGTTTAGGGTCGAGGGCTATTAGATTCTTAACATCTGTTCAAGAGTAGCTTCAGACGTTCACGTCGATCGTGGAGTATTTTAACAAATTGCAATAATGTATTAGTCAGTCTGTCGCCAATTCAGTAAACATCGGACGTATATTAGAACCCCCAGAAAATGAATATCGATAATCATATAGTCGATACAAAAGCAAACTAACGAATATGAAAATCACCACTTTTCAGAGTGGAAAAGTATTTATTCATAACTTTTTTTTGGACAGTAAAATATTCGGCAGATTTGACCTTTTGATAGTGGAATACTTTCCCTTTAATAGAGTGCAGTCAGATTGAAGAATTTGCCGTAAATAAGTCCAGCAGAAATTATTAAAGATGGACAATGAAAGATGCATTTTTTCATATTCGTTAGTTTGCATTTGTATCGACGATATATTCAAATTAATAGTAATAAGTCTTAATTAATGTATGTTCTTAGTTTATCAAATACTTTCTTAATGATTTCCTTAATGATTGCCTGGTTATAAACATTTTATTCTACACCAACAGGCACGGCGGTAAGCCCATTCTAAATTAGCCCCCCCCCCCAGAAATGTTTGTCTAGAGCCGCCTATGATCATAAACCCAATTCTATTTACTACTTCGCACAATCCGTTATTGGCCGAAGTTAACCGGACTCTTTCAGCTACTCCATCCATTGTTCCGTCCCGTTCCTTTAGAACTGCGCCCCTAAACGTTCTCGCATACTTTTCCATAAATTCCTCTTTACAGGCCTACGGTCGTCGGGTAGCTGCTCATTTGAAAGTCAATCAGCCCATCGAATTTCTAATAAACGTCTATAGGAGCTTCCAAGAGGGTCAATTCCCATGTTTTCCCCAGTATTGTGAAGTTAGCCGAAATGAGGAAGGGGGAAAATAATCCCCCCTCTCTCCCCAATTGCATCTTCATTATTATTATCTTCTTGATGGTGTGCGAATAATCATTCTTTGCATTATGCGAAAATCTTGTTATCGAAGTCAAGGTGTAGTTGGGATTTGGCTAAGAAAAACAGCCAGATTTAAAAATATATACATATATATTATTATTACGAAGGTAGATATAGTCAAAATTTGGTCATGTGGTTGATACAACTACTTTTTTCTTATAAGAAAATTCGTTTTATTTTTTCGACGTTCACGCCAAGATACCAAGACTGAACACAGACAACATCTATCTTCGTATTCCCAACGGTCAACGATCTCCTCTCAACAAACTATACTATGGACGTTTTTTGGTAGTCTTCTTCAGCAATAAATACTTAGGGGTTGTCAGAGGATTAAAGTTATCGGTTTGGCGAACACGAGTTAAGTGTAAAGCTTGTTGGACATTTAGCACATGGTCACCCAGCCGTGGCGAAACGTTCAAAATATAGATTTTTTTGAAAATGCGTCCCAAAAATCTGTGATACGCATAACTGGACGTTAATTTAAATACAACAAATATATATATAAAGCTTGATTACAATATTTGCTGATTGTAGAACGCTCAACCAGATATTTGTTTTGCTCTAGTCTTCCTCCTCTGCTCCCTAAAATTCAAGGCCAAATCCTATCTAAATATCCCTCTAGTTATTACCATTCTGGTGACTCATTTTCTGGCGATATCTCCGCCCATCATACTCTTCCACATTCTACAGAAATAGAATACATTTCATGTTTTCCTTTAGCGTTCTGTGCACGGGCAACGAAATTTCTATGTTGCTACATCTGATGTTCTTAGCTGTTTCAGTTTCTATTTTGGTTTCATGAGCTGTTCTCTTACCTGTTCATATCAAGAAATCTAACCATTAGAAAACTAATACGCTAAGCTGAGATTTTAATGCAGATCTTCTACAAGACTTCTTAATATGGTAAGGAACTGATGCTTCAAATAGACGACATAGAGTTATATTTATCAGAATCCAAACAATGTTCCTGTCTAATAAGGCTATAGAGCATTTGAGGGCAACAGCCGGCCCGCGTGCCAGATCCGGCCCGCGAGACGTGTTGAGAAACCCAATTAAAATTTCTATGAAAAATACCTCAAAGAAAATCATTTTAGAAAATTTGCAAGAAGATTCATTTGTGCATTAGGTAGTACTTATAAATGAGAACAGTTCTTTTCGATGATGAAAGTTGATAAATCAACACATTGTACAAGGCTATCTGACAATAATTTGGAAAATTGTTTGTATCAGGGGAATAAGTCCAAAAATCGATGGATTAGTTTTCCGAATTCATGCTCAAGTCTCATTGATTTCGTGTAGCTATTTAACATTCATAGTTTGTAATAATTCGAAATTTCACGATTTAATTATAATTTTGTACCTATTTTTTTCATTTCACTTTGTTATTTTAGTAAATTGTATTACAATAACATTGTCGTATTATTTCATGTCTGATATCTATCGCTATAAATTATAAAAACTACTTTCAAATCCGACGTTATTTTATTTTGAGCCATCTATGTGGCCCGCGAACGTATTTGTACACTAAAGTTTGGCCCACAACATTTCAAAGGTTACCCATACTTACTATAGAGTACATATATATACCTACCAATATTTATTTATATTTATATTCGAGCCTAAAATCTGGCTACAAACCAAGTTTGGAAATTCAATTTTTCTGACGAGTAAAAATCTCAAGATTTGTTCACTTATGGTGTTTAGTTTAAAGTGGTTTAATAAAAGTAATGTTTGTTAATCTTCTTTCAATATTTAAAGTTATTTTTAGCACTTTCCGAAGCAATTGAAGCTGCACAAAATCAAATATTGCAAACATTTTGAAATTCAAGTCTGACCGAACCCCGATAATCCCGACATTGGCAAACGCAACGCTCAACGATGTCTTCTCAATAATTGTTTTAGGATTTCTAAAAAATGTTAATTATGATCATAGAAGTAATTAAACTAGTATTGCTATAATATGCTTCCAAAATATATGTAAAATACTTCTAATGTAAGAAAATAATGGTCCTGTGCGGATGGCTACCTACTGCAAACAGGAAATAATATACCATTTTAAGTAATCTGACTTAAAACTAAGTCCAGTTGTGATGGATTCTTTCAAGGAATACCATAACCCATCACCTCGAACCGCGATTGTGTTCAAAATAAATTTCTTCCGAGATTTATCATTAATTGATGGAATGATGATAACTGAATACTTCATCAATTGAAGGTCAAGGACATTCATTGGTTAGATTATCTGTTATCTACAGCTAACTGTCATCTCTATCCGAAGATAAATCAGAGCTAGGAATCATTTGTCAATACAAGCAAGTTCAGATTTTGCGGTTAATCTTTGAGTATGAAACGAGAGATATTATTTGTATTTTAGATTCCTTAGTAATTTCTTATAATTATATAGTAATAATACTCACAAAACGTTAAGCCAAGTTTTGATAGTACAAATTTGACAAAAAAAAAACCCCTAACAATCTCCTTATTTTAGGAAAAAGTATTCGTTTACCATTCCAAATAACTTCACGGACCCTTAACCCCTCCCCCCACTCCATTAACATTCCCAAAAATGATTTGAAACTAACATTTCTCTAAAAAAAAAAATTAAATACATTTGCAATTGAACGGAGTGTTGAATGTACGTATTGTATAAGGTACATTGGTACTTCTTGGGGCTAAAAATGTTTGGAGTGGCAATATTTAAAAGCTAGTTTATATATTAGGAATAGAGAATTTAGAAAGTTATCCATTGGTTGTCTTAATAATAATTATTTGAACTATATTTAAGTATATAATTTTGTTATATTTTCACGCGGGAGATGGTGGGTTCGCGACCCACCGTGGGCAGGAATTTTCTCATCTCACGGCTCGTTGAGAAAATTCCTCGCTTCACCATGGATGTCGGCGCTAATGGCCCAGATGTCGGTGCGCCGTTAAAACAAAAATAAATAAAAGAAAGAATATATAATAAGAATAAAAGAAATGACGCCCTAGCGGACGCCCTGCTTTTCACACAATTCCTGTACGTACCCCTGCGTACCCCTACGATGATTTATAATAATTAAACCACATTAATTTACGCCATGTGCTACCCTAAAAAAATCAATTTTTGTTAAATGACCTTAATAAGATTGCATAGTAGAGGGGAACAAGCCGATCCTTAAGGCTTACCTTAGCTCTGAAAAGCATGTATCATCATGTATATGTTTTGAATTCATGTATACATTTCGGTTGAAGAGATTGTAAGTTTCCAATCTGTAACTGTTTTTGAGCATTCTTATTCGAATATTAATGCCCATCAAAAATGATCAAATGTTTCCTTGATGGCCATCGAAATTGCCGAAATATGTTAATTTTGTCGTAAATGCGTTCATAATAAGTTTCACAAAATTTATATAAATTTTAACGTATACTTATAAAAAAAAAAAAAAAAAAAAAAAAAAAAAAAAAAAAAAAATAGATTTGTATAAGTAGAAGAGAGGGTACCACTCTTTTCTCACAGCCGCCGAGACAATATCAATACCATTGAAGGTCTACTGAGTTACGATTATTTCAAGATGACAAATTTGAAGATGTTTTAAAAAATTAATTCCATGCTAGATCTACTATTATTCAGTCAGGCTGGTGAGACAGCGCAGATCGCCTACAAACAAAAGATACTAGTTCAAAATCGAAGGGGACCAGATAAGAATGTTTGTAAACAGAACAATGTTATCAAACTGCGCATTGAGGATTTCTCATAAAGCTCCCATGGAAATCTGTTAGGATTTCAATTTTATTCGGGAAATTAATCTCGAAGGTGCGAACATACAACATTATTAGACTCCTATTATTGCTTGGGAATCACAATATTTTGCTATATCAACCCTATGAAGCGCGTTTCATTCCATAGGAAGGAAACCTAGTTACGAGGTTGACGTCATGATGCAATCCGGAAGGGCCAACTAGAAAATTTCACGTTTCAGAACCCATAGATCACAAAAATAACGGAGGTTCGATTTTGGATGTATATGTATTGCTCTAACTGAACCAAAAAAGGTCCTATTTTAATCACATTTAGTACGAAAATACTTTGTCTGTTTTAGAAGGTCAAGTCCGTTAACAAGCAGAATCAGCCTACCGGAACACTGTTATTTTCGGTGAAACCCGCGCGAAGATATCCTAGCGCTTACGGCTTTGAGTTAATGGGTTTCCATCTACACTTTTTACAGGACCTTAAACGCAGGGGAAAGAATAAGACCATTTCCAAGGCGGTATTTGCAACGGTTTACGAGAAAAGTTAATAACACTAGTTTTCCGAAATGCTTTTTAGTTCAGGTACTTAAAAACAATGGATTCATTTGAAACAATTTCTATATGTTTTAAATCCACCCAAACAAACATATTTAAATTTTGGTTAAGTTTGGAATTAAGAAAGTATTATAAAAAAATGTATGCGAGCTCTATAATAAATAAATAAAAAATGTAGACATTTTAGGTTTTAATAGACACAGTTTTTTAAAACCTAAAATGTGCAATACACATTCACGTATTACCTCTTTCTAAATTTTGGAATAATTCAATAGTGTACAATTTTTACACTTTTTATTTTTTTTTTTTATTTTTTTTTTGTTTTCTTAGTTGCTCGAAACTTTTTTAACCTTTTGTTTACAAGAATAACTGCAAATACTTATATTTTTAACTTGTTTAACTGTTACTGGTATCTACTTCGAACATCTGGATAAGAGCGAGTCGCTACATATGCGAGCTCTATAATAAATAAATAAAAAAATGTAGACATTAGCAGTTTTAGGATATGTGTATATTTTCTTAAAGATTTCGAAAACGGTGGGAACTTGTCGTACGAAAACTGTAAGATTCGAAACCTTACTAAATTTCCTATGAAAACGGTTCTGGGGTAATAGTCGATGGGACGATCTCAATCGGAAAAACCGTTACTTAATATTCGAAAGTGTGCTCTTTTGATCGGGGTTTTGTCTTTGTTTAGATAAGTTTTTTATTGATGGTTTTTGTTTTAATTGAATTTAACAGTGGGATTAATATTTTAGTAAAACATGATAAGATAATGAGAATCGTATATGTAATAGTAATTTCCGCTTAGAATACTGTCAGATTTCATTTTATAATTTTACACGTGTTTAAATTTTTCACGAAAGAGTAAAACAAAACATTTACCGTATCTATTCTAAGGTGTCCAAATGACGCTACGGATAAGAACGGAAACGCGGTAAGATGACACAGATCCTTCGAATCGGACTTTTTTTGGGTTGTATTTATGTACGTAACATCCTGGTATTTTAGTCGAGAAACAAAGGGGGTGGATTATTTTCTTTTTCTGTGCATTATGACCATTTCTTGCATTTCTCGGAGACTTAATTTAAGGTAGATGAAACAAGATTGTAAGCAAAATAATAAGTATTTCTATTATAAACTTTCCAAATTACGCTACCGATAAACTTTGGGTACTGTGTGCTATACGAACCCCCGTGATTCGATATCAGATATCAGTGATTTAGTAACAAGTTTAAACTTAAGTTTATTTACAACTAATTATTTTGTTCTAATCAAAAATTTTTTACATCCTTTAAAATTGCATCTAGTTATTTCTTAGGTCCATGAAAAAATTAAATGGACGGCTGTTTCTAAAGGAACTTTAGAATCCTGAAACCAAGTTCCTCACCTTACACCATTCTTCATTTTACAGTTTTTAACATAAAATCTCCATCTAGCACTATTAGTACCTAAAGATTGTTTGAAAACATGTTCTTGCTCGTCGAAATTATTCTTCTTTCAGTTCGGACTGCTTAAAGCCATGCTTTCCTGAAAAATCTATTCAGTTTTTTCATCGAAGCATTAATATAATAGTATAAAGCGATAAGCATCGTCACGTTCGGCACACTTATTTTTAGGATATTTACAGTAGAGTGGACAATTATAGGCGTTCTAGATACATTTACCTTTCGTGAGAAAGGATTTTAGCTCGCCGATCGAATGTCGAATTCGGAAGTGCTATCGCAAAGTGTCGACATTTCATAATCCGTAGGTCACGAAAGATAGGTAGCTCAAATTTGTATGTATATATATAAATTTGAACCGCTATTCTTTTGTTGAGCTATGGGTTCTGAAACATTAAATTGCGTTCCGGATTGCGTCATGAGGTCAACCTCATAAGCACGATTCCTCACTCTAGAGGGAGGGAGGAAACGCGCTAAAACTCAACCTCCTGAATGTGGGATTCGAACCCACAACTCCTTAGGGACGACGAGCAATCCATCCTACCACCGCGAGACCCCGGTCTCTAACATTTTGTATTAGGTCGGTCAAAAGGTTTGTGCGCATTTGAATTTGTCTGTTGGCAGTCTAGCAGACCCAAAAATGGTCCGATTATGATGAAAATTAGTACAAAGATACTTTTTAAATAACCTATATAAATAAAATAAAAACGTGAATCGTTCAGCTCATTTACAATTCTTATGAGAACTGTTCAATTATTAATTTTGTAAATAATTTGCTTCCAGAGTTATGTTAATACATGATACTGTACTACTTAATACTTACAAAAAAACTCCCCATTTCGTCTTTTGATCTGACGCAGGAAGAGGATACAATCCCCCTAGTGGGAGATAGCGCTCCTCGCGGTGGCTCCGGGAACCTATGTCTGGCGGGCTAATTCTAATGAAACAGAGTATAAAGTAAACCCTCCTTTCCAATAGACCGATTTACTTCATTTTTACAACACGTCTTTCTCACGAGATAGCCACGACGTAAACCGCGTACAATTACAATACAGCAGAAATTACGACCGGTATTGAAATGTAACAAAAATTACGGCTGGTAGTGGCAAATTGGTAATGTGGGTCCGGAATAACCCCCCCCCCCTCCTAATGAACCGATTTAGTTTATTTTTACAACGTATTTCTCTCTTTAGATCAACATAACAAATACGGAGTTTCGTTGAAATATAACAAAAACTACGGCTGGCATGGTCAAATTAGTGTTTTGGGTCCGGGGTAAACCCCCTCCCGGTGGACCGATTTTGGTGGTTAACGAACTCGTTCAATCGTTTGCTAATTGAACGCTATATACCACGTTTCGTGAAAAAAAAAACTCTGGCCGCTATCGTGTTAATATATATATATATATATATATATATATATATATATATAAATTTTAATGGGGAGGGGTCATTTTCGGTGTCTACTAGGTAGGATAGATAACGATTTGAAGACATTTTTCAAAAATTTCGTCATGAGTGCAACCTCAATAGCTACTTCCTTCGGAGGAAAGTGCTAAAAGTCGAAAACCTTCAATAAAACGTGGAATGTGGAAGGAAACAATTCGGAAGCGTACTAAATATCCTACCAGAAATAATCTTTTGCAATTTTAAAAATCAATTCCCGCATTTTAATTCCCACCAAAGTAATTTTTTAGTGGCGTGCCCGATGACGTCACTTCCGTTACAATTTTTCATGATTTACACATTTCCTTATCAAATGAAAAGGCATCAGCCCTATCCTAGCTAAGAAACACAGAGAACCTGTAGATAACACAACTCGAAATCTACTAATAGACTTTAATACCCTCTAAAAATACCTTAAAATTCGAATATCAAAAAATCCTTTCTTAGCGAGTGTCTACGATCTATACACAATACAATACAATACAAAGGGACCTGGGCCCTACGCCCTTGTTCACCGCGACCCTATTGGATCTATTGTGATTTGCGTCCCTGTCTTACTCCCTTTCTAGCTTGCAGCTCCTCACGTATAGCTTGAGCTCCTTGGGAGTAGCCTCGGCTATGTCCTTGGGCGTAGCAATTGCCTTCCCTATGTGCACTAGCCTATTGTAGGCCAAGGCCTCACATTCGCAGAGGACGTGCTGTGAGGTTTCCTCTTCTTCGAGGCACCAGCGACATGTAGGGTCCTCTATTAGCCCCATCGTGCACAAGTGTTTTCTTAGCGGACCATGTCCAGAGAGAAGTCCGACTATCCTTCTTAATTCTATTCTTGTTAGTTGAAGGAAATACCCTGCCCTATCTTTCGAGATCCGGACAAGTAGCTTTGCCTGCCTCATACCTGGCTTAGCCTGCCAATTCTTTTGAATTTCTTCTTGTTCCCAGGCATTTACTACCTTTTTGACAAAGCTTTTTGAAACACCAAAGAACGGCTCAGGACCATGAAGTATCTCCTCCGATCCCTTCCTTGCCAGCTCATCGGCCTTCTCATTGCCCTCAATGCCCTCATGTCCCGGCACCCACACAAGCGTAACCCTGTTACGCCTGCCCAGATCACTTAGGGCATTGTGACAATCGAGCACTAGTTTTGAGGAGACACTATGCGATGCCAGTGCCTTCAGTGCAGCTTGACTGTCACTATTTATTCGTATTCTTTGCCCTTTAACACCTTTTCTTAGATTTTCTCGGGCTGCAATCTCAATTGCATGAACTTCCGATTGGAAGACTGTAGCAAAGGATCCAAGAGCTATGGCTATTTCTGTTCTGGGACCATATACCCCTGCACCAGCCCTCTCATCCTTAAGAGAGCCATCGGTGTACCAAACCAATGAGTCTCTTTGGAAACTATCCTGTCCTTCTTCCCAGCTCTGTCGACTAGGAATGACAACACTGAACTGCTTGTCAAAAACAAGTGTCCGTGTCATCTCATCCGACCGGGTGAGGCATAGATCGCTCTCTTTTAGTCTTTGCAGAATCCTGAGATGTCCCCTAGTCTCATCCTTGCTCACTTTGAGGGACTGGATTCTCAGTGCACCAATCAGGGCCTCTCGCTTGATGCGGATAGCTAGCGGTGTTAATCCTATGATTGCTTCCATCGCTGCAGTAGGGCACGTCCTGATTGCCCCTGTGATTCCCAGGCATGCTAGCCTTTGGACTCTTTCTAGCCTGCTGGCTGCGGTCTTCTCCTCAGTTTTTGTCCACCAGACTAGTGCTGCGTATGTTACCATAGGCCTTACTACAGCAGTGTATAGCCAGAGGAGCATCCTCGGACTCATACCCCAGGTCTTTCCACAGAGCCTGTTACAGGCCCATAAAGAGACCTTTGCCTTCTCAATCTGTTTATTGAGGTGCAGATTCCAAGTGAGCCTTCTATCCAGTGTTATTCCCAGATACTTGATCTCATTTGTGACCAGTACAGGAGACCCCTCCACCAGGATAGGTTCCATATTCAGGTTCCTTTTCCTAGAGAAAGGGACTACCTTGGTCTTTTCAGGATTAACCGTTAACCCAAGATTATGGCACCATCTCCTAATCATTCTTAGTGCCAGCTGCATACGTTCCTTTAGGACATGCGGAAATCTCCCTCTTACTATAACCACTATATCATCCGCATATCCTATTACCTCGTACCCAGCTTCAGAAAGAGTTCTAAGGAGGGAGTCCACCACCATTGTCCACAACAGGGGTGATAAAACACCTCCCTGGGGGCAAACTCTAGTTGCCCTTATTCTTGTGGAGACCCACCCCTTCCTTGCTCTAATTCGCCGGCTTCCCAGCATAGCCCTAACCCATCTTCTGAGGATGAGCTCAGCACCAAACTCCTTGGTAGCCTCCTCTATGGCTGCATATGAGGTATTGTCAAAAGCACCCTCTATATCCAGGAATGCACATAGCGCAATTTCCTTGTTTTGAAGTGAGTCTTCTATTCTGCCCACTAGATAATGCAGGGCAGTTTCTGTTGATTTGCCCTTTTGATACGCAAATTGCTGGGCATGCAGAGGATGCCTTCCTAAGAGGTCCTCCCTGATGTGCATGTCCACTACCTTCTCCATCGTTTTCAGCACGTTGGAAGAGAGACTTATAGGTCTATAGGACTTAGGTAAGTCCAGGGGCCTTGTTGGTCCCTTTGGTATAAAGATCACATCCGTGTCCCTCCAGAGACAGGGGATGTATCCATGTGCATAGCTTGCCTGAAACATGGCTGCTAGAGTGCCTGCAAGCTTTTCTTTCCCATGGATTAGCTGAGCAGGGATAATGCCATCTCCTCCAGGAGCCTTGTAAGGCTTGAAGGTTCCTATTGCCCACTTTACCTTTTCAATTGTAAAGATTTTCTTGGCTGCTTGAAGCATCCATTTGTTTGCATTTTCATGCCTCGGAGGCTCATCCAACTCCTCTGTTTCGTCTGAGCAGTCTGGGAAGTGGGTCACTAGTAGCTCCCTAACTGTCTCTTCCAGATTGCTCGTAATCGTCCCATCGGGTCTCTTTAGCAGTCCCATTTCATTTGTGTGCCTTTTGGCAAGCACTTTCTGTAGCCTAGCAGCCTCTGGTAGGCTACTAACATCCTTGCAGAAATCTCTCCAGGTCCTTCTCTTAGCCTGCCTGATTCCTTTGTTGTACTCCGTCAGGGACTGTTTATAGTCCCTCCAATTACCATTTTGTTTTGCTCGATTGAAAAGCCCTCTGGCCTTTTTCCTGAGCTTTTCCAATTCGCTGTTCCACCATGGTGGCTCCTTTTCTTGCCTTTTAACTCTTGGCGGGCAGCTAATTTCAAACGCCTCATGCATGGCGTTGTGGATTTTTACAGAGGTTCTTTCCAGTTCCTCTGTAGTACCCACTGCAAACTCCTCTCCTTCATACTCTTCTAGGAGTATGTTGTCGTAAAGGGTCCAATTTGTTAGTTTTGGAATTCTCACCTGTTGTGGGGCCTCCATTCTTGCCCCGACCTCAAACCTTATTTGCCGATGGTCAGACATTGAGACCTCTTTGGAGACGTGCCAATTGAGTATCATTTTACTAGTGGACTGTTTTGTCAGTGTGAGATCTAGTACCTCACTTCTATTTGCTGTAACAAAGGTGGGCTCAGAGCCTCGATTAGCTACATCAATATTGTTAGATATTAAGTAATCAAGGAGCGACTCACCTCTTGTGTTGTTATTGCTGCTTCCCCAGACCTTGTTGTGAGCGTTGGCATCGCAACCCATTATTAGGTCTAGGTTCCTGACCTTACAGTAATTGACCAGGCCATCAACTTCATTGGGAGGTACTTCCACAGCATCTCCAGGAAAATAGGCCGAGGCAATCAGCACCTCCCCTCTTCCTCTCGCTGTCGGCACCTCTATGACCACCGCAACCAGGTCCCTACTAATGAAGTCTGGAACAGAGTAAAAATTTACTCTTTTATTAATCAGCAGGGCTGCTCTTGGTCTGTCAACACTTGTACAATAGACTAGCTTACCTGCTTTGGATGAAAGGCCCATTATAGTCCCTTTGCCTGCCCAGGGTTCCTGAAGGATCCCTACGTCCAATTTATTGGAGATGAACCTTCTAGTCAGGACGCTGGTCGCTGCCCTTGCACGATGAAGGTTCACCTGCACGAACCTTAAGTTTTCACTCAAGGTCGTGGTATGGGGCTCCTTTTCCCTGAGCCCCTGGGTCTCCGCTTCTCGGTGCGCCACCCTAGCCTGTCATCCTCCCTTCTTCTTCCAGGTGAGTAGCGCCCTTCTCTTCGGGTCGGAGTGGAGTGACTTCTCCTACCCTGTCCGTTCTTTTCTTCTACCCTGTCCCTATGACTATGGGCAAGGGGAGGACGGCGAGATCTTTTCTTTCTCTCCTCTTCCTCCTCCTCCTTCCTTGAGGTGCTGGGTCTCATGTCAACCCTCTTGGCTGTAGCATCCTCAGCCCTCTTCTCCTCTCTACCTCTCCCTTCCGATACCTCAGGAGTCCGGGCTACTTGCTTTTCTTTTCCCTTTGCCTTATCCACCGTGGCTACTCCTTCTTCTCTCTCATGCACCTTCTCAACCACAGGCACGGAACCTTCACCTCCCCCTGCCTCTTTTTTACGGCCTCCAATCACCCTATATTTAAGACTATGGAAGCCGTAGTGCAGCATGTCCCTGCCTTCCTGAAGCTTGCGGGCTGTATCCTCGTCGATTCCCATAGCAAGCTGAGTGATTCTAGGCATCGAATCATCTCTGCTGTATACTCTCCAGGATTCTATCCTTAAATCCTTTGGGTTCTGAGCCCTTAACAAATTAAGAAGCGCTTTGTCCTCTTTATTTGTTTTAGGGAGATACACAACTAAGGTACTCCTGCGAGGTAGGTCTTGCTCCTTCAGGACCTTTAATTTGGCCCCTTCCCACGGTGTTAGGAGTGGACCATTCTCCAGGACCCAGTCAGCTGTCTCCTGGTTTGAGCATACAAGCTGTATCCAGCCGCCCTTCCATATTATATCATAGAACCGAACTTTTACCTCCCTGTCCGGTTCCTCACCTATTTTCAGTAGGAGAGCCTCCTTTATCAGCTCAAATTGCTCACCTTCAAGTTGAACTGTGGGGTGTTCCTGACAGCAAATGCCAATCCTCACCCCTTCAAGGGCTCTCCGGTACGAGAGAGCTGGAGCCATGTCCCTCTCCCGTTCCTTTCCCTCCTGTGACTGCTGTACAGATGAGCTCAGCTTAGCCCTTTTGCTGCGCGCCACAGGAGTGGTCTCACTGGAGCGAGTCCTCTCACCCTCCTCCTCGGATCTGCTCCTCTTCTTCTTGGTCCCATGCGTTCCCATAGGGTCCCTACACATCCTGGTAGCCTCTTCCTTGCTATACCCATGTCTTCGGAGCCAGCGAAAGCGTCTCCTAGTAGCTCCACCAAGCTTAATTTTCTTATCGCTGGTAGTAGGGGGCATGGATTTCTCCTCCCCCTTGTCAGTGTGAGTATGCTCCTCCTCCTGTACAGGTGGTGGAATTAGCATACCTTCCGTTTCCACCTCCATGTTGGCATTCCCTTCTTCCTCTGAGGCAAGCCTCTCCAGAAGGTCGAGATTGAACTCGATCGATAGGGGCGTTAGAGCCTCCGTTGTTGTAATGTCCGAAGACAAAGATTCGCTATTTACCTCTTCAATTGTTCCCACGAGAAGCAAGGGATCTAAAGGTCACCTGCAGCAGAGCCCCGCATACTGCAGTAAGGCAGTTCTTGAAACTGGAGGTCGCCCGGTGTCCAGAGTCCGCATGGTAGGACTGAGTTCCCCTCAGCCATTCGTCCAACGGCCCATGCTGTTCCACCTTGGATTGGGGGATGTTTTCTGACCATCCATGTCATTTGCCTAGGGAAGGTGATCCTAGGTTGTTTACTGTAGATGTCCTTAGTTTTATTTGGTGTGGGGTGTGTGTAGTGTGCTGTATTTAGTGTACTGTGTGTGTGTCAGTGTTTATGTTCCCCCAACCTGGAGGGCCAGTGGCTGACTGCGGTCAAGAGACCGGGCGATGGGACCGCCACCTCCCTACGCCAACGTCTACGATCTATAGGGAGTGTCCATGCAAAATTTCAAATTTTTCTGTCGAGCGGTTTGGGCTGGGCGATGATAGGTCAGTGAGTCAGTGAGTGAGTGAGTGGTATTTGACAAATATATAGATATATTTGGTTTTCTGTTTGGTTCACTTGAAACTTGTACCAGGTATTTGACATTCATCTAATATAAGATATTTAAACTTTGGTCTCGTTTGGAGGTAAGAAGTTTTCGGATCTCAGTATATTTTCTAAAATATCTCGAAAACGGTTGGGAAATCTGTTTACCTAACTTTTTAAGTGGTTGATGTATTATTATTTTTTTGCTCCCCAACGGAAACAAGCACGGTTACTTCCACACGGTGTTTCCTGTGTAACTTTAAATTCCGTACAATAGGAAGCTGTACAAAATTATGTAGTAGCGTTAATTTTGATCATACCTTATTTAACGCAATATAAAAACTACTTATCGACCGTGGTGAAGCATGGGTAGTCAGCTAGTTCTGTATTATTTATAGGTAGACATTTAAACAAAGAAAAAAAGTTTGTTCAATATTTAAAAAAAAAAAAAAAAAAAAAATTATTAACAATATTTTGAACTAAGATTGGTATGATTGTTAAACAATATGACAGTGCAATGGAATTATTCCTCTATTGATCTTGTAGTAACATAAGACATAAGGTACACATGTGTATGCTATAAAGTTTTCGCTTTAATGACCTCGTTGGAGTTAGATTAAGCCATCTTCTCCCCAATTATAGCAGCTAACTTTGTCAAACTTCCGTCAATACCTCTTTGGAATTTCAATGAAATAACTAATTAATTGCCAGCCTTTCAAATCCAATAGCTTTCAGAGATCATAGATAATTCGGTTTCATGGGAATAGTGAATTTTTTTTTTTTTTTTAATTTATTTGAAGAGCTCTGCGACGACGGCGGTTTGCTCTGAATTAAAAAAAACAAAAAAAAAACAAACAAAACAGGTAGAAATGTCTGCAATTATCTGTAAATTTGAAAACTAAATACACCAAAAATTGGACAAAAAAACATAAAACAAATTGACTTTAACAGATTTGTGTACAGAATTAGGAAATAAAAAATATTTAAATCACTTTTTACACCTTAGCTACTATATTTACATAACATAACATTAAACACATTAACATTATTAATTTATTTCATGTAGAGTTCGCACAACTTTACAGTTGTCTTCAATTACGGCCAATCAGAAAAGATAATTAATAATATTTTATTAAATGTTTAAGAAAGTTGGATAAATAAAAATAATAAGTTAATTAATTATTATTATTATTTAAATTTTAACGTCCATTATTATTAACTACAAATTTTGGGACGGATTATCTATAGGTAAAAACTGTAACGATTCGAAACCTTACTAAATTTCCTATGAAAACGGTTCTGGGGTAATAGTCGATGGGACGATCTCAATCGGAAAAACCGTTACTTAATATTCGAAAGTGTGCTCTTTTTATCGGGGTTTTGTCTTTGTTTACATAAGTTTTTGTTTTAATTGAATTTAACAGTGGGATTAATATTTTAGTAAAACATGATAAGATAATGAGAATCGTATATGTAATAGTAATTTCCGCTTAGAATACTGTCAGATTTCATTTTATAATTTTACACGTGTTTAAATTTTTCACGAAAGAGTAAAACAAAACATTTACCGTTTCTATTCTAAGGTGTCCAAATGACACTACGGATAAGAACGGAAACGCGGTAAGATGACACAGATCCTTCGAATCGGACTTTTTTTGGGTTGTATTTATCTAGGCGCACGGTAGTGCGCCAGGCCAAGTTCCGGCCTAAGCATACTGTGTGTATATTACAGGCGGTCTTAGAGCCGATTTTTACCCTCTCATAACTTTCAACCAGGTAAAATACCAGGTAGGTGTATAATTTTACACAGGTATTATACTACTAGATGTGAGTAAAACTGGAAATTTTCATAATTCTACATCAAATAGTTTCTGAGGTATAAGCGATCGAAAATCGGGATTTATAGGACTCACTCACTCACTGACTCATCAAAATTATTAGGCACTTCCCATGATGCTAGAGACTTGAAATTTTGCATGAAGATAGATATGAAGACGTTATTAAAGGAAAAAATCGAAAAATCGCGAAAAGTTGTGTTTGACTCCGCTTCCGGGGCGGGGGCGTGCCAGTTTTGTACTTCCTTCGGAAACCCATCATTCCGTCCGAAACCCATGATGTGGGGTATCAAATGAATTGTATCGGTATGAAGAACCTATATTTGATGTTTTAAGAAACAATTAGACGCATATAGGCTCGGTAAAATCTTATACCAGCTGTCTGTCTGTATGTTTGTTCCTCTTACAAATCCGTACCGTTTGACCGATTTTAACCAAACTTGGGACACAGATGGGTCTTGATACGGGGAGAATCATAGGCTACGTTAAATTGTCTATCAGCTGTCTGTTTGTCTGTTTGTTCCTCATACAAATACACACCGTTTGACCGATTTTGACAAAATTTGACACACATGTCGGTCTTTATCCGGGTAGTGTCATAGGCTAGTCAAAATCGTCTATCAGCTGTCTGTATGCATGTTTGTTCCTTACACAAATTCACACCATTTGACCGATTTTGACCAAACTTGGCACACAGGTAGGCCTTGGTCCGGGGAATGCACTAGGCTAGGTAAAAATGGTCTTTCAGCTGTCTCTGTATGTTTGTTCCTTATACAAATTCACACCGTTTGGCCTATTTTGACCAAACTTGGCACGCAGGTAGGTCTTGATACGGGATTGTCATATTACCTATGACGTTTTCTACTTTTTGTTCCATCGAAATGCCATCATTCCTTTTGAAGCCCAACATGTGGGGTATCAAATGAATCGTCTTGGTAAGGAGAACCTATATTTGATGTTTTAAAAAACATTTCGACGCATCTTAACAAAAACAGTTGTGACTTCTTTCTTAAATGTAGTAAATAAAGTCGTAGGGGTTCACTGCATAATATACGTACTTCAAAGCAGATACTAAATTTTTCAAAGTCGAGCCATCTAAATTACAAAGTTTAGGATCACAAACCCAAAATGTATCGTCTTTGTTCTTATATTTTTCTTGAAGGCCTTCTGCACTTTCCCTATTGTGATCTTTATCCTCGGGATAAGGTTCCTGTGTTTTACAGTGTAATAGTTTAGTTAAGAGAGCAATCAATTTGTCCTCTAGAGTAACGTCATGTGGAAGAGCTTCTAATTTTTCTAGTCTAGTGATTAGATGTATGTAGGTTGATTATTGGTATCAAATATCAAGCAGTAAGGAGAACTTTATGCAGAATCCAAAGACCCTGGTTTTATATGAAGTACAAAAGCCAGTAGGTATGCGGCAACTAAATTCTATTTAATACTTAGAAAAAAGTAATGAGATCCCCCAAAAAACATAAATGTGAAATAGAGGCCAAGTTCCTGCCCCCACAAAGAAACACTCCCTTCCTCAAAAATATCCCCTCCTAAAAAACCCCCAAAAACGCCTTAACATTCTACTCTCCAAAAAAGTAGTATGAGTTGGTGTATTAATTCAATCAAAAATATTTGCCAATACAAGAGATGATACAAGAAAGAAATGTCCAAGTTCATTACTTGGATGACCTCATAGTTACTTACTAAGAACAGTAAAGACACTTCAACTGACCTTTAAAAACAACAATAAAAATACTTATATCCAGTTACTAAAATATCACTTTCCTCAACCAGGTATATTCTTAAACTTGGCAATGTTTTTTTTTTGTGCCGAAATTATCTTTAGAGAAAAACTAAACATTGCCAAGTTTAAGAATATACCTGGTTGAGGAAAGTGATATTTTAGTAACTGGATATAAGTATTTTTATTGTTGTTTTTAAAGGTCAGTTGAAGTGTCTTTACTGTTCTTAGTAAGTAACTATGAGGTCTTCCAAGTAATGAACTTGGACATTTCTTTCTTGTATCATCTCTTGTATTGGCAAATATTTTTGATTGAATTAATACACCAACTCATACTACTTTTTTGGAGAGTAGAATGTTAAGGCGTTTTTGGGGGGTTTTTAGGAGGGATATTTTTGAGGAAGGGAGTGTTTCTTTGTGGGGGCAGGAACTTGGCCTCTATTTCACATTTATGTTTTTTGGGGGATGTACGTAACATCCTGGTATTTTAGTCGAGAAACAAAGGGGGTGGATTATTTTCTCCTCTGTGCATTATGACCATTTCTTGCATTTCTCGGAGACTTAATTTAAGGTAGAAGAAACAAGATTGTAAGCAAAATAATAAGTATTTCTATTATAAACTTTCCAAATTACGCTACCGATAAACTTTGGGTACTGTGTGCTATACGAACCCCCGTGATTCGATATCAGATATCAGTGATTTAGTAACAAGTTTAAACTTAAGTTTATTTACAACTAATTATTTTGTTCTAATCAAAAATTTTTTACATCCTTTAAAATTGCATCTAGTTATTTCTTAGGTCCATGAAAAAATGAAATGGACGGCTGTTTCTAAAGGAACTTATTATCTATAGATTACCACCCTTTTCTAGCCAGGATAGGGCTGATGCCTTTTCTTTTTTTTAAAGAAAAGCCACCAACCCATAGTCGGAATCGAACCTAGGACCTTTGGCACGGAGAGTTAAGTGCTCATGCCTTAACACTCACGCCCATCGGGCCTCAAAATTGAATTGCTTAAACTATATAAGAAACCTCTAACAACAATAATTAATTTACATCAGATTAGTATAATATTGCCAAAGGTTCGTCTGTAGGTTGAGGTGATTTAAAAATTGTAATATAGTGTAATGGAAGGAGTACCATCTGTCAGCAGTTCCTGTAAGTTGTAAGGTCATTTTAGCTGTTCACGTATTTTGCATTCCGTTAGTAGGTGTTTCACTGTCAGTGTAACGTTACATTCTCTGCAGGTAGCTTGTTCTTTCTTTGTCATTAAAAATGAGTGGGTTATTAAAGTGTGTCCTATCCGTAGCATAACCTCTTCTCGTCTAATTGTGCAGCTACTTGATCTCCATTCATACATAATATTTTTAATCTATCTCAGTTCGCTTTTTAGCGCGTTTCCTTCCTCCCTTCATAATAAGGAAACCCGCTATATATATATATATATATATATATATATATATATATATATATATATATATATTGAATTATTGAGATAAATGCTACATTACATCCTTTTCAATAATATTTTGTTTTACAATGGTATTGTCACAAAATAAATTTTACAATAATATAATTTAATAAAACTATGGCGCCACTAAAAAAAAAAAAGAAAAAAAAAACTATGGCTCTTCTGACCATAATGAATTGGTGGCATTAACCACCGATGGATATAGTCCACTATAGTAAAAGGATACTTTACTACCCACGACACCGCCAATATGGGCTATGTGCCAAGCATAATTCCGGAGTTAAGGGTTAACCCTAATAACCCCTCCAGAAGTCCACCTAGGCCTCCACATCCTACAACAGGCATTGAAGGTAGTCTCTACATGAAAACATACCTCTACATCCTACCTACATGGCATTGAATATCCGTAAAATGTTCAGCGCTCGAGTTAAGTAGTTCATAGGAAAATCGAAACGGCATCTATAGCCAAGATATCTCGGGGGTAGCCGTTAAGCGTATGTTGCTTCATTGAAGCAAAAAAAAAAAAAAAAAAAGAAAAAAAAAACGAACACAATTTTGGCAAAATTAATGCAAAACCAACGAGTTGGATTAACTAAAAGGAAAATTAAAGGTTAAATTAAAAGGACTTATGTTAATGGCAGAATTGCTACGTGTTTCCGCTCGCTACGCTTGCTCAAGGATAATCGAAACTCTAGTCAATCCAACTCGTTGATAATATTAAGACTTGGTCTTGGTCTTAATAATAGTTCGCCATATTGAAATTGTCGCCATATTGCCTGATCCGGATCACTGACTGGGAGCCAGTTCTCGAGACCGGTGCAACTAATACGTAAGTACCAATAGTAGTTAAAGCAAAAATTCAATACATTTACGGGTGATAGCATTAAATATCCGTAAACATTTTAGACCCGAGTTGACTCGCTCATGTAAAAATTCGAAGCGGCATCTATACACGTGATATCTCGGGTCTGTAGGTTATGAAACGTTGATATTTCACGCCTGAACTTCCGGACAGTGTTCTGCAAATTTGAATTCAAATGTAATTCAAATGATATTTGAATTATGAATTACATTTTTTAATTGTAATTGAAAAGTCTGGAAATATCAATTACAGTAATTGAAAAAATAATTCAATTTCGATTAACTTTATTTCAATTTAATAGAACTCAAGTATTTGAATTACGTAGTTATTTGAAATAATTGTTGAGTAAATTTGAATTACAATGTAATTCAAATGGTATTTGAATTACATTTTTTTTACAGGTGCTAATGACCCTAGAAGTCGAAGCACTAAAAAAAAAAAAAAAAAAAAAAAAAAAAAAAAAAAAAAAAATCAATATCAATGGCAGTAAACGAAAACTCTCAAGTATTTGAATTGTAATTGAATCACAATTATAATTCAATTACAATTCTTGATAAAATTGATATTTTAATTACCGAGTATCATAATTGGTGATAAGTACACTTATAATTGAATTAAAATTGTAATTCAATTACAATTCTTGGTAGTTGATATTTGAATTACGTAATTAATGCTTCAATTACATTACAGGATTACAATGTAATTCACGTTTTAATTGAATTATTACTCTTGATGTAATTCTAATTCATGAACTACAAATACAATGTAATCGTAATTCTTAATTCAATTACAATATGCCCTACACGGCGTTAATAGCCCAAGTGTTGATACGCCGTTAAATACACATACACACACAATATATATATATATATATATATATATATATATATATATATATATATATATATGGCCTACACTGCTTCCAGATCGCGGAATCGGGTTGACCTCATAAACGGGATTTCCTCCCTACAAGAGAATATGGAGCAGTTGTTTGTGTTACTGGCTGAACTTTTACTGCAATATTGTTTCGAAAAATTATTTATTTAAGAAATTTTATTCGACCATTTCGGCCATTAGATTCGTCGTGAGTGGGGGATTTGTGAGGAATCCACATTTACCAATTAGAATTAACGTAATAAGAGACTTGGGATTTCCTTCTTAGGAATCTGGGAAACTTTGCAGATACAAGGACGTTCCCAGGAGCACAGTGCACTACTCTCAAGGTAATTCAAGAAATCCCTCCTCCTCCAGCTCTAACATTTATAAAGATTAATGTCGATGGCTAAGCGCACACATGCGTTAAGCCATAAACTGTGCGCAGAACATCTTTAAAAGAAAACAACATTTCTAAATAATTACGTTCAAAAACTGGAGGCGAATCTACGCTCATTTTGTAAACGATCTTAAAATAATTACCGTGGATCCTAAGCTTATTGATCAACAAAGTATTTCTTAAATTGTGGCATTTGTAGACTTGAAGGAAACAGGAAGTTGGCGTAATTTATCAGCTTGTTCGTTGTTCTGGATTAGTGAGTTTCTTGTAAACCTACACTTATAAAAGAATTACTTAAGCTGGCAAGAGAAATAATACAATCGTCTTTAGAGGACCGAGTTTGCCATAATCATAATTACGATTACAATCACAGGCTTTCGAAATGTGATTACGCTTACGAATAATCATAGACCCTGGAGATATGGTTGATTGATAATTAGGAGAGTGATTACGATTACACTTGGAATCACACCTTTAATTACACACGCAATCACAACATTTTCTGTAATTTAAATATTTAGGATAAGTTTTATATTTCTATAATTTTGTTTAATCAAAAAGAATTTGTTTGTTTTGTTTTTAATAACAAATTGGAATCAATATTTAACCACACATGAAATATTTAAGACGCCCATGGAATATGCAGAAAAAACTGAACTCATCATAGGAATACTTAGGTGTGGAAATAATTAAAATCCACAAGAAAATTGAGATATTTATAGTCAAATATAGCTTGTAACTTGCCTGCGGTCTAGAAAAGATTGACAAAGTGAAATCCAGGCCAAAGTCTTTATCCTGCTTTTCTCAAGAATCGCATTGCTTTCTCTGTCATCATCCTGGAATCACTAGAATTGTTTGTATAAAGCTTCTTGCTTATGAATGGTAGTAGTTCGAATATGATGCGCAGTTTTTATAATTAAATGCACGACATAAAGTAAATGAAAAACGTCCTGTTCCTTCACAAAAGTTTATTTTTCTACGCGAGCGCTTTCGGTAGCTCCTGCTACCATCCTCAGAGCTATAATGAGTTCAGCTTCACTGCTGAGGGCTGACTTCAGCAGTCAGCCCTCAGCAGTGAAGCTGAACTCATTATAGCTCTGAGGATGGTAGCAGGAGCTACCGAAAGCGCTCGCGTAGAAAAATAAACTTTTGTGAAGGAACAGGACGTTTTTCATTTACCTCAAGATCTTCCTTCTCTGCCAGCAACCTCAAAGTTTTTGGCACGATATAAACGTAATCTATTTCATAAATCAAAACGGAATTAGAAATAAGAAGAAATTCTTCTAGTATTAATTAGCCTGCTGAAGGATCGTCAATTGTTTGTTATCTTTAGTGATCCGAGGGCAAAGGTCCTTGACACTTGATGTTAGAAATGATAAAAAAAAAAAAGTAAAGAAAATAAGTTTGAAATGCCCGCCATTGCTGGCATAGTTACAGTCTCCTTTACCAGAGGTCGCTCTACTGGAGGGGGGGGAGAAGCCAGAAGTGTCAAAAGAGCAGTTTTGTAGGTTTCATGCACAAGGATCTTACGTAGGTACCTGGTGCTCCGTGATCTTAATGTTGTCAAAAATGGACGAATTATAAAAATGGGAACGAATGCTGAATAGGATCAACCTTTAAACAGTAATGGAGTCTGACAGTTACTTGAACAACAGAACGAGATTTGCGGATTATTTTGTGATATGTGGTTTAGATTTAACATCAGGATTAGAACCAGACAACTTTGCGGGTATGTGTAGTAGTATTCACGGAAGTCATTTTGTGTGCATTTTTTGATTTATTTTCTACCAGATATTTCTATTGATTAAAAGCAAAAGTGCTCCAGTGAAAGCTAACACTTTTACTTCTGTTCATTCCTTTCATTGCACACTTAGGCAATTACATGTGAGGCTCTTTCATAATCAGTCTCTGGATTTTCTACATCTGAATCTTGTTTAAAAAATACAACAAATTATTATTTTTATTTAACTCGGTTATAATCTTGCAAATAAATAAGAAATATTAAACATTTTATATACTGCAGATTTTGTTAAGGCCATTAACTATATTCTGTATTCTTCTTTCCTAAAGCTTTGGTTTAAATAATTCTGTTGTTTGAAGTAGTTTTAAATTACTTTTACAGGTGATACTTTACACTCTACCCCTTTAGAAAGACCTTACAAAAGTAAAGTTTTGGGTCATTATCCTGAAAATGTTCCTTGGAATCCATTTGATAAAGATGCTGTTGGAATGGTATTTATGTTTGTGTTCAAATAAATGTTAACACTTTTTAAATGTATTAATTTATCTTAATGTTTACTATTTTAAAATTATAGTTGTGTCTTCCAAACGGTCTTCAATTTAGAACACAAAAGAGTAACTTAGATCCTAAATTCCATTCTTTCGTTATCACTAAAGAAGACGGAAAGCGTTGTTATGGAGCAAGTTATATTTTTTATGAAGAGATTAGGAATAGAAAGATCTGCAGTGCCATGCAAACTTTACAGGTATACTTTATTTTTATTGATTCAATCTTTCAATGTGTTATGTATATACATTCATTATAAATTATTAACTTAAAATCTAACATTGTAGGCGATGCATCTCACCGAACTCTCGTCTGGTCGTTATAAGAAATCCATGGAACATAACACTAGGTCACTTCCTCGCCATTTTAAGTTAAGTGCACATACTCGTGCTGCCCAAAGTTACTATGACCATGCTAAAGATACGTTATATGTTTCAAAAAGCGTCGCTCTCATTATGCAGCAGCCTTACGTTCATGCTTCTCACATTTTTCTTGCTGGACTCTACAGGTATGAAAACTTCCGTTGGTATTGCCAAATATTATTTTTTTAATTATTACATTTTAAAATTCTCTTATAATGTTTAATTTATTTTATGAAATTATGAGTTTTATTATGGATGTTTTCAAATAATTTTTTTCTGAAATATAATTTATAAGAAAAAGGGCAATTTAGTTGACCGGTGATTGTTGCCATTTCTTTTGAGTAAGTTATTGTACAGAAGAGAGATAGGGTTGGTGACAAGGAAGATGCTGGAATGGATATTTAGAGCACAATGATGATTAATGGCATCTAGCTGTATGAGATATAGATCCCATACATACTCACTATTTTATTTTCATAAATTCTTGATGATTCCAGACAAATCGAGTAAAATATGGTTTAAGTATTTATACATAATATTTTTTGGATTCATTTGTACAGTTTATCCTCTAGTTTAATGTCTAAAGTCTCAGAAAAGTTTTCTTTATTCTCAATCTAATGAAGCATGTCATAAAAGAACCAACAGAATTATAAAAAAAAAAAAAAAAAAAAATTGATTGTGATTATTTTTATATTTTGTTTCTTGAGCTGTCATTTATATTTTCTCAGATATAGTAAAAATGTATACACCCTATTAATATAATTATATTGACTCAACCTTTTTCCTGAAATTGGCTTTAATTTTTATCTCATCTACATAAAATACAAAACGTATTCATCTTCTTTTGAAAATATCAAGTTGCCATTATTTGCACTTTTTAGGAAATCTTTCTCTAAATCTGTATTTCTCTTTTTTGACCTTTAACTCTAAATGAATTTTAATATATGTGTCTCTCTAAAAAAATGCGTAATGCTAAAAATAAATAATAAATGCATAGTGGTAAGATTATTTTTTATTTCTTTAATGCTACTGCTTTTCTTTTATTAAGTTTCAAATTTTATTTCATGTTTAAATTTTTTAACCAGACATGTCATCAGATTTTTTCACTGCATGTTTTTAATATTTGTAAATTACTTGTTTATATTTTACTCTTTCAAAATCAGGTAGTTCGCCTTTTGATTGGCATAAATTTTTTAATTGTATTTATTTTTTTTTGTTCAAAGAGAAACACCATTTTTTAAAAATTTAAATAAATCGTTTTATCTCCATTATTAATGAGATAGGACCTCTTATGTAAATTAACACTTTATAAACGTTAGGTAATGGATAAATAAATATATAAAATGAAAAAATGTATTTTGATGGTGCTTTGTTTTAAATTTCTTCGCTGGGAGTTAAATGTATTGGTCATTCAGCATCTTTCTCCAGCGGTCTTACTCCACTAGAGTGATAGATAAAGGTTTATTGGAATTTTACAACCTTGGGACAAGAATATTTAAAGTCTTGACACAGTTTCAGAGATTTTATTACTTTGCTGAATATAATGCCACAATAGTGGGTCTTACATAATTTTAATTAGGAATTTTATTGATAATTTGTAGGTATCTATTCATCAACGCCCATCAAATGGAGTTGGAATCTTTGTTTGAATTAAAGCCTTCATTTCCTAAGGACAATAAACATTAATTTCTCTTGCCTCTCTAATCTAGAAACATGACAATAGTTTTTCTCTGTCGTTTATTCTTATCTTCCAGAATTATTATACTTTTCCTCGGAATGGGCAAGCATTGAATGATATTGTTTTCCAAAGAGATTTATTTTTACAGCTGAAATAATGACCATGAAAGCTATGAAAGTTTCTCCTATTTTGTGTCGTAGAAAAAAAATTTGTATTTATTAATTATAGAAAAAAATTATTGTCACTATTATTTTTTCAAAGATTTGTACTTAAACCAGTTCTCTAGCAATTTTTTTTTTTTTTTTTTTTAATTTAGAGTATATGTCTTTCTTCTGTTTAGGGCGCCTTCCCCTTTATAAGAAGAGACAAAGAAAAACTTTAGTCATGATAAATTAATTGGATTAAATAAAAAAAGCATCCACTTTTAAAGGATTTTTTTTTTTTTTTATTCTGAATGTCAATGTTGCTAAACATACTTTTTGTTTTATTTTGTACTTGGAGATGATTACAAATTTGCATCAAATAATATATATTTAGCTAAAAGTAGAAAAAAATATAAATATAATTTCTGGGCTTAAAGACTTCTCTAATCGTTTCTTGGCATACTTTTTTATTTGTTTCTTCTAAGCTTTTCCTTTATATTTTCCTTTTATAAATATGTGTTAATATTTTTAAACCTTTGCAATACTTTGACATTCATTTACAACAAATCTACTCCTTTTGTACCATAATTATTTTTAATGAATATATGTACATACATTCCCAGAATTTGTTACTGATGAAGTAGTATATTGTAATCGTTATATTTTAATTAGTTTATATTTCACAGGGTATTAATATATTTGGAACGTATCATAACTGCTATTATTAAATTCTATGATGTATTTTTGGGTTTTAAATTATCTAAAAGAAAAATATGGGGATGTTAGTTATATAAAATTACACACCTTGATTTTTCTTTTATTTTTGATAATGTCTTACATCCGAAACATAAATGAAGATGTGCTGGTTCAAGTATCTAACCAGACATAGATGTTTTAATAAGTTTTGACTATAGAATTTCCGTGTGGATAAAAATGCTATTATTTCCTTCTTTTTTTCCCCGTTATTTTCATTCGGCTATTTCAAATAATATAAACATTATTAATTTGCCTTTGAATATTTTTATTATTTCTTGAATCTGAATCATCTTCACTAACTCTACCTAATGCTTTTATACACTGTAAATACACACTAATATACAAATAACCATGTAAAATAATTGCTGAGAATAAATATTTGTAAGCAATTAAACGTGTATGTTTATATCTTCAGGAAACAACTTGCTATAGTTTTTTTTATGGCGCATCGACTTCTGGGCCATTAGCGCCGACATCCCTGGTGCAGCGAGGAATTTTCTCAACAATCCGTGAGATGAGAAAATTTCTGGCGTCGGTGGGACTCGAACCCACCATCTCCAGCATTAGGCTATAGTTATTATGTTTATTTGTGCACTGTAGCTATGGCTATTTGAAGTATATCATTGTATAAGAACATTAGATGATAAAATCATAAAACGGCTAGATATTTGTATGCTGATGATTGATTTTGGTTCACTTTTAATTAAAGTATTGTTCCAGATGCTGGAAAGATCAAGGTACACCGAGTCTTGAAAGCTCGGTATATAATCTCCTGTACGAGGTTTCTGTACCTGCGCCAGGGAGATCCCTCAGCTTCATGTGCTATCCTCAAGAAAGAGTAATACTCCAATCTCCTACCTCTCAGGACGAACTGCCTCTCTTCGATTTCCCCCTTCGGGAATTCTTCACGCTCCTCGGAGTCGACTGCGTCATTCAACTCTTTACCTGCCTTCTTCTCGAAAATCAAATTCTTCTCTGCTCAGGAGGTAAATTTCATATTTTTGACTGAAATTATCTTTTAATTATATTTCCTCATTCAAATATCAGTCTCGTAGCAGGCCACAAGGGCCCAGGAGACAGATACAGTAGAGGTATCCGATTCTGGACCATACAACACTCTAGGGATATACTGTAATCATTACTTTGTTCCGCCCGCCATGATTTTCCCTTTTGCAAGTAACCATTAATAAATTAATTAATGAAGACTGGGTGGGCTTAAGGACGGCGGGGTTTCTGAATCCAACACTCAAACGACGACTCCACAAGATGAAATCTTTAGTGTGCGCTGGAGTTTTGAACTCACGTACTCTAGCATATTAGTGGAGTGCTCCCCCCCTCCCTATTGGATTATTGTAATATTGTCTGTTCAATATATACATTATATCATTTGTTCATAGCATATATTGAACAAATAAATTTCACAAAAGTATAGCTTCAATATTTTGTTTACTATTATTTTTCTGGGGCGCTAATGACCTAGATGTAGATGCGCCGTAAAAAAAAAATATATATATTTTTCTCATGTTTTGCTTAAAATTTATTTTTCATTATTCATTTTTTACAAAATTGTATTTATTTTTTTCATATATAATTATTATTATTATATATAATTAATTATTATTCATTATTTTGGCTAAAAGTTTCAACGTTTAAAAGCTCATGTTTCCATTTATACTCTGAATGGATTTGCAAATCGTCTTCATAGAGGTCCAAATAATAATATAATATGAATAAAAATCTCTTAAAAGGTAATACTTTTAAATAGCCTACACATTCACGCACATATTTATTTCATAATGTTTGTAAAAAAAATGTTTGTGTGAATTGCACGTCATAGGATCTTAAAGACTGGTTTATTATAAGTACAGATCAAAGGACTTTATTTTTATATGACATCTTGACAATTCTTTTTGTTTTAATTTGATTTATTCGCCGAGAACCTTACTGTCTGGTCTAGATGTCTTGATCTCTCATCAGACATATTTATAGATTATTGATTCGGAACTAATTCATGAAGCATTTAATTTTGTAAAAAGTCAGTTGTTACAACTATTTGCTTGAAAAATAATAATAAGTCAATACATCTCTTAAATATTAAAGACTTATGCAAACTCCCCTCATATTTTAATTGCATATTGCAAACTCCCTTCATAACTTGACACAGGAGGGCTGTTTATTCATTTCCTTGTGAGCTCCATGTTCTTGACAGACCCTTTGTTCTATGACTGTGCCTGTGAGATAGCACACAGTATTTGTGGTCGACATAGCTGTGGTTCTTTTTTTGATAAGTTCAATATGACATCTAAAATATAAGATGATAAAAATAAAAAATATGATATGACTTCATATTAATCAATAAAACTACTAAATTATGATAATACTCTCTTATATTGTATATATTTCTATTATCAACTTCAGTAATGGATACAAATAAATGTTTATAAATTTATGTATGCCTTAAATATTAGTTCTTCAGATGTCCTTACCTCAGTAGACATGTACACATTTAGCATTCATATGCTGGGAACTTTCCTTAATAGTCAATACAATTTATCCAAAAGACCAACGCAATTTATTTTTTAAATTCGAAAACTGGAGAATTCATACTTTATGAACCCATTAGCGCCAGAGTGTCTTTTTTTTCAAAAATTCTTAATTCCAATAAATCAATTTTTATATAATACAAGTATATAATATAATTTTTCCATCGCCGCTTAGATATTGGAGTTACCATATGGGTTAATATAATATATCATTTATTTTTTTTGGTCCGTTATTAATAAGTAGGTAGATTCAGATGTTAATGATTTTTCATTAAAGCCATTTTAATTTAGAACACAACTTGTATTGATCTTTGTCTTTCTGAATTGAATGATATCAAATATTGGTAAATATTACCAATCTAATTATGAATACAGTCTCTGAGACGGCTTACTTTTCTAATTTGTATTTTATATTCTAGTTGTTTTCTCATTAGCAAAAGTTTTAGTTCCTATTCATTTAATATATATATATATATATATATATATATATATATATATATATATATAAAATACATTTATTTAAATACTATTATTATTTGTTTGAAAATGTGTAGGGTTTAGGATGCATTTTATTTTATTTTATTTTTTTTATCATTATTATTATTTAATTTACTTCGGGGGATTTCTATCCAACCAAAATAAATAATTTGTATATATAAATGTACATACATTTACTGGATATTTAAGAAGTATCGAACGATACTTCTTAGATATCCAGTGTTGCTGTGTGAATTGTGTGTGTGGTGGACTGTTACTCGAGAAGTTTTTATTTTTTATTTATTTATTAAATTTTAAAGTCCATTTATTATTAACTAGGAATTTTAGGACGGGTTATCTATAGGTTACCACCCTATATTATTATTATTATCATTATATTTTATCGACTACAATCATCATTAGCACTATCCACTATTGTTTTATCATTACTAATGTATAGAACCTTCTTAAAATAAATAAGCTCACTGTTTTAAAATTATGCTCCTTTACAAAATGAAACAGATTTCTTTTTTTTAATACTGGAAATTAGCCTTTTAGATTTTCATGTACATTTTGATAAACTTAAGATAGTCAACGATATTTTTAAATGTCATAATTATTTCTTATTATAGAATTTATTATTATATAGAATATAGAAATCAGTTTTCCTACTTTTATTAACAATTAAATACTATTTGAATTCATTTATTTTGTATAACAGGCAATTAACAATGTTATTATTTTTTAAATGTTTTTATCCCCGTTCAATATGTTTCAACTGATCTTATTGTTTTCGTTCGCCATCCATAATATAATTGGGGTTTTAAATTTCCCTATAAGAAGCTTCAGGTGTCTTTAATTTTCTGTACAATTTATGCCTGTCCCGTTTTGAGCTTTCAGCCCACACAGCAGCTGAATGGCTGAAAAAAAAAGAAAGAAAAACTGGATGAGTAGATCAGACATCTGCCCACTCAGTCCATTAGCTCCTTGAAATGTGAAATCAGATATCACTCCTGCACCATTTCCTCTCTCTTATATTATTTTTCATGCTTAAGGGGGAAATATTGGGAAAATCATAATAAAAAATAAAATAAAAATTACAAATAAATAAATAATTATTTATAGAGATTTTAAATAAATAATAAGGATCTAAATTAAATGCAAATTAAAAATAAATATAAAGTATAATAATTTTTATTTAATTTATAATAATATAATAAATTAGGGTGGGTTTACACTTGCTAGTTATTGCAAGAAATTTATATCACACAGAAATTGTGACTAGTGTAAACCATGAGCAATTTATGTCTGAGATATATATTTCTATCACGAACTATAAGTGTCGACACTTCTATACCACCAGGTGTAAACACAGATTTTTACGAGAAGAATTTAATTTCAGAGATAAATATCTCGGCTACTAGCTGTATTGTCGACACTTCTATACCAACAGATGTAAACACTCATTATTTGTGCTTTTGGTGAATTTATCGCAAATTAGAACAAATCCAGAACTGTCCTATACATATCCATGACATAAATAGCCTATCAGCTAGCTATTTCTATCAGTATGTAAACCTTCAAGAGAATATCTATCCGACACCTGACATATATTTCCTGTGAGAAGTGTCAGATGTAAACGCACCCTAATATTTCATATATCTTAACTTTTGAAATATAAATTTATTTAAATTTTAACGTCCATTTATTATTAACTACGAATAAGAAGTAGTTAATAATAAATTCTTTGGGAAGGTCCGGAGCGCCCCAATGTCAAGAAACATCATACTTTGATTACTTGTCAACCGATGAACAACCAGCTTTGAAATATAAATTAAAAATAAATATAAAATATATGTTATACATATATAATACAAAATTTTAAATATATGGGTGGAATTCCAAAGGTTAGTAGAAGCTTCAAAATCTTTATATTTAATTTTTACTGCGACGTTTTGGACTCCATTGTCCTTCTTCAAACATATACTCTTCAGCTAATTATATCTAGGACTCTTTGTTGTATAAAATCAAGAGATATATGCTCTTTACATCAAAAATCCTTGCTGTATGCCAAGTGAGTAAATAAATATGTATAAATTGTGATAACCTTAACTTAAACATGTCTGCAGGTGAAAATTTAAAATTGACACCATATGCAAAGCATGAGACATGCAGAATAAAATCCCTCTCAAAAGAATTACTTTATTTAGGAAATATGTTTTTAACGTATAACTCCTTGACATACAACGTCAATGTCTGGGAGACATCATTCATCTCATATGTCATTGTTGTCTTTGATGTCTCCGAGGCTAGAACATTCTTCCATATTATCAGATACATAGACTTAATTGTATCTCAAGGGTTAAATAAATATAGGAATATAAAATGTAATTATCTGGCATTAATGACCTCAAAATTTGACACACTAACTAAAGGTTTTAAGCCCAAACAAAACAAAATGTAATTATTTAATTTATAATATTTTTATATGTTTATTTTTTAATAATATACAAATAATAATTTATAATCCTTAAATATATTTATGGATATAAAAATCAAAAATAAATATAAAATATAATTATTTAATTTATAATAATATAATCAAATATAATTATTTCCATTTAATTTATTGTAACAATAAATAAACCAATTTTTATTTAATTTAAATCCCTTTTATTAATGTAGAGATATAAATTAAATAAAAGTTACATAATAAATATAAAATACAGTAATTTATAATAATATAAATTAAATATAAATATGTGTTTAATTTATATCCCTTTGATAAATATAGAGATATATAAATATTGAAACATAAATTAAAAATAAATATAAATATATGGCTAAGGCCATTAGCACAGAAAAAAGTGTAAAATGTAATAATTTTATTTCACTGGTCATAATATAATAAAATGTAATACTTTGCATTTAATTCATAATAAGTATAATATTTTGTAAATAATTTATATCCTTTTATTAAAAAAAGGAGAAGTTAAACTAGAAGTAAATATAACATACAGGTAACAGTGTTAATGACCCTAGCAGTAGAAGCACCAAAAAAACAAAAACAAAAAACATACAGATACTTTTTTCCTTCATGAGGGTATAAAAGTGACGTTTATGTTGTTGTGTGCAAAGGAAAATTGAAGACAATGTATTAAATGTAAACCTCTGTAAGTTTGACGAATGACCCATAATCGTTAACATTATTATTACTTTTAATTTTTAAAAATATAGAAATCTCCTTTCTTGTTATGAGGTAGAAATATTTTAAGTGGCCATATTATATTTATGTTTATTCGGCGTTAGGAAATACTATTTAAAGATCTAATTACCAACTCTCGTGCAATATAGTTGAATGAATTAGGAAGACAATAAACATTCTTGTAACAGAGTTAATATAGTCTATGCACAACTCATCTTTTTACATCATGAAGATTGAAACTTATTAATTTAATTAAAAACAACATTCTATTTTATCGACCACATCAAAATTATATTTTCTCCACTCTTGACAAAGTTAAAACCATCACCATTATCACTTTTAACATATTTTGCACACCATTTAGAATTTCAAGTATGGAAATTTCTATATTCTTATCAGTCCATATTCCGTGCCTCTATTTTATTTATTCCCATTTAGAAGAATACAAAATATAGTAGTGCAGATCACAGAAATTAAGGTCAATAATTATTTATACATACTTATAATTCGGAAATGCGACAGCAAAAAGTTTAAATTGGTAATGAAAATTGTAAAGAGTAGAGAAAATTAATGATTGAGTTGGTTGATAAAAAATAAATTGTTTTTAATATGATGTTGACCTCAGAATATTCAGGACAAAATGTATTCACAAGACTATTAATATAAGTTTTATGACCAATAATGCCATTTATTTAACTTATAACATAAAAATAAAGCTGTATTGGCTTTTTTAATATTTTTTTTTTTCATTTCATTCATTGAAAATTATAGAAATTTTTTATTTAGATTTTTCAGTTTATGAATTAATTTGGTCATTTAATTTACCAATTTTCATTTTAAGTTTGGTTCAATTGCTAATTGATCAAAAGGGCAAATCGCCACTATTCTTTAATCGATATCTCAAACACATGTGCCACCTAATTGAGAACTGACAATACTATTCAATGAGTGAAATTATGAAATAATTCAAGGGATATAGGGCATAATGGACAAGTGGTTTTCAAGGCTGCTGAGTTATGCCTAGTTTTCTCCTCTGCAGCTTTATTTATCTCAATGCTCATAGACCTCTTCTTATCTATCCTAAAGATAAGAAGGACTGTATTAGCAGTTTTGCATCTTGATAGCTGGATCAAAATATTGAAAAACAATTTTTGTTCTGGCACCATTTGCTGTGTCTAAAAGTTCTTGGAACACAAATTTTATTTATTACCGGCTCGGTCAACACTTTTTAATGTAGTAATTCTAGTATATTAGTCCGCAATATTTTTTATACTTTTCTTAAATTAATGTAAAATTGATTTAAATAATATTTTGTTACTTGACGATTATGTGGGATATTTAAATTATTTAATAGTGAAAATTGTATTTTTTTTTTATAGGTTTTTCATATCTTTTTATTGTTTTTTTTTTATATTATATATTATTTTTTTCTGTTTGTTGGTTTATACTCTGCTATTTAATTTTAACTTCTCATAATGATAAACTCAGCCAAATAAAGAGTTGGTCACCATAGTATAGTTACGGAACTCTAATAAATAAATAATGATAAATATTTATCTGCCAAACAAATTATAATCAAACTATTAAATTCAATTACTGAATTACATTATTTATGCCTTTTATAATCAAGGCAATTTACCTACATATTAATTATAATTCCCAAGAAAATTTAGTAATTTAATTTACATATATATATATATATATATATATATATATATATATATATATATATATATATATATTCAATTTTATATTTTATAAATGCTTGAAAGAGCTAAGATTATGTATAATTACAAGTGTGATGGTTCCTTACTTACAATATCATTATGGGTTTTCAATTAAGTAAAATATTTTGAGTTTTCTCTTGAGAAAAAATGTATTAAAAACTGTTATAAATATCTCATTGAACTAAAAGTTTTCAAATTATTTTAAGAAATTTTGGTTATTTGATATTCATTTTGATTCTGGGGAAATATGTGTGTCAAAGAAACAACAAAGTTTCTCCTAGGCTTGATTTCAGTTAATACTAAAATTGTTCAGCCTTCAACTATGTTGTGAACAATATTAAAAAGGTGCTATAAGAATTAATAGTAATTAAAATAAATTTATTTATAAATATAAATAATTTCTTATTTTTTATTAATGCTCTAAAGTACTCTGTAACTAACCCATTATAAGAATGGCATTATTTACATTATAAGTGGACAGAAAGGCAATTTTTTGTAGGACAAATAGTTCATTTTGACAGCAAAGCTACTTTCAGAATGCCCATTCCATCAGTATCCTGCTGACACATCAAACAAAATATCAGAAAAAATATCTCTCTTTTATCAATATCCTAGAGATCTGAAAATATGGATTATTTATTTATGGGAGCCTAAATAACTTTGTCAATTCGCTCATCAATTCATTAAAAATTATGCGGACATTAATAATTTCTATTTGAGTAAACATACAGGGAGAAAAATGGGGGGAGGCAAAGAAATAGAAAAAAACTTATTCTAGAGATTAAGTAAAATGACATTTTTAAAATTTTGTATGGTACATCAGCATCTAGGCCACTAGTGCCATTTAAAATTATATTGAATGTAGTTTTGTTTTTGACTGTATTAGTATTTAATTTTTTTTTTTTTTTTTTATCAGTGTGCTCAAGATTTAAAATAATTATTAAACTTTGTATGGGTTATACATAAAGTTTATTATTAAACTCTATAAGGATTATGTATGCTATCTAATGTAAAATATTCACAAATTCAATTGTTCCTTCTTCTTGATGTTCTAAATATCAATAGTAAAAAAAAAGTTTAATACCCATAGTAAATATACCAGTAAATCGGAAACTTGAGGAAGACATGAAAAATGATATTCTATTTCATCTGTGCAAAACAACATTGGCAATTGTCAGTTTATTAAAATGTTAGCTGTTAAAAGAAACAATACAAAATCAAAAAGTCCGTCACGCAGGAACTGCATAACTAAGCACTTTCCTCAGAATTGGGTAGTGTCGAGTGCATTCCTGAATCATTTGCTTCAAATAACCTATATAGATAAATGAAATAAAAACATAAATAACACCTGTTTCAATTCAATTCAAACATAGTACAAAGTAAATCCCCCCCTTCCGATAGATCGATTTAGTTCATTTTTACAACACTTCTTCCTTATTAGATACCCAGGACATATACCGCGTTTCGTTACAATACAGCAGAAATTACGACCGGTATGAGCAACTTAGTAATTTGGGTCCAGAGTAAACCCCCCCTCCTAATGAACTGATTTAGTTTATTTTTACAACACATTTTTCTCTTTAGTTGACCAACACGAATACCGAGTTTCGTTTAAATACAACACAAATTATGGCTGGTATTGGCAAATAACTACTTTGGCTCCGGAGTAAACCCCTCTCCAGATGGACCAATTTTGTTGGTTAACGAACTCGTTCAATCGTTTGATTGGGGAATATTACATACCGGACACACACACACACACACACACACACACACATATATATAAATTTTAACTGGGGCCATTTTCGGTGTCTACTAAGTAGGATCGATAAAGATTCGAAGAAATTTTTCAAAAATTCCGTCATGAGTGCAACCTCAATAGCTACTTTCCTTCGGAGGAAAGTGCTAAAAGAAAATAATAGCATAAAATATATATATATATATATATATATATATATATATATATATATATTAGTATAGCTAACAAAATAGGAAAAGTGAATTTTGTAGATCAAATAAGGTTTTGTTCCGTAATAAATATGTATTATAAGAATATGGTGTATGATTGTAGTAAGTACAATGAAGAGAAGCAATATACATTTCTCCTCAATCAACAAACAATAAATAGAAATACACAAAGGAGAATTACAACGACCTTGGCTTAAGTTAATTCACTGGCTCAAGGTCAATTATTTTTGCCTTTTATTAACATTTTATTTTATTATTCCTATGTAATTCTAAAATTTAATGAAAAGTTTATTTCAATCAACAAAGAGAAAATTATAGTTAAAAAATAAAGATAAAATGAAGAATAAAGGAAAGAATAAAAAATTACTAAGATGATGCACGTACCATATATATGAGTAATATTGAAGTCATGTTGTTTTAACTTATCAATACATTACTTATAGAATTTTTTGCAGAAAACGCAGACCAAAAAAATTAGATTCATAAATAAAAACCATATTGATATAATATATTAAATATATGTACATATCTGTGTGTGCATACACACACACACACCTATATATATATATATATATATATATATATATATATATATATATATATATATATATATATATGTATATATGTATGTAATTTCTAAGTGATGGTTTTATTTATCAATCCTTTATTATTAGATGTTCAGCCAAAAAATAATTAAATAATTTATTCATAAATAAAATTAATATTTCTTAATGATATTATGATAAATTCATGAGTAAAATTAAATGATAATAGACATTTGTTACTTAAAGAATTTGTACTTAAACAAGAAAAAATTACCATCCTACTTCAATGATAATATACCAATGTTTATGGTAGAATACAATTTTGAATTTAATTTTTCATTTATAAGAAATATTAAAATATTTAATCAAAGAAAATTAATTAATCTCTGGAATAATGGCCTCATCCAAGACATCATGATTTTTTTCTGGAAATTGATGATATATTCTACTTGTTGATTCGAGAGAATGTTTTGTGAGTCGAACGTATGAAAAGTGAAATTGTTCATAAGGTTAGCGTTTATTTTTAAAGAGCGGTGAGGTAAGCCAATCACGGCATTATATCTACCACAATGGGAACTGTTTACAAAGAAGTGAAAACCCACCCTGGGAATATTCAGCATTTCTATAGGCTGGCGGGTTAAATAGGTCAATAACCTCACTTCCTTTCATTTTCTTTTTTTTTTTCTTTCTCATTTATTTTCAAATGCGTCATTGAATATGTATCTCTCTTTAATATCTTTTAACTGTTTATTTTGCAGCTTCTACGTTATGTTTTCATTACTTTATTTAACACAGTAAACTTCCTCTATATCTGAAATATTTTAAAATTCACCTAAATATCTTTGTAGGTAGTTGGTAACAGCATTATTCAGTCCTCATATATTTTATTTTTAAGTTACATATGTTGCAGCATGTCACACACCAGGATATTAAATTTTGTGACATATGTAACTTTAAAATAAAATATATGAGGACTGAATAAAGCTGTTACCAACTACCTACAACATCTTAGTTTTTAACTTAGGATCTACACAATAACTAAATATTTTTATTATTAATGTTTCATATATATATATATATATATATATATATATATATATATATATATATATATATATATATATATATATATATATAATATCTTCAGGGTTATTTGCTTGATTTAAGGGTATCATATTTTATAGATGCAAATGAACCTCACTTAAAACATGGTGTGTTAATTAAATAATTTAAATCTCCTTATTTTCTGCTATTAGACTTCCAGTTAAACATGAAATTGGCTGAAGACTAGATGCCTGAAGGAGTACAATATGGATTGAAACATCGCAATAAGACTTAAATATAAAATTTAGAAGATTATGCCCATCTTATTTGAACTATACCCATTGTGAATAACAATAATTTGACTTGTAGGTTATTCATTTATTGTTAATTGCTGTTTTTTTTTTCATTAATTTATTTATTTTTTATTTAAATCAATGAAAAATACTTTTCTTTTAGCACGGTTCCTCCCTCCTATATAGGGAGGAATTGTCTGAAATAATATAACCAGTATACTTAATATTGGTCAATATTTCTTTTAAAAAAAATCATCAAGATTTCAAGTCATATCATCATGTTAATACATTTCATAATAAAAGTTTTTAATTATTTATTTTATTTATAATTATGTTGATATTTTCTTTAAATTATTTTTTCATGACATTTTTTTTATTGAATGTTTGAACGTTATCAAAGTCAAATGAGTATTTTAATTCGATTGAATGGTCTAAAATTTCAGTTTTGTTTTATAATTACTGACGAAAACAAAACTACTCTTACTTTTCAGTTTTCCCGAATTTTTTCTCCAAAAGTGATTGTAAATTCTACAGCTTCATCTATAAATAGGAATTATACTAGATGAAGGCATTAATAGCCCAATAGTTGATTTGCCGTTGAACAAAAATATGTATACCACATGACGTGTACTGGAAGCTGTAAGAAAAAGTGTTATAGTTAGCTCCAATTCCCAACTGTTTCTCAATTCTATGCAGATCTTGCCTGACCTCCTCAGGGTTCATTGGTTTTCTGTTACTATTTTGAAAGTTCCTTTGTTGCTAGTGCCACACTTATTATGAATCTGTTTGACCTAAAATGATACCTGCTTCTCCCGAAATGTAAAAAACACAAAAAAAAATATGTAGGAAAAATGATTTGCTTTCTTTCATTTTTATTTTTCAATTTTAATTATCTATTTTATAATTATTATCTGTTTATTGGAATAAAGTAAATGAATTAAATAATGGTTTTGATATTTTCTTATTTTTGTCTTAAATATTTGTTTAAATATCTTATATTGTTTTTATTGTGTTACTAGGTTTTGTGGAATTAATATGATATAATAATATGACACAATTTATTATTATTTTTTTTAATTATTCTCTACTGTAGCCTAGTTACACCTCGTCGACCAATGAGTTCAGTACGGTACATCCAGTGACTAACTTGTCACTAAACACTTGTTAGACTGTTTAAACGACGTGACAAGTGACAACTGTGTAATAGAATGGTGGTGGAGGAGCTTACTTGTTGCTTAGTAACTAGAATCCATTCTTATTCACTTGTACGCTTGGCATTTACTAATACTTGTCATAAGAAAAAAAGATCTGTTTACACATACAAGGTGACAAGTACTAAAGTCGTGTAAACTATAAATAAGGCTAGGCTGTGTTTGCTGGCCCCTGCCTGGGCAGCACAGTCTACAGCCTCTCCCTGGCTTCTCTCTAGCTAGTCTTGTAATTTGTCATTTTAAATTACTCAAGCATTCATATCTTTGGTTCTCAATATTTTTTTTTTCATTTAAAGCCTATATTTTAAGTCAAGGATGCTTAGAACTACTGCCAAAATTTAAATGATTTATCATTAGCCAAGGCTGAGACTGTAGCGGACAAATTTTTATTAGACTCACAGACAGACAAATATGTTTTAAAGGGTGGATATGTGGCATCGATCTCAAAATATATCCAAACCGTACAACTTTTTAGGAGACACAAAAGATGTCTAAGCTAGTAAAATTCCTTTGGGAAATTAATATTTACGAGGTCACACTAACAATCATTTCCTTATTTTTGATGAGATTTAATGAATTTCCCCCCCAAAAAAGTTTTTGCTATGTGAAAAAAGAAAAGAAATTAATTTGATGACAAAATGGATTTAACTCGATTTGAATTATTAATTAATTTTTGATTTGGTCTTTGATGTATAATACAGAAATATCTTTTGAAACATTATTTTATTTGTATAGATTGTATAATTTTGTTTAAAGTATTGAATTTTTTTTTTTATACAATTATCTTTATTAATAATGATTAATAAATATGCAAGGGACTAATAATTAATTTTAAATAATTATTAATTAAATCTAATAAGATTAAGTGTTATTATTACAAGTACGTTTATTGCTGTTTGTTTTTAATTGTTATAATAAGTTTAAAAAGTATTGACCTTTAATCATTTTTGCAGAATACCAAAGGCTAATGCTGGTGGCGGAGTCATTGACAACTCTTTTACTCCCATTCTCTTGGCCACATGTCTACGTTCCGATACTGCCTGCTTCTTGCCACCATTTCCTAGATGCGCCCGTTCCATTTGTGATGGGCCTTCATACCAGAGAATCCAGGGTGAATGTTCCTAGTGAGGTAAATAAAATAATCTACTTTTAATCATAATTTATGAATGAGTAATACGCGAGTAACCTATCCTACAGCAAATAACTACTTCTCTTTTCTTACTTTTGCTTCAGGTCCATTCACGAACTGTAGTTTGTTTTCTGTTATTTTGTGGCCATTTTGACCCGATATATTTCTTGGCTTCTATAGCCCGTTCAGTGAGATTGAATTGTTCTATTTCCGCATGCGCGAAATTCTGAGGGAAATATTCCCCACGGTTCCGCCATTTACATTTCCATTGCAATGAACAACAAGCTTCTTTAAACTCAATAAAAACTAACTATGTCTCATTTAGGTGAGGGAAGGCTTTGAGAGGTCAGGCAAGGGAGATAGTGTTTAATATTTATCAATACTTAGCCAAAGCTAAGGCTAAAACAATTTAAGCTTTAGCCTATTCAAATAGATTGTTTAGTTGGAGGGAAAAAAGTGTGGCCTATATTCCCTGTGTAAGAAATTGGCGGTAAAATTTTCTCTTATCACTAGGAGGTTTTAAACGTTTTTAGTCTTAGCTTTGGCTAAGTATTGATAAATATTAGACACTATTTCCTTTTACTGACCTCTCACAGCCTTTCCTAGTCCAGGGAGTCTATTGCACGAAAAAGTCATGAAAGTCACGAAAAGGTCATGAATTTTGAATCCATGTCATGAAATTTCAGTTTTACCGGAGTCAAACATAATCTGACAGCGTGTCTACTACACGAGAAAGTCACGAAATTCACTAAAATGTCATGAAATTGAAAATAGGGCACGGAAAAGTCATGAATTTTGAAACTATGTCACGAAATTTCAGATTTATCGGTGCCTAATGTAATAGCAGGACCTTTACGCATTCGTAATTGTCGCTGTTTTTGTACGGCAATGCACTTCTATCTGCCTCCCCCAGCCCTTCCTCTGTTAGATTCCTTTGTTGGAGCATTTACACATCAATTATCCATTATTTACATATATTTTTATTTGTCTTTCAGAGTTTTTCATGCAGAGTTAAATATTAAGATTGTGTACACTTTAATTTATTAAATTTTTTACATTGATAATGAATATTTAATTAGTAATATTTTTAGAAATTTTGAATTCAACTACCGTTGTTCAAAATTTATTAGGCTGCTAATCCTATAGAAATTCTAAAATTGTTAGTATTATTGTTTCTTAACTTTTAAAATTAATGTGAACTATCCTCTTTAACATATGATTTACATTTTATACAGTTTTATTAATTGTTTTAAATGTATGTTAATTTGTAAGTTTATAGATATCACTGCAATCTGGTAATCCGTGTAAGGTTACAAAGAATTTAAAGCTAAAAGTTGAGGCTTTTTCTTGTTAAATAAAATTATTTTCTTTTCAATGGGCATGAAATTTGCATTTCAAGTCATGAAATTGGCTTTGACAAAAATAGTAGACACACTGTCTGAGGACTACTGCACATTCGTAATTGTGGTCGTTTTCGTACGGTGACTCAAGTCTATCTGCCTCCCCATTTTTATTTCCCTTTATTCATATTCAGACTTTAATATTGAAATTATTTACACTTTAATTTACTAAATTATGTACATTGACAATAAATATTTAGTTAGTAATATTGTTTGGAAATTTTGAATTCTACTACCATTGTCCGAAATTTTTGAGGCTTCTAATTCAATATTCATTCTAAAATTGTTAGTGCCATCGTTTCTTCACTTTTATAATTAATGTAACTATCCTCTTTAACATATTTATAGTTTTAAATTGTAATTTTATATATTTCATGGTAATCCGTATAAGGTTACAATTTATTTTATACTTAAAGTTAAGGCTTTTTCTTTTCAATTTAAATCATTTTTGTTTTAGTGGGCATGAAATTTGCATTTAAAGTCATGAATATGTCATGAACAAGTCATGAAATTGGCTTTCACAAAAGTAGTAGACACCCTGTAGTCTTAAACGAAACATAATCAGTTTTATAATGTTTCACGTATTGTGTTGTTCCTTGAAATCGGAGTTTGCAAATGGTGGAACCGTCGGGAATATTTCCCTCAAAATTTCGAGCACGCGGAATTGAACTTTTCCATCTATCTGAACAGTCTATAGTTGCTTGGTATAGATGCCCTATGTTGAAATGTTGTTTAGTGGCCATTTTGGCAAGGTTGTCTCCTTTCATTAACATTAATGAATTGTTGGTCACCTGTGGTTCATTTAAGAAATTTTAAAAGAAAAATAGGAGGTCCAGTGGTTGTGATTATCAAGGTGTGAACACTTAATACCTTGGGTTGTGAGTTTGATTCCCACCAACGTAGGTGGGTTTCATTAAAAAATGAAAAAGTGTCAACCCTATCCCGGCTAGAAAAGGGTGGTAATCTATAGAAAGTTTTTTGACATTAAAATAAATAAAAAATGAAAATAAATACTCCTAAGCCCTCTAAATTTGAATTAATTACTTAAAATCAGTAATTCTTGTGGCAAGTAATTTGTTAAACATTTTTTTCCAGGCAAATTTGTGTTATATGGATTTAGATACTAGATTATTACAAACTCCAGAAGAACTGCCATCTTTTCCTCAGAAAACTGAATTTATTGCTGAAATATGTGAGGTTTTACGAAGGCATAAAGTTTCAGGAGAACATCTTGATATGTAAGCTATGTTTTCATTAAGTTTTTAATTTTATTTGAGGTATGTTATGCCAAAACCCCACTAAGTTAATTTCTTTTAAATTGCTTTTCGTTCTTTTTACGTTAACATCGCCATAGTTTCAGAACGAGTTTAAGCTATAGAGACAGGATTTTAATGCAAAAACAGAACAAATTATTTTAACAGTATTTGGAATAACACTCCTCGTTTCTCCTCAGAATGAACATAGATATTTTTTAAATAAATGAAATCTCTTCATTTTGAATTACTTGTTATTGGTATTTAATTTTTCAGGAATTTAAATAATCCAAGTGAAAATTTGATGACCAGCTCATGTATAAGCATGAGAACAAGAAAACATTCATGGGCTGATGATCTTGAAGACGATCCTTCTTTAACCCAGGGCTCTGATACTCTTCAGCGAATAGTTTCTTTAGCCAAAAAGAGTGGAGTATCTCTCGACGCTTTGGATGATTTGAGTAAACAAATCAATTTTATTAGTTGTAATATTAGAGAAAAAAAATGCCATACCGATATATTATTTGTCATACCTTTTGGAGGATGCTGTCATAACTGGCATTGGTTTGAATACTGAAGGCGAGTGCTTTCAACGTGAGTACGGCATTCTCAAGCCACTCTTGAGGCAGTAATGAGTCTGGTTTGTAATGTCAAAATATTTATATTGAGGTTAAGTGGGTTGTTTACATCGTTAAGAATCTTCCAGGTAATTTTTTTTGTGCTATTTGCTACATGTAGTGCAGGTAAAGTGCTTCTCACTCCATAAGTCACTGTGGTTTATTGTCAAACTGGACTACGTATGGTAAACCCGACATCCTTAATACTGTTGGAAGTATTCCTACAACACCCCAAGGACTATAACAACCCTTATGGACAAATACTAGATAAAATTCTATGAAAGGTACTTTGATGACACATTACTAATCATAGAGAGCAACACCACTGACAAACTACTCACAGACCTAAACAAAATACATCCACATATTAACTATACAGTGGACAAAGAGCTTGACAAAACAATAAACTTTCTCAATCTAATAACAAAAAGAACCGAAAAAACAATTATATATGGCATCGACAGAAAACCGACCACCTCCGACACATCAATTCACTTCTCAGTCATACACCCACACAACAAATCAATTTTATTAATGATTTAAAATATTTTATAAGACATAGCACAGAACAATGATTACAAACGAACCACAATGGCCTCCGGAGTGACAACCGCTTTACCTGCATACAGTACAAACAATACAATTGCCTGGAAGACCCTTACTGGTGTAAACAACTCATTTAACCTGAATATAAATACTCTGACATTACAAACTAGGCTGAGAACTACCTCAACAGTGGTTTGAGGATGACTTACTCATGTACTCATGTGCCCACAGTACTTGAACCAATGTCAGTGACGACGGTCTCTGCCAATATGTATGACGGTATATTTACTGGTGGACCTTACTCATTAGATTATTTACCTCTATATTATATTATATTTTATTGCATAACAAATTCCTGATTACTATATTAGTATTAAAGAATATAGATTTCTGTATACTCTTATAAATTTCATCAAGACTATGCCAAAATGAGAATGGCAAGCAAAATTCATCATTAGCAAGCAAAATGAGAATGGCTTTAATGTTATTCATTCCCAAATCCTTGACAGTTCAACCTACAATATTCTCTTACAACACTTTTCTTGTTACATATTTCCTCAGTAACTTTGATTATTTTGAAAAATGCATTTTTTATTTTTTTAAATAGTTATTGCACCTTCCCCCCCCCCCTTCTTATTGATTTGATGGGTGAATAGCATCTTTGACAGTTGCTTTCAATCCCTAACCATTAGATTCCTTCATATATTTTGAAGCTTCATATTTATATTTATTTATGTTTTTTTGTATGGTGCATCGACATCCAGAGTGCAGCGAGGACTTTTCTCAACGAGCCATGAGATGAGAAAATTCTTGCCGCCGGTGGGGATCGAACCCACCATCTCCCGCTTATGAATCTAAGGCATTAGCCACTAGACCACGGGGAGACCCCTTTCATATTTATACAATTTAATTAGGCTTTAAAACTCTATTTTGTCATCTATTGTATACAGTTGCAATAATAATTGAATATTATATTTATTTTCTAAATTTTTATGTATCAAGGCCTTTGAATTATAGTTCCAAAAATTTATTTTTAGATGATGACTGGGACAGTATGGTGGATGATGGTTTTTCAGAAGAGACTGAAATTAGTTCAGAAGCTCAGTATGCCAGAGATCTGAGGATTAATAATGCCATTAGAGAAATATTCCTTAATAGATTTGTTCAAATGTTTTCAACATATGAACACTTCATTATTCAACCTTGTCAGGTTAGTAAATTAAATTTAGTATTTTTTTTTTTCTTGAAAATAATTTTGTGAAAACAATTACTTATGAAAACTTTAGTCATGGTTATTCCAAACAAAATGGCCTATGGTTTTTACTTTTTTAAAGATTATTTTTCAACTATTCTTTATTTTCTGAGTAATTCATTTTGGAAGACATTTTAAGCCATAATCTAGGCTAAACTCACTGACTGGATAGGATGCGAGCTGAACTTCACTCATGTAGATTTGTAGTTGAATAATTCCATCACAATTCACAGAGTTCAAGGCAATAATATTCTAAAATATAAATTCTTTCATTCTTGTGAGCCATCACTTATTTTTTGAATCTTATTACAATAAAATGGTTGATTGGTCTCCAATATATTATTTGGAGTGAAACATTTAAGAGATTGTCCGAGAGTAATAAATCCATTTATGACAAAAACTATTGTGCGGCTCTGAATGGACTAACGCTCTGAAATTAAACATTAATTATGCACCACTAAGTGGTGTCCCCGGTGTAGCGGGAGCAGCTGATATTGGATCCCTTTGTCGTAAATGCGGCAAAGAGCCTGAAACTCCAGCCCATGTACTGGGTAGTTGTCCAAACAGTATGCTCCTGGTTACCCGTCAACATCACAATGTGAAACATAGGCTGATAGCTCTTCTTGAAGACAAAGGCTACAAATCCCATGAAGTGGTATATGCTATCGACGAACATTTGTTTGTTTTTTACAGTTTTTGTTCTTATTTTCTTTAAAGTTTGTAGTATTATTTATTTTGACAGTTAACGTTTTTATTCACTGACATTGTGCAAGTAGCCAAAGTTGAGGTGCACAAATAAAATCAAGTAAAATAAGGTTTCAACTAATTTTTAACTTTTTGGCAAGGGCCAAATAGTGTGAATCACTATTTACACTTATGTACTTCACTAAATTGTGGTAGCATTCTTGTTGAATTCTTTTTCTATGAACTAATATTTTTTGTTTTGTTTCAGGATAAGGAAGAATGGTTAAACAATAGAGATTCAATGCAGAATTTTGATAAAGCGTCGTTCCTTTTCGATCAGCCTCAACATCATTTGCCTTTCCTTTCAAGATTTATAGAAACGCAAATGTTTGCTACATTAGTTGATAATTACATATTGAGTCATTGGAGTCCTCTCGATCCACATCTCAGGGTTTTTGAATCACGAATAAAATCATTAAGTTTAAGGTAAGATTATTTTTAATTTTAATTAGTTGATTTCATTAATGAACAACATTTTATGAGTGACTCTTAAATATTATATTTTTCAGTGTATGATAGTGGCACTTCGTAGCACTTCCCAAAGGAATGCAGCTATTGAGGTTACACTCATGAAGGAATTTTTGAAAAATAACTTCAAATCTTCATCGACCCTACCTTTTAGACCCGAAAATGACCCCTGTTAAAATTTGTAGATACAATTTTATATATATATATATATATATATATATATATATATATATATATATATATAATTTATCCTGTTATATATATACACCAGGGCGAGGTTAGCTCAGTGGTAGAGCACTAGACTCATATGCTGGAGGACCTGAGTTCAAATCCCGAGGAAGCACATAAGATTTTTTCTAGTGCCATCGTTCTTGGGTAAAATTCAGCCTCCCTGACCCTCCCTAGGCCAACCCAGCCTTTAATTAATTTATTAATGGGTACCTTGGTGCTAATGACTCGAGCAGTCGAAGCAGCAAAGGGGAAATCATAGTGTGGTCAGTACTATGCTCCGGCATAGTACTGACCACACTATCTCCCTAGTGTTACGTATGGTAATGAATCAGATACCTCTACAATATCTGCCCCTCTGTGCCCTTGTGGCCTGTTATGGGACTGATATTTTTTTTAGCAAAAATATGCTTTAGCAAGGACTAAGCTGGAAAAAAAAGGTACAAAAAAGTGTCCGCTGGCATTCACGCATGCACGTTGGCCATGTACGAAAAATGTATATATATATATATATATATATATATATATATATATATATATATATATATATATATAAATTTAACCTTCTCTCTAAACTACATTTAATTGCATTTCTTTTATATGACTAGGTATGAAGATTCTGTAGTGAGATCGCCTTCCTATTTGCCTTGCTCGACCATTTGTGATTCCCAGCTGCTTCTGGAAAAGAGGCTTTCGAATATAGACACTGAAATATCTCTTCCGAAGGAACTCCTTCCTAATCATCCTGTGAGGACGAATAGGGCAGGATTTCCACTCCTCGACAACGTCATCCTCAATCAAGAACCAATCCAAAGGTCTAATTAGTTACATAATTCACCTAATTATTTTTATTTAAATATTATAAAGTTTATTTTGTTATAAATATTTAATATATTATAAATTGAAACAGAATTTGCACTTCGGAAAATATTGTTTTTATTTTTTGTAATTTTGAGTATTATTATCATTTAAATTTTTTCATGGTTGTAAGGTTGAATATTTATTGTTATTTATTATGTTGTTATTGATCTATATTATTGTTCGACGTGAAGTCATTTATATATTATTCACGAATGGGCCTGGTAGGATTACAAAGTACACTTTACTTTGTTTAGGAAAGTTGATTTTCTTTGTGCCTTGCTGTTTCATCTTTCTGAAAGAGCTATTTTTTTTTTTTTTTCATCAGAAGAAGCTTCTTCAGCTAATTACCTTTGATATAAAAAATGTTTTTGTCTGAATGTGTCTCTATCTAAAATGTCTGTTTGCGTAATACCTGCTGCTTTAAAATCGTCTTTTACTGTTGCAATCCATTTAATTGTTTCTACTTTTGTCTTACTTCGAATTTCATAAAATTAAACAATTTACTTTGTTAGACTCGAAGGCATATATATATATATATATATATATATATATATATATATATATATATATATATATATATATATATACACACACATATATATATATATATATATATATATACATACATATACACATATATACAGGGTGTCCCAGTATATGTGTCCACCCCCTTTTCCTCCTAGAGTTGTTGGAATTTCGAAATGAAACTTGGTAGGTCTTAGTTATGTTGCACGAGGTTACTTTTGAAGGTTTAGTTGACTTTGTAACATTCTCCAGTTTTTCTCCAGCGCATCTAACTCTTGATTTTCCAATGGCGGCATGTATTTTTTATGACGAATTCTGATAGAAAATTTAATTTTAAGGCTAATTTATTCCGAGACATATTTTGATCCGACGCACCGTTTGCGCGGAAAATGCAAAAAACTGAAAAATATCGCCCTTTTGTAGACAAATTCCTATTTATCACTGAAACCAAGCCTTGTACGTAAAAACACCTCAATGTAAACGTTGTAGCCTATTAATTTTCCTTTCAAATGATACCAAGATCAAAGTTGTAGATTAAATATTTAACGGGGTATTATGAATGAAAACAAAGGCAAATTTTTTTTTTAGTTTTATGATATAATAATTTCATATGGAAAAATAAATTTATTCTGTTCTATAATAATTTTTATATACTTTTTTTCATAAAGTAAATAAGTACTTTTTTTTTATTGTTTATGTCAGCTACTTTTTTTTCTATTCATATTGATTTTCTGAATTGTTACTTTTTAAAACTTTTAAGGTATATTTTTCATTCTAATATCCCGTTAAATATTAAACCTACAACTTTGATCTTGGTATCACCTAAAAGGAAAATTAATAGGCTACAACGTTTGTATCGAGGTGTTTTTACGTAAAAGTTTCAGTGATAAATAGGAATTTATCTACAAAAGGGCGATATTTTTCAGTTTTTTTGCGTTTTGCGCGCAAACTGTGCGTCGGATCGAAAGATGTCTCAGAATAAATTAGTCTTAAAATTAAATTTTCTATCAGAATTCGTCATAAAAAAATACTTGCCGCCATTGGAAAATCAAGAGTTAGATGCGCTGGAGAAAAACTGGAGAATGTTACAAAGTCAACTAAACCTTTAAAAGTAACCTCATGCAACATAACTAAGACCTACCAAGTTTCATTTCGAAATTTCAACAACTCTAGGAGGAAAAGGGGGTGGACACATATACTGGGACACCCTGTAAATATATATATATATATATATATATATATATATATATATATATATATATATATATTTATATATATTTATATATATTCTGAATACTTTTTTGGTAAAGATGATTTTTTTGTCACCATCAGATGTTTTTGAACTACTTGTATTTCTAGAATTATTAAAAAAAGGAGAGGGATTGAGAATGAGAATCATGAAGAGGACTGCCTATTTTTTTAAATTTCTTTATTTTTATTTGTTTCCCATCTGTGACGTTGAACTGTCTATGACGTGGCTATTTCTCATCCACTGATGTTCTAAAAATCTTACTGTTGGTGGCAACACTCTGGGAAAAAAAATAAAAATCAAAGATTGATGATTCTTCTTAATAACTAAGTATAAAAACTTCAGACTCAACAAATTCAAGTATAAAAGTGACAAGAATATAAGAATTGTTATAGTGCAATAGACTCAAAATACCAATGATATTTTTAATGATGAATTTGGCTTCTTCCTATAACATGTATTTTTCTAAAAAAATTAACTTATAAACATCTTAACTATTGTGAATGCTTTTCCATCTCACAAATATCATAATGGAATATGTGATTCAGTGTTTAAAAGTGTCATTTAAATGAACTATACAAGCTGTGTCTCAAAAAAAAACAAAACAGTTTGATCCAGAAAAGCTCTTAAGCCAAGAAGAATAAAAAATAACAGTTTTTTTTCTTGTTGACTAGTGTTACTGTACAGTACATGAGATGAGATTTCATTTTATTTGTTTGTGCCAAAATAGATATTAGAATCACCCTTTATTCTATAACCTCTTATTAAAGCATTAGCAATTAATATATTGCTTGGATATCAGATGTTAGAAAATAGCAATTTAGAATGGAATACGAAAAAGAAAAAGTGAAATATCGTTTCATTGAATAAATATTGAATTTCTTATGAAAACTTCTGTTGTTTGTTTGTTTTTTTTTTTTTATGTTTTTTACGATGTTTCTGCTCCTAGGCCATAAGTGGCAGTGTGTCAATTTTTTCAGCGAGCCAATCACTGAAAAACGTCAACCTCCCGCTGGTGGGTCGCTAACCCAAATCTCCCGTGTAAGAATGGGAGTATTTTCTGTTGGTATTTTCATAATTTTCACTTTGTAAATAGTAAAATTTGTTTTAATGAACTGTTTATTATCTGTGTTATAATTTGTAACATATAATGAAATAGTGCCAATCTCAGAGTGCCAGTATATCAATTGTGCCTTTAATTATAATTTTGTCTTGGGGTTAGCTGATTGTACAGGCTTTTATAATTACATTTACTGTATAATGTCTTACTTGTTCTTAGATGATATGATTTAATTTATTTTCTATATTTTAATATATGCTTCATTGGCGAAGTAAACCATGCTTTAGCTTGCTTTTACTTGTTGCTCTTACAAAGTATACGGAGCATAGGGAGGGTTACGTGCTAGGATTTGTTTACAACAATTGGCAACTTCTATAAGGAAATAATCTTATTTTTCTTTGTTCATGTTCAATCACCAAAGTTGGGTGCTATAAAATATGTCAGTAGTCTGAAAAGTAATGCTTATTTTTGTAGAACATGAACATGTTAACAAATATCAAGAGCCACTTTTACTAGCATTAGAAAACGTCTCCCTACTTCTGCTCCTTACAATAGCCTGAATAAACTCAACTGCTTCAAAGTGTATATGAGTAAAGAGGGGGGATGTTACTTCTAATGCCAACAGGCTTGCTTCCTCATTATTTTTGTGTTCTACCAATCTGTGTACATTGCTTATTTAGCTACAAGGGGAGGTTGCTCTTAAATTTTTAACTTCTGAAAGGAATCGTCAACTCATCTGTACTACATTGCTACTGATATTTGTTCTGTATAAGTAGTTATTGCTTTTGATATTTACAGTTAGAGTTTTGGCTATCCCAATTTCTTTCTGAATTCTAAAGATTGGGTGAATTTATTTTCCCTCTTCACGTAGATCTGGAATTAATTAACTTAAAAATTAAATAATGCTCACATGCTATAGTTATCCTAATTTATTTCAGTATAAACATTTTCATTATTAATTTTAATCAGGAAGAAAAAAAATGTTGGTAACATTTTTTTATTAGCAATCACTTTTATTACTTACATGGTGGCATCTCCAACTATTGCAAAGTTCCTCTGGTCAAATAAGTACAAATCTTATGTAAGTATCCTGCTTCTGATTCTGAATTTAGGAAGAATTATTATGAATTTTATAGATATTCTCCAAAACTTTGTCAAATGGGTCATGAGTCGAAAGAGGTAGGTGTAGGCGCAAAATCTGGTTTATGAGAAAAAAAAAATTAATCCAGTTAAAAGTTTAATAATAAAAGTTTTTTAGAAAATAAATGAGCAAGCGTATGTAATGTTTGTATCCATTTTTTCATTGATCTCCTGGCTTCAGGAATTTCATACGTAAGCAATTCGTCGGTGTGGAGTTAGTCAGAGTTTGATCATAATAAAACTACAATTTATAATAAAAATGAGATTTTTACTCTCAACGTTTTGGTTTGAATTTCATGCCTCCGTCAGGGCTTTGAGGAGAGGAAGAAATGATCTTTTGAATTCACTATATCACTGGGCAATTAGTGTTAGATTTTCCAACTTAAGAATATCATGGAAGGAAGATAATATCCTCATCATGCTGAATAGCATTCAGAAATTTACTATTTTTCGCAATACAGCGTGCTTCCTATTATACTTCCAATTTGCTAATTATATCGTATTATTAACTTTAAATTTTTGAGGATGATTGTCTAGAAAACTTATTTTGCTGTTATACATTAAAGCAACAAATACTTAAGAATTATTAAGTAACTAATTCTCTCTCTTTCTTAAAAAAAAATTAGTCATGTTTATTTTTTGATGAGGAGTTTGTCGATTAGCAGAGGCGTAAGCTCTTCTTTTCTTGCCTTTAAAACCTTATTGTAATTCTAAACATTGTAATTTATTTTCCCTCTTCTTGTAGAACTGGAATAAATTTACAGTTTTATTTAGGAATTTTAACTTAAAAATGAAATAATCCTCATATGCTAACTATAGCCAGTACAGATAAGCCCAGGAGCTCAATTGCGCATGCGCGAACGTCGGCTGGAATTTCTTCCAGCACTCTCCCTTCAGTTCCACCATTTGCAAAGCCTCTTAATGATCAAACACTTAATGTGAAACACTATAAAAACTGATTATGTCTTGTTTAAGACTAGGAAACACTTTGATAGGTTAGATAAGGGAGATAGTGTTTAAAATTTATCAATACTTAGCCAAAGCTAAGGCTGAAAGCGGTATAAATTTCATAGTGATAAGGTTATGACTGAGAAAATTTTCTACCGGGAATATAGGCCATGCCCTTTTCCCTCCATCTTACCATCTATTTATAGATGGGCACATTATAGTCCAAATTGTTTTCAGCCTTAGTTTTGGCTATTTATTGATAAACATTAAACACTATCTTTCTTGCCTGACCTTTCAAAGCCTTCCTGGTCCTAAACGAGACATGATCTGTTTTTATTGAGATTCACGTAGTGTGTTGTTCATTGAAATAGTAATGCAAATGGCAGACCCGTCGGGAATAATTCCTGCAGAATTTTTCACAAACGGGATTTGAACTATTCCATTTAACTGAACGACTATTCTGATCAATATGACTAGACTAATAATTTTCAGACAAACATACTTGTTTAAATATGAGTTTCTACGATTGAATATATTTACTAATATTAATGTTTGTATGTCTACTTGTTTTAAACTGGATTATCAAATTTTACCTGTTGTTTTTCTGTATTTTTAATTGTTAAAATGGACAGTTACTTAACCATTGAATTCTGGTAAAACCAACAAAGTTCATATCTGTTACTTAAATATTTTATTGAATAAGATCATAAGTATTTATTTCTTTTCAAATAATAGGAAACAATTATTATATTAAAGATTATTTCTCTAGATAAATGTTATTAACTATTTATTGTGAGTGAAATATAATTGTTACAATAAAAAATGATTAAATAAATAGTAATTTATTAATTTCAAATAAAATCTCCCTCACCTAAACGTGTATAAAGCATGAACTCATACGCATGGCTAATTTAAGTTCAGTTTCTGAATTTATGTCGTAATATCTAAAAACAATAATCTGCTAAAGAATTCCTCTTCTATCTTTTTCTATTTGACTATCGTTGTACATAAATGTTATTACTAACTTTCTTCTTCTTTCTCTATGTTTAAAATGTGTTTATAATAATATAATTTTGTGGTGGAAGAAATTTAATTCTGTATATTGATGAACATAAAAATCATACGTCATATATTAACCAAATTAAAAATCCAGATATTTCATTTTAACATTCAAATTATTCATATATATTTATATATATATATATATATATATATATATATATATATATATATATATATATATATAAAAGGCAAAAAAAATCAGGATTATATAAATAATTTATCAGGAACCTTTCCATAAACTTTTTTTTTTTTTTTTTGTGAAAATTTCATTTAATTTTTACTTGCTCAATCTCTTCACTCCGTTCAAAAATTTGCTCTCGCTTAGGAAAAGATAAAATGTGTTTTGAAAAATGAAATTGCTTCGTCCCTGTACAAAATATTCAATGCCAGTTTTCCTAATAATAGTTTTATTGACCTCACTACTCAGGCAACTTTTACTGGTCTTTCTTGTCACATCCTCTATTGGTGTACAGAGTAATAATTTTAAATCTAGTACTATTTTAATAATTGTAATTATTGTCTCACCTTTTTCAACTTTCAATACTAATAATTAGCAAGTTTCTTTGTTGGTTTATTCTGATACCTTCTGCCAGTAGTTATTGATTTTTCATCTGCATTTCAGTGGATTTATTCAGATCTTTTAACATTCTTTCTTGTTGAGGTACCTTGAAGTCGAATTGATGAGCAATCAGGGAATAGTTGGGGTTCGGCTAGGAAATATCAATAAGATTTTTAAGAAAATCTTATTGATGTTTCCTTGCCGAATTCCAACTATTCCCTGATTCTTTCTTGTTTTTCTTTCTGGTAAACTAGAAATCCGCAACTGACCAATCCCCTCCAGAAGGAAGAAGGATCTGCTGAAATTTTGTTTTAAAAATCCACAACTGTAGGGAGAAAAAGTATCACAAAGGAGGTTGACTATTAATTAAATGTTGTTATATGTTGAAGAAACAAATACAATTCTTCTTTATGTGTACATTTTTCTGAAGACATTATTGACTGATAAAATGACAGATGTCAGGGTGTGCTTGAGGAGATAGGCCTAGGGACGGTCAGGGAGGCTGGTTCCAACCCATGAACGAAGACACCAGAAGATAAAAATCTTTAGTGCTTCCTCGGCGTTTGAATTCAGGTCCTCCAGCATATTAGGCCTGTAGGCATATATAAAAGAATGTATAAAGATTTAATAATAACAAATGAATACTGACCATCCTCTGGCTTAAAAACAATTTTTTTTTATTCAAAATTTGTTTGAAATTCTTTTTTTAAAAATAATATTGAATCAAATATCTCAGTTTTGGGATAATGTCTGCAGAACATGATCTCTAAGTACACATAAACTGGTGAAACCAAAATTAGGCCTTTCAGAGGGACCCAAACTATGCAAAGGGACCAAGTAGCCATTCAATAGGCTCTTACTGAATTTTTATGAACTCTCGCAGATACAAGAGCGACTAGAGCTTACCACTAGATATAGCTAAAAGCTGTCACGTCAGTAGCTTTCAGTCCCAAAGCAAAGAAATTGCCTTGTAACAAAAGTGGCTATCAGTCCCCGGGGCATGCCGGCCCGTTGTCACGACAGTGGCCTTCAGTCTCAAATTACCTAATGAACAAGAGCACTGCCAACAATACCAATAGACCTGATGGCCACACCTGTCTGACATCTCCTCATCTTCTGGTTGGGTGGGACAATTCCAAGAGTGAGTAATGTTTGTAGCTTGCTCGAAGTTCACTTTCTGGCATATATTAGTGAACTGTTGACATCTCCATGACACCAGGAGTTGGCACCAATTACCAAATGGCCTATCGGTCATAAGCGATAAATCTGGGAAGAGAGTTACTGAGTATCTGAAAGTTAGAGATGGCAACATACGTAGCCTTATATAATCATCATAGGTTTATTTTATTGTTTAAATTTTATATCCATTTATAAATAAAACATATTTTCATTTATAAACTACAATTTTCTCGCCAGAATAGGAAAAGGGTGATAACTTCGTTTATTTTTAAAGTATCTCAGCCTGGCGCGTTAAAGATTAAAATTAAGTCCCGGACAGTCTATGATGTCTTGTTTATTATATAGTGGTTTTAAAAGATTTAAATTGTAGTTAGCTACACTTGAGCCCTCTTAGACACTAAAGTTGACTAGCTTCAGATAAAAAATATGCTGTTATATGAAGCAAGGCCAGAACAGAAGCATTTGATTCAAATCCCATTGTGAATAGTTTATTTGTTATAAATTATTTTATTTGTTGAATAAAAATGAAAAAAAGTCCTACTCGCAGGTACTGCGTCATCTTAGCACGGTTCCATTCATATCCCTAGTGCTATTAGTAAAGGAATAGTAGCAGTTATTGGTAGGGTTTGATCTTTCGTGAAAAATATAAAATGACATCTCAAAGAGAAGATTTAAGGAGGCGCCACAACAGGAAACTGATAGTATTCTAAGCGGAAATGACTCCCCACACCTTCTCAATGTTTGCCATGGGAAAAACTATTACCAATACGTTTCTCATCTTCATACCTTATTTTAGTAAAATACTAATTTTACTATTAAATGCAATTAAAAAAACAATAAGCAATTTAAACGTTGGGCAAATAGTGACAAAATCCCGTTGAAAAGAACAAAACTAACAATTTTGAAGTTTTAAGCACTTATTTCTCGGATTTACATCGCTCCATCGAAAATTACATCAAAACCTTTTTTGTAGGGAATTTAGTAAGCTTTCGAATGGTCACCTTCCACTTACCATGATTTCCAACCGTTTTTGAAATATTTAAGAAAATATACAAAGGAGCAAAACTTTTTATGTCTGTTAATAAAATATTTTTTTCGAATTGCTCCTGAACTTTTGAGTCGTCAGGAGGGAGGAACCGCGCTAAAATTGTTTCTCCTGAAAGTTTGGAGCAATAATGGACTAATCAAGTTTTTATAACATCTGGTGTACTATCATTTTTTATACACTGTAAACAAGAATTTGAATTATGTAAAATGAAATGAATCACAACACATCAACTTTTTTATTATTATTTGAAATTTATTTGGTCTACTTGTGCTAAAAATTAATTTACTTTTTTATTACAATACCTTTCTTAAATATTGATGTGTTTCTTCTAAACCGTTAACCTTTGTTAGTGAGGTATTTTACTGTGTCAGGCTCAATCTCGTTATAGTTGACCTCCTTTGGATCTCCTTTAGTAATCTTGTTATTTTATGAAATGGATTTTTCTGTTTCAGTTACATAATGAATGGATGGAATGTAATTCTTCTTTTATGTATATATAATAAAAAATAACAATAAATATAAACTAGGTGCTTTGGGCCTCGCAAGGGTCTCTGCCATGGGATCCCCACGTTCAATTCAGTATTGAGCTTACTACCGAAATTCAGAAAATCATGAAAAATGCTTTAGCTGCTCAGTTTTCACATATTTTTTTTTGCTGTAGTGGATTGCTCTTTTTAGTTTGCTAATTTTTTTCTGTCTACTATTCCAAATCTCTGATTCTCTGAATACAGTAAGTTAGACTATTCGGATTCTGTATGTTGGCATTTTCTTTCTTTGAAATAATTATTATACAGACCCGAAGAATGTTTAATTCTTTTGGGGGTTTGTTTGTCCAACGCTAATTCACTTCCAAGGATCTTTTGATGAATGTTATTTGTCGTACCGGCATTATTAATTCACATTTATGGGTTTATTGACCAAACGCTAATGGCCCTCATCCTGTAGCTGATAGGATAGAGCTGGATTTGTTTCAAGTTGTAGACCAAACGTTTCCTCCATAAACTGACCCAATCGAAGATTTTCAGGTTTCTTGGAACCCAAGTTCATAACACCCGTCAAAATTATGGGTATAGTATGACTACTTTGGGATTGCATTTTTGTTTCACTCCTGAGTAATATTATGCAAATGTTTTATTTTTATGTATATTTATTTTTATTTTTGCTTTAATTTTTGTCATATACATATTTTCGGGCCTTTAGCACAGGAAGTGAAAGCAGTTTCATTATCATATTCACCCTTCATTTCATCATTTTTTTTTTTTTGGATCATTGGGATAAAATACCTTGTAAAAAAAAAAAAAATAAAGGAAAATAAACAAATAAAAAATATAGAAAAAATTGAAAATAAAAAGACAGAAATAAAACATTAAAATCATCAGAAGGTAGAATTTGTCAGGATTCAGTCATGGTATCTTAATAAAACTCATTTTTTTTTTATAAGAAAATGAGTTTTATTATTTGCCGATGTTCCGGCTTGAAATTTAAACCTTCATCAGGACTGTAAAACAAGGACAGAGTTAATTGTTTTAGAACTACTCTGTCCTTGTTTTACTGCCCTGATAAGGGCTCGAATTTCAAATAAAACTCATTTTCTTATAAAAAAAAAAAAGTAGTTTTATTATGATACCATGACCGAACCCTGAAAATTTCTACCTTCGCATCACCAACAGTCAACGATCTCCTCTCAACGAATTAAAATCATTAATGTTCAATTTAATAGACAAAAAATAATTCTATGTGTAGACTGAAAAAAGTTTTCACTAAATTTTATTTTTGCACATTCAATTTTATTTTTAATCAGCGGACTTCTCAAAGGTGATTCTAATGTCTTATGATTATCTTCAGTCATGACATAGCCGTTGTAAAAGAAGGTACCTCTTAGCACTTTCCTCCGAGCTATTGAGGTTGGACTCATGACGGAATTTTTGAGGTTGGACTCATGACGGAATTTTTGAAAAATTTCTTCAAATCTTTATCGATCCTACCTAGTAGACACCGAAAATGACCCCCGTTAAAATTTATATATATCTATATATATATATATATATATATGTATATGCATATATATATATATATATATATATATATATATATATATATATATATATATATGTGTGTCTGTTAACACGATAGCGGCCAGAGTTTTTGTTTTTTCGTCACGAAACTTGGTATATAGCATTCAATTAGCAAACGATTGAACGAGTTCGTTAACCACCAAAATCGGTCCATCGGAAGGGGGGGTTTACCCCGAACCCAAAACACTAATTTGACCATTTCAGCCGTAATATTTGTTATATTTCAACGAAACTTGGTATTCGTACTGGTAATATAGAGAGAAAAGTTAGATATAAAAATAAACTAAATCGGTTCATTAGGAGGGGGGGTTTACTCAAGACCCACAATACCAATTCGCGACTACCAACCGTGATTTTTGGTATATTTCGACGAAACTCGGTATTCGTAGTGGTAATCTACAGGTAAATATGTGTTGTAAAAATAAACTAAATCGGTTCATTAGGAGGGGGGGGGGGGTTTACTCCGGACCCAAATTACTAATATACTCATACTGGTCGTAATTTCTGCTGTATTGTAACGAAACGCGGTATACGTCGTGGGTAACTCATGAGAAAGAAGTGTTGTAAAAATGAGCTGAATCGGTCAATCGGAAAGGGGGGTTTACTTTGTAATATATTTCAATAGAAAAGCCAGCCAGACATAGGTTCACAAAGGCGCCGCAAGGAGCGCTAGAGGGACTGTATCCGGTTCCTGCGTTAGATCAAAATACGATAATATGAGGATTTTGTATTTATTACGTAGTGTAGTAGGTACCATGTGTAAACATAACTCTGGAAGTAAATTAATAATTTATCAGTTACTCATTACAAAATTAAAAGAGAACTATTCATGTTTTTATTTTATTTATTTAGGGTATTTTAAGCAAATTGCTCTGGAAAGCAGTCTACACTACCCAAATTCTGAGGAAAGTGCTTAGTTATGCAGCTCCTGCGTGACGGACTTTCTACATTTAGGCTGTAAACATAGAGCAGTTTTAGCTACTGAAGAGGCGTCCACTGGGCATGAAACTCTTAGAGCAATAAAGATGCCTATTTAATTATTTGTATGAATATATTGGGTCGCAACTAAAAAATTATAATAGAACAGTTACGCTGGTCATGACCTAATGCAATTTTGAGTTTTAAGCCTAATCAAAATATCTAGAATATCATAGGATTTTCACTATTCCTCCAATTACTACTTAACGACAATATAGTTAAAGGTAATGTAACATCCTGATAACAGATAGTTCTGAATTACACATGTTCTGACAGACTACAAGGATCCTCATAATTCCTTACAATATAAACAAATTACTGACAGAGGTTACCAAAGAAGTTCACTCATAACGATCACTTTAACTTTTACTGGAACATCTAATTCAGGTAAATATACAGTACTTATGTACTTATGTTATTGGTGAAGGAAGGACTAATTTACAGCACTTTTCTACTTAACACATTGGCTGCAGCAATATTTTTCAGGTTTATGTTGTTGAGAGGCTTGTTGACCTGAGTCGAGTGCAAACATTGTCAGTAATAACACAGCAAACAACGTATCTTGAAGTAACTTAGTTGCTACCCAAAATTGTTAGAAACATTAACTTATATTTACGACGTTTCGAACCTGTTTAGGTTCATCTTCATGCATCTACAACGTAAAATAAAAACAAAGAGTAAGGAGGAAACTTTTCCTATGTCACTAATACCAATACAAATACAATATATGATATATATATATATATATATATATATATATATATATATATATATATATATTAGTACAATATATGAGGCTGGTGCTAATGACCTTAGCAGTAGATGCACCTAAACAAAACAAAAAATATATGAGGCATATAATAATATGTTGTAGATGCCTGATGATGAACCTAAACAGTTGGAAACGTCACAAATATAAGTTAATGTTTTAAACAATTTTGTGGAGCAACTCCTGCCAGTTACTTCAATAATCAATTGATCCTTCCCCTACCCTCTCCTTCAACTTACAAACAACGAGTGTTATCATTATCTGAAGTTGAGCACAAGTAATGGAAATTAGCATGCTAGGTGATAGCACAAACCATGAGATGTCTCATAGTTGTCAGTCAATGTGATAAGGATATCTCAATTACTTTACTTTCACTTTTCTTATCTTTCTCTCAATAAATTAGGAAAGCTAGCACGAGTTCCCTCCCTGCATTTATTTTATTATTTTTCTCAAAATGGCAGTTTCATGAAATATTCATCCTATAAAATAGATTTTTTTTAAACTAGCTTGTTGTAAACCCTGAAAATGCCATAAAACTTACTGCAAAATAAAAATATTGCAATGTGTTGAATTTGAAAAAAAAAAAAATTAATTGGATTTTATGACTACTGAATAATAAACATAAAATAGTTGAATAAATAGAAATAAAATTAACTTTATTTTCATTAGAATTAGAAAGCTTCTTTTTTTTGTTTTGTTTTAATTGAAATAATCCTGTAAACTTTAAATTATTTTTTTAAAGGAAGCCCTCTTTTTGGTTCAGTTTTGCAGCACCTGCTGTGAAGAACATTGGAAATATTTGTTTGATATAAAAAAATAATAGATTATCCTGATATTTTATATATTATGAATTCAAGTTTTTAGTGAGTTTCGGCTTAGAAGACTACTAAAATAGTTTGAAGAAGATGTTTTGGTATATATCCTGTTAGTCTTTGGCTCTCCTTTTTGTCCATTGCCACTTATGGGCTGGAGAAAAATCAAAGATGACAAGATTTTTGCTCCAACCCCCTCCTCTGACAGTATTATTTCTGAGCAAGGTTCCCTGGAGGTAATTTTTACCAGGGGATATTTTCAAACAATAAAAATTATTTATTTTTTTAATTTTGGGCATTTTAAGAAATCCTTTGCAGTATTGCTTGCTGGGATAATATGAGGTCCGATAGCTTGAGGTATTTGTTGGCACTCACTTTTGTGTTCGGAATAAATTCTTTGGTGGAAAAGATTACTGCAGTTATTCTAGCGGAATCTGATTTTTTGAGATCCTTAAAATCAATGGACAAATCTTGATATTTACGTAGTTTCTCATTATATTCTTTTAAGATATTCTCATCATTCTGTACTGAGATATCAATCAAATATGCCAGCCACCTAATTATGCTTGTCGTTGATGAGAATATCTCGTTTATTATGGTGAACAGTTTGGTCTGTAATCATTTTTCTGTTTCAGTAGATTTTAATTCTATCGTTTTCTAGAAGTCTTTGTGGGACGTAGCGAAAATACGGTTATACCGTATTTAATGCATAATGACAAACCTGTCTGCCTTGGCACATTGTTATGTCTCTAAAGGTAATCAGATCCCGCTAGAATTTCAGCCTGCCGCCGCATGAAACTAATAAGAAATTTTGGAAATTTATATGGAAATGTCAGTTTTAGACAAATCAATAAATGGAAATGATTGAATTATTGTAGTTATACATGAATAAAATAAATCATTTTGAGAAAAAAGTAGTAATAAAAAATACAACACATATATGCCAGGCTGAACATCATTAAATTGAGTTTCCGCCTGGCACATATATGATCAGAAGAATTCAAGTCACTATAAGATATTGCTAAAAAAATAAATTTAAATAAAAAAATTAAAAGATAAAGACTTTATTTCTGTTAAATGTTGTGGTTTTTTATGTCTAGTGTGTAACTGTTTAAACATTTAGGCTACCATCGATCAAAAGTATTGAAACATGAGTGTGTATGTGTGTTCTTGTCCTCGACATTCTGCAAGTATATGTCTTATAGTTAGCAGTTCATTATAATGTATACATTTTGGTACTCCTTGTTTAATCATTGGGTATCCATGAATAAAAAGTAGACAATAGCAAATTTAGCGTAGAGTTTAAATCACCTCTTCTCCCCAGTTACATCACTGTTTGTTAAATTTGTCGAAGTTTACTGTCAGTAATGTTGTTCCATACTGTCTGCCACTGAATTTGTATAAATAAAAATTCTTCAAACTATTTGAGTACTCTTACTAGCTGAAACTCAACTAAACTTGCCTTCTTGAACTCCAGTGCCCTTCTCCCATTTCTTTATGTATTATGTTTTTTGGTTTATTTGTTTTCACTTTTATTTTCTTGAGCAGGTTAAAGAAGAAAGGTTCGAGAATGACAAATTCATTTTCTTCGTTGAGTTTTGACACAATGGAGCAATTGGATAGCAGCAATGTGAGACGGACTGCTTCTGAAGCTCGTCCTCTAATTGGAGGAGACAGGCTTACTACTCTTCCTGCCAGAACAGAACCTAGTCCAAAATTAATAGCACTTACTAACTGGGAATTCATCGAAATATTACTTAAGGTACTATCTTTAGATCATATAACATTTATTAAGTAGCAACATTCAAGAAATATTTAACAATAAAATTTTATTTTTTTATTTTTTTTTATTTTGGTGCATCTACTACCGAGGTCATTAGCACCTTTAACAATAAAATAACGCAAATATTATAAGAAAAAATTTCTCGCTGTTTGCGAAAAACCTACTGATAGAGCCAGACGCTGTTCCACCAGTAATACAAATACCAGTGAAGAAGACTAAAGCAGAAAATTTAATCAGGCCACAAGACAAATTAAAAGCTGGGTGAGTCTAGGGACCGACCAGGACCCTGAACCCGACCCTCGAACGACGACTCTAGAAGACCAAATCTTTCAGTGCACTTAAAACTCCATACCACAGCTTGAGGGTTCGATTCCCTCTATGGGGTGGTGGCTTTTCTTTAGAAAAAAGAAAAGGCATTAGCCCTATTCTGCCCAGGAAAGGGTGGTAACCAATAGATAACCCATCCCAAAATTCTAAGTTAATAATAATGGACGTTAAAATTCAAATAAATAAATCTTTCGGTGTGTGCTGAAGATTCAAACTCAAGCCCTCCATAACATGAGCTGAGTGCACTACCACTGAGCCCAACTCACCCCTTCCTCTGGGCAGAATGAGTATTAATTTTGGAAAAATTACCTCTAAAACACAAAAGACCCTTCCAACCAACATCATTTTTTTTTTTATTTTTGTTGTTTTTTAAGTTCTTGAAACAAATAAAATGTTTCCTGGGGAAATGTTTTTATTTGTCTATGCTTCATTTTTTATGGCTGCTATGACTAATAAAATGCAAAGACTAATAAAATTACGTTGAAATATTTTATTAGTTCTATAATGTAACATTTTTTCCCCTTCAAGAAATAGTATTAATTTTACTTTATTGATATTTTAGGAATGTAAACAAAAAACAAAAAGGATGCTGGTTGAGAAACTTGGGACTGAAGCACTAGAAATGGGGCACTGTGCTCAAACATCACTTGTTGAGGAGAACACGTTAATTGCTAGTCTATGTGATCTTCTTGAGCGAGTCTGGTCGAATGGTCTTCAAAGGAAACAGGTACTTCCAAAGTTGTCTTAATATTTCTGGATTGCAGTAATTTATTATTTAGTTTAATTAAATAGACTGGACATCTAACAAAGAAAATCTTCAATGCCAAAAAATTAATTAGTCGGCATAAAATTAATATTTTTTTTGTAACCAGCTTCAGTATTGGCTTTTCTATATTTTTCATATTGTTGTGGTCATATACAAAGAACAATGTGTTGTAAAAATAAACTAAAAAGGTTCATTAGGAGGGGGTGGGGTTTACTTAGGACCCAAATTACTAATTTGCGCATACCGGTCGTAATTTCTGCTGGATTGCAATGAAACGCGGCATATGTTGTGTGTATTTAATGAGAAAGAAGTGTTGTTAAAATGAACTAAATCGGCCCATCGGAAGGGGGGGGGGGTATTTCCCCGCTAAAACATTGGTTGGCAAAGCTGCTGCTAGGAGGGTGCCTCTGTTTTGTTATGACTTTGTGGATTGCAGGGTTCTAACTTCTGAGATACGTGCACTCTATATCTTTCCTGCTTTATTTGCTTTTATGGAGATGCTTTTACTATTCAAAAGATCAATAGACAAAAATGTTAAGTTGTTTCTATTTATTAAGTAGTGTAGTTCCATGTATACACAATACTCTGGAAGGAAAATAATTACAAAATTAATAATTGAAACAGCTGCTCATTACAAATGTAAAAGAGAAAAACTATTCATGTTTTTATTTTATTTATATAGGTTATTTTAAGGAAATTATTCAGGAATGCAGTCTACACTATTCAAATTCTGAGGAAAGTGCTTAGTGATGCAGCTCCTGCGTGACAGACTTTTCAGTGATGAGCTTGCTGAAAGAGGCCTCTACTTCATCGAGAATATTAAAAAAGCATGGCAACCAGTAGATAGCCCAAGGCTTCTGTCCATTACAATCAATGCACCCTATCATCTTTTTAGTTCCTATCAATGTTTTACAGCGAGACAAAGAATTAAATTATATATTACCTAGGCTAAAGGTTAATAAGAATTTCTAGCTGAATAAAAGTTTATTTATTAAAATGTTAAAAAGAGCTACCTTCTTTCAAAGCCCAACAGTCTCTTTAAAGTCTTTTTTTTATATCTTATCAAACATTTTATAGAACTGTTTTACACAAATTATCAGCCTAGCTACATTTATCAGCCACATTCATGAGTCTGATATAATACTAAATGTCTTATGCTAAATGCAATCTTAATCTTTTGTTCATGACCATTTATCCACCAACATAACATTTGTGCTTCATAATAAGCTTTTTAAGGAACTTTGATAAGAAGTATTAGGAATTATTATTCTCTTGTGTCAAATCACAAAACGTGTTTTATTCTAGGGTAAATCAGCATTATGGGCTCATTTAATGAGTTACTTGGAGATGAGAGATCTCGAGGATTCATCTGAAACACCAATTCATTACCACAACTTCACACCAGGTAAATATATTTCATATCTACAGCTTCTTGGTGGTGTGCTATTAATATTGTCTGTGTAGTTTCAGATTTAAAGTCTCATGATGATTATATTGGTATTTTACGGCCAATTTTTGAGGTAGCTTAAGTGAAATTTTTGAAAGTCAAAATAATAATAGATGATTAGGAAAGTGAATAAAATATTTGTATTAAATATAGGAACAGAGAGCATTTTGCCAATCTTTATATGACAGGTTTATATATGTGTGGACTAAATTGGCTGGCAGCTCTAAATGCTGAACATTTTTTATGATGTCTACTACAATTAAATCTCAATATAACGAATCTCGAGTTGTTTTGAAATCATTTCAACAAAACGAGTAATTTGTTATATTTAGGTTTGCTTTATCAGGATTTTGTTGGTTAAAAATTGAGATTGAAACACCTATTTGTAAGGCTGTAAATAACAAATTCTTCGGAATTCAATCTCTTTAAAATTATTAATATGTGTGAGTTAAGAGGAATAATAAACAGATTTTAATTGAAATAAATATATAAGGAAAAATATTGCAGTAAACTTCCTCTAATCCAGCACGCTTGATAATCCGGCAGGAGTTTCAAGGCCAAAAAAAAAAAAGTGTGCCTCTTCAGATCTTATGCATCAATTCCGTGAAATCCTCACCCCAACAATGCCATGGTGCCCAGCGGGCCTTCCTAGAAAAATTCTTGGAAACCCTCTCTGTGATCAAATATGTACTTGTTGCCAGTTCAGTTTCTATCTTTCGACTGAGGCAGTATAATTCTAACGGTGTGCAATTTTATTTTAGTCTTTTTACATTAATTATGACAAGTCTTATAGTCTACATTTCGTTTTTTCACTTCTATCCATTTTTTCGACATGCATCCGGTATGCTTCAAGTGCCAAACATGCTGGATTAAAGGAAGTTTACTATACTACCTCATTTTATAAATTACTGTATATTCAATTAACATTCATTTGTTACACTCAGGTGGACATGTAAACCATTTGTTATTTAAAGATACTTTTTACTATATAGAGGTTACCATTGCAACATTTTATAATATTTTGCTTTTTTTTTTAATGAATCAATTTATATTACTGAGCCCCTGGAAGTGACATTTCCATTTAATATTTTATGTCTCATCATTTATTATTTTTCAGATATTTATGTTTAATGGTTTATGAGAATCTACTTATTAATGCACAGAAATAGTTAAACATCAGCTTTTATATTGTTCTAATATTTTCTGAAATGCTATGATTAAAATTAGTTTTTCTATGTTTGATTATATGTTTCTGTTCCAAAGAATATTCTATTCAATTTGTTAATGATAAATATTCTTGTTATTTTTTTTTTTTTTGGTGTGTGTGTTTAACGGTGTACCAACAATTGGGCGAAATATTCTTGTTCTTTTGCAAATTCAGTAGACTCTCTCTTATCCGGTTTTCTCTTATCCGTCCCTCTCTCTCTGATCCGACGATCTCCGAGAGGAATGAGTGACGGAATCTCATAACTGGGTGGAGCTAGACCAGCTCGAGGGTTCCTAGAAAACCTTCCCTTCCTAGCTAGCCAAACATTGATTGAATGGAAATCAAAGAAGGCCTATGTTTCGTTTTAGAGGCAGGAACTTGTGTTTCTACTAAGAAAATAATGTTTCTACTAAGACACCTGTGGCTGGAACGCCTGATTTTAGCCAGCGTAGTTCGAACATTCATCGCGAGTAGAGCGCGCGAGTTAAAAAGTAACTTGTTTTAATTTGATCTGTTATGGCCATGAAAAGGAAGAAGGTAACTCTGTTGATCAAGCAAAAGTTAAGAGCTCTTGGACAGCTCAATAAAGGGATAATAGTATACCCTGGTAAAAATGGTACATATTATTATATCCTCAAATAATAAGGTTTTTCAAAAAAATACATACATAAGTGACCGTTTCTAACTGAATTCTCTAATTCGGCGTTTTCTCTAATTCGACTGTATCCCAATCCCGACAACATCGGATTATGGAGGGTCTACTTTACTGTTAACGAACCAAGTTTATTACGTTTTAGGAGGCTAAATGGCCGTGAGTGTTAGGGGACGAGCTCTCCAAGCCTAGGGTCGTGAGTTCGATTTCCATTAGAAGTGTGGTGGCTTTTCATTTAAAAAAAGAAAAAGGCATCAGCTGTAACCTGGCTAGAAAAGCATGGTAACCTGTAGATAACCCGTCCTAACAATAAGTAACACCTAACATAGAATTAAGTGTGCCGGTTATTATTTTCTAATCTTTCTTTGATGTCAATGATGATAAAAGTATTTATATTCAATAGATTTTGATTTGTGTTACGGTTTTTGAACGAGGAAATCTTGCGTATTTTTTTACTTTTATTTTAAATGTATAAATTATTCTACATTTTCTCCAGAAAAGTGAGAGGTTAAAATATAAGCTAGATTTGCTGTTCTAGTGGAAGGATTAATGGAAAAATATTCATAACTTTTTGCAATCATAGGTAACAAATGGCTAATAAAAGATATTTATAATCATTTGTAAGGCAAATTAATCAATGCTCTCTTGTTGGAAACCAAATTAATAATCGGTAGAAAATATTAGGGCAAGAAGCTGATGTTTAATAAACTTTAATGCACATGTAATTGCTTAAACAAATCTTGTTATGGTGGTGGCTGTTACTCATTTAATTATTTCTTATAAATCACTTTGCTTTCTCATTCATCACTTGTACAGTCCATTGATATTTTTAAAAACTTAGTTTTTACAATTTCTTGGCAAATAAAACTTTTTTTAGTACCCCAAATCTTTCTAAAACACACCCAAAACAAATATAATTAAATTTAATAACTCTTTATTTTTAAAGAATAAATAAGGAAAAACATTTTATCCTGATGCTGAGGCTACATTACATTGCTAATTAGAAAATTTAAAATTATGTATTTCAAAAATGACTCTTGAATTTATAAACCGTCTTGTTTTCTTAAACAAAGCATTTTAATTTTTTAATTAGGAGTTATTTAATAGCTGCTCACCATATCTTAACTTTTCCTGTATATCGAGGTCTATTGCTAGGCTGAAGTTAAACAAACTGAACAACTTTCTTATGGACGAATTGGTGCTAAGGCAACCAAGTCCGTGTGTTTTGCTACAAATAGTGCAAAAAAGTAAACAGAAAACCAAAATACTAAAGCTAAAGTGCTGTTTGAACTAGTTCCCTCTCATTAAATTTATAATCACACTTATATGAGTGAAATAATAATTAATAGTTTAACAAAAAAGTGTTATTTTGTAATATGGAATTTTAGTTATTATTAATGGTCTTTATTCTTGAAGTTTATTCATTATTTTATACTTTTCATTACATATGACTTTTATTGGTTAATTGAGGATCCCAGAGGTTAAGGCGTCTAAGTGACATTTTTGAAAAAAAAAAGAAAAAAAAAAAAAATAGTTAGATACAGGAATCGGTTGTGAACACCGTAATCTTGTGGTAATAAAGAGATCCAGGTGTTTTCTTGACAGGGGCTGCCACATAGCTTGTGTTCTCTTGAGTATTGTCACTATTGTAATATTAAGCCCAGAAGGAAATTAAGGGGTCTATGTGCGGATTCTCCAATTCTTTTGCATATTGATCATAAACCGGATGATGTACCTATTATGTATTATTGATAATAAACAGCTAAGAACCTGGGGATTTGTCTAGTATGATCGGAACTGTAAATATCCAGGTTTTGCTATTACCATGTATGTTCAACTTGGACTCAATTTTCCTCAAAACGTTGAGTTTTTTTACTAAGACCCCTTGACATCTGGGGTCCTCAATTATATATTATTGGTATGAAATATCAATTAGTGATCTGCTATATATTCAGTGCTTAATTTAATAATTTTTTTCCAATGGACGCAGCTTTTCCGTGGCATGTCCTGAAGAAAAGAATGGACTGTACGTAATAGCACTAATCTGTATGCTTTCTTAATATTAATTAATATGCTTTTGTATATTTCTCTTATTTTTGTATATTCAGGAGGTAAAGGTTTTTAAAATATATTAATACATGTACACTTAGCTGAGTGGTTTGCACATGTTTAGCTTTAATATTCTTGTTAACTGTGGGTTTCACTATGCTTTTGGTGTCGGCAGAACCAGTAAAATTGGGCTTCCATGAAAAGGTTTTCTCATCAATTACCAATATCCGAGAAATAGCTTCAGTTATAGTTAATAATCTTGGTGAGTGACTTGTATTTTTTTAATTATTTGTTTCATTATAATTATTTTTATTTCTAATTATTTTAATTTATTTTTATCTTGAAAATTATAGTAATTATATTTAATTTTTATATATTTTGTACTCATTTTGTTGATTTGACTATATATTTTTTCTTTCTGTTTCCTTTTAGCATGTTTTTGAGAGAACAAAAACATGATCCCATCTCGTTTTTTTTATATTTATCAGGAGGAAAACCTCTTAGGTTATCGACTAAATGACGTAATCAGCATGTAATTTTATGTGACAGAAGATCAAAACAAGTTTTAGAACACACTATTCTTCAATAATCTTTCATTTTGCCTCTTCAGGTGCACTCAAAATATTTATTTTTTATTTTATCCAATGCCCGTCGGTGGCAGTTGAGCCATTTGACGCCGAGCCTCCCAGTATCGCTTAGTGAGGTCAGGAAGATGGATCAGTTTGGGACAGACGAGGAGGTGACTTCCCACCATCCTTTCTCTTGAACATAGAGGGCAAATGTCCGAGTCTGCTAAGCCAAGGCGATAGAGATACGCCTGCAGGTAGTCGTGTCCAGTTTCCAGACGGAATCTTGCAACAGCTTCACTTCTCCTCAGACCGTCAGGGATGTGACCTGGGGTTGCTAGGTTTTCCCACATTTTTCCTGTGCTGGAGCTTTTTAGGAGTTCCTTAGTATAAGAAGTTATACTATATAGTTCATCAAAATAAGAAATTACATTACAATATGTCTAGACATGGCAGAACCTTTTCTAAGGTTACCGTTGTAATTTTTTATTTTAAGTGTTCTTGAAGAGGTGTCATGTAGACGTGAAACATATAGAGAAAAATAAAAGACTATTGAAGAACAGTGTGTTTTAAATGTGTTTTTACCTTGTGCCTCATAATATGACATAATGATCAATAGGGGGGCCATCTTATAATGTAATGATAATCAGGAACTGCTGACAAGAAATGTCAATAGTTCATATCCCATAGGTCACGATAAACCTGGTCATTAACCCGTTCGAGACTGATAGTCACTTTCATGACAATCAGGCATGCCCCGATGTCACTTTCGTGACAAGGCCTTGTTCGCTTCGGGACTGAAAGCCACCACTGTGACAGGTTATTGCGATATCTAGTGGTAAGTTTTGAAAGCTCTGGTACCCGGAGAATTTTCCTCTGCTACCCGGTCCCTTTGCTATACCTATGCCACAATATTTGACTTGACATTATTTCAAAAAATAAGAATTACAAAAAATGATTTAAAATAAAAATAATAACAGAAAAAAAAGTTTTTAAACAAGCCGTTTATAGGCCCAAAGCCCAAGTGAGAAAATGGTGATGGAGAACTTTTTAAAGAAAGAAATAATGAAAGCTTTTGAGAAGAGAAGAGACCTCGAGAGAACTGGATTTTTTTATTGCAATCTGAGGCTTATTTTTATTATTATTATAATCTACTTGTAGATGAAAGCCTATTATTATTTAAAAGTCATCATTTCTTACACAGAAAAGTAGACTATATAGGACAAATTCTGTCTACAGGGGGAAAAAGGGGGTTTTTGCTATGTGCCAGAAAAAAAAAGTACGAAAGGAGATGAGGTTCATATGCAAAAAGTGTAATGTCCCCTTGTGCATAAGTTGTAGCTTTAAGTTTTTACTTTATTTAGTACATATACAGGGTGTTTCAGATCTAAGTAGCCAAACTCTAGGAGGTGAATCTAGACATGATTTCCTACAAAAAAGTTCATATGAAGTATGGTCGGATTCCAAAGGGAAAAGCCCAATTTTCTGTTTTTTTTTTTTTTAGCATTGACATATTTTTTATTGAATAAGGAAGGATTGCTCAAAAACTATTCAAGATAATTAAATTTTAATTATGCCATCATAAAATAGACAAAATTTGCTTTAAGAAAACAGTGATTTAATTCACTAAACCCATTGATAGAAAATACTTTCTGAACGTCCAGTAACCCACTTCTGTTTTTCTCAATGAATCAGAGGTTTCTCACGAATTGTTTCCTCAGTCCCCTAGCGTACTACAGATTCACTACTTACAGGAAAACTTCTACATTTAGTAAGCATTAAATCTCTGCAAATGAAGTGGAAGTTTATTTAGGGATATGTTGAACTCCCTTTTGTCAACAAATATAAAATGGAGTTTTGTTACTTTCAAATACCGTGTGTGAAGAAATCATGGATTACTCATTTTTATAGGCCAAACTGTGGGAATCTATTGTTTAGTCTGGAAGCAATAAAAAGTAACTGAAAGAAATTGTAGGAAAAGTTTTTCATTTGAGAGATAGGTCCTGTTCAGATTAGGCGGATTTTTGGATTGGCAGGACTACTGTATACGTATACTCATGATTAGATTTTCACAAAAAAGTTAAAGCGTATTACTTTAAAAAAAAAAAAAAATCTATTCAAATAAATAGTTTATAAACACAGTTAGTCCATTTGATCCCTGATGCTAATAATTAGCTAGTGAAGTTAATTTTTGATAAAACAGCAGCCCCGCTGCTGAAATCTGTGCCTTGCCACTTCAGCTTCGTTGGGCTATCACTTCACTGGCATTAATACACTGGTTGTAATGCTTTATTCAAAAATATTTATTTAATGGACATCTACTAATTGTCTCTCTTTTCTTAGATTTATCTTCAGGTTCCATTGAAAACAGTTCATCTCCTGATGGGCGAGGTTCGCCAAGAAGCAGGTCGGAAAGTAGATCGAGCAATACTCGCAAGTCAATTGAGGATGTACATCAGCAGCATATCTTGTCACCAACCTTTCGTCCTTTAGTCTATGACTTGAGGTAATGATCTCCTCAGAATCTTAATCTATGCTCAACAAATTCATTACGCAATATGTAGGGGAGTCTGAAGTAAATCTAATCTAACTCTAATACGTAAACAATACATGCTCATATATAAAGAATATTAATATTAAGGATACTCGTACACCCTTGCCAAGCATTCGCAAGAAGTGTGAAACAATAATTATAACCAGGTCAGATGAACTAAATGGCTTGTTACAGTTGTATTAGAAAGTTAACTTGTTGCCAGATTGGGTGGTAGTTCATATCACAGTGCGGAGTTGAGACCGGCCATGAAATAGTATATTTTCATGTGTATAATTTCTTTAAAGGGAATAATCTGAGTTGATCACCGGGTTTGTTTATCATAAAGAGCAAAGACGAGGTAAGTTGATTTTCATAGACTAAGTAAAAACAAATGACTGCGAGCGGTTTGGAATAAGAAATTCAAGTTGTTATTAACACGTTTGGGCCCAGCATCGTGACATATGCGTCAGCAGATAGCTTGGCTTTCTTACTATTCTTCTACTCCGGACCTTGTTCTATAAGCTTTGTATTTTATTTGGGATATCATTACGTTATTTCCGGTTAGGTTTGCAGGTCTGGTATTGTATGATACTGAATCCGCCCGAAACATTCTGTCAACAGGCCCGCTATCGTGGCGTATTTGACATTTTACGAAATTGTAATTAATCCACTTAAAGTACATAATTTTAAAAGTTTCTTCACTTATTTATTTTTTTTATGTTTGCCGAAATAACTATACAAAAGGAAGACTTGGGCCCTGATGAAAATTTTGTTCGAAGCCATCGGTCCTGAAAGTGTTAATTTAATTGATCATATAAATAAATCAGTAGATTGAATATGTTAAATCAATATTTTAAGTCTAAATTAAATGCAGAATGATAAAATAGATGCATGAAATTGAAATCGGTTTCATTTCAATATATCTCAATAGAGGATTGATAGGTCGAGGGCGGGATTTCAAAAAAATGTTTTTTCAATGGTAATTTTTTGAAAAACTACTTAAATGTATTCTTAAATTTAAATGAATCTCTTAAATGTGCATTCAAGAAATCTGAAACTTCATTTCTTTTTTCCATTAGGAACATCCAAGCTATGACTGATATAAAGACTCACGTTGGTTATGCGAGAGCGTTTGTCAGACTTTCTCTTGAGAAGAAATCATTGTCCAGACATCTGAGGACTCTCCTGTCTGATACACATTTGTTGAGGTAAGACAATGCAAGATTTGCGAAATTCATTTGTTTTGTATTGCTAAAATAAATTTTACCTTTCGACTTCACTAGAGTTATTTAAAGCAGCACTCATTTATTGTAAACAACTGGCCACACAAATTCAAAATAATTGAAAATAAAATACCACAAATAAAACCCTCAGTCATGGCCTCAAAATAGAAATATCTTTTAAAGAAAAGAAGATTTCAATATAATATGCCAATTTCTTAAACAAATTAAAATGTTTCATAAAATATAACTACATGAAATCCATTCTCTGACAAGGCGATGAGCAGCATGAGCCTAGAAAGATTCCTGTCCAACCCTACCGGTACTGCGGGACAGGATTAAATAGCAGTGCCTCCTCTGCCCATTTATTCTCATTTCTCCAATATGCTCTTGTTATTTCTTTCTTTAAGTTTTCTGTCACTATTTTCTCATCTTGGACTGTGAATGAAGACATTAAATTAATTAATTAGTTAGAACCTTTTTTTTTTAAATTAAAATTAAATTTTAAAAATTATATCAAGTCAAAAATCTCGGCGTTGGTATTATGTCTACGGAACATGAGCTCTATGTAAACATAATTCAGTAAAACAAAAAAAAGGCCCTTCTGAGGGGCCGAAACTATGCAAAGGGGCCAAGGAAAAGAAAGAAACCATTCAATTGGCTCAAACTGCATTTTGATGAATTCTAGCGGATACAAGAGTGACTAGAGCTTACAAAACTTACCGCTAGATAACGTAAAAAGGTTTCACAGTGTTGAATTTCAGTACTGAGACAAATAAATGCCTTTGGCACAAAAATGGCTATAAGTCTAAAAGGCATGTCATGTCAACCTGCTGACACAACACTGGCTTGTACTCGCGAAAGGGTTAATGCATGGTTACAAATGAAACATGGCAGAATAGCTAGCGAAACCTACTGAGCCAAAGTTGAGGGGAAGTGGTGAAGGGCTCGATTTAGAACTAAATGGAACGATTTTCAGGAAAGGGGACTCCATTGGAACACATTTGATTGAATACGGAGAAACATGGAGAAGGTTGTATAGATCACACTCCATAAAACATTCCAAAGAGGACTGAATGTGATTTTTACTATACACACCTATATATTTATGTATATACATGCATATATTTATATATACATGTAAACATATGAATATATTTGTCTTAATTACATCCTCTATTTAATTAACATAACTAATAGTTTTATTTTGCTTCCCGTCTCTCCCTTGATTTCTATTTACTATGTTGTTACTTATGGAAATTTATTGTACTATTAAATTGCTTTAACTCACCACCTTATCAAAGGGGAAATTGCTGCTCAAAATATTTAAATAAATATAATACATTATTCATTTAAGAAGCTACAAAAAAAATCAAATTTGTTTAATTTCTTTACAGATCTCTTTATAAGAGGACAGCTTTCCTGCGATGTGAAGAGGAGAAGGAGCAATTCCTGTATCACCTTCTGACACTGAATGCAGTAGACTATACGTGCTTTACTAACACGTATTTAACTACTCGTGAGTATTAAATAGCTGTTTTAGTTTATCTTGAACCCTGATAAAAGAAATATGATTCAAATCCTCACGGATGGTCATCATCCAGGTGAGGAGAAAATAAAAAATCTCTTGTGTCACACATTTATTAAAAGCATTACTAGTTTTGTGATACTTGGACTCTTCTTCATAAGCTAAAACTATGTACAAGTTTACTTCCTCTGCAAAGGCAAAGCCTACTCTAGTGTAATCTGATTAGCTCTTTGAAACCAACAAGAGTCCACCAATAAGATTAATATATCATGCTGAATTAAAAAATATTGAAGCGTATTCTATTAAACGATATTTACTTGTTAATAAATTAGAAAATATATATTTTTGTATTATTTTATTCAAGTGTTTTTATCCACCACCTTTTCCTTGTTTTTCCTTTCCCTTCCTCAGGCCGAGGTGAAATAAGTGAAATTCGTGCATGACAAGAAACTACACAGATAACGAGAAGACTTCACTGGAACTGTATGATCTAATATACTCTGAGTTAAAATTACTAAATTGAATCATCCCCACCAGACGATTTCATGATACTCTATTTATTTATGTGTAGAAAAATGGTCATTAAAATTTATAAGTATATGCATGTATATATGTATATATATATATATATATATATATATATATATATATATATATATATATATATATATATGCATATACTTATAAAGTTTAATGACCATTTTTTTCATTATCTATAGGTTATGAAACGTTTAAATTTCTCTTCAGCACTTCAGGATTGTGCCATTGGGTCGACATCACAAATGTATTTTCTTTCCTATAAAGAGGGAGGAAAAATTGTTCTCAGAAAATATTTCAAAATAGCATGTTATACTAAAATAATTTAATGACTGCAGCTGATGGGAGGTTTCTAATATATTCTGCTCTAGTACAAAGCATTAAGCTACAACAGCAGAATACTTTATGGACCAGAAAATCAAGGCTGGTTACAGAGCATACCTATCATTCATTAAAAATTAATTTTCATGCTGGTTTAAACAATTTTTAATATATTTAGTTCTTAATGGGAAAATGGTTAGAAAATTATTGGAAGAATATTCATTTCAATATTGAAATAACTTTATTTATTGCATTGCTTGTATTAAAAGTCTACCTCCTTTCTTATTTATAAAATTGAAGCTGGAGGGGGGGTACGATTTTGTATGGTTTAGTGACACTATGGTAGAGTGATTCTTCTTCTTTTCCTTCTGTCGTTCGGCCTCTAGACATTGGGCTCCTCCATCAAGTCCCTAGGGAGTGCCTTCTTGCTTTATAATGTTATTCCATTGGCCTGTCCATGTCACAATACATACTCTTCATATGAGAAGCGGGATCGTCCTCATGGTCTTTTTCTAGTTGGTCTTGAAACACCTAGATTCAGAAGAATGATGAAGAAGAAAAATGTATTTGTTATGTTAATTGGTTCTCTTAATCCTTAAGTTAATTGCCTTTTTATAGGAATACCTTACCGAGTCATCATATTTGCCTCGAAAAAGAGCAATTTCTCTTCTACAACTTCAAACTGTTGGATCCAAGTATATGGAACACATGGAGAAACTCAAAGAATCCCTATTCCAAAGGGAACTGTGGATATGGTGTTCTGTGTAAGTATTTTTTTTTTTAATACTTTAATTTTTTTTTTTTACAGCTACGTATGTTTAGAAATTAATTAACAATTTTTCAACTATTAAAATATTTTGATAATCAGAAATCCAGATTTTGTTATCACTTTTACTATATTTTAGCCACTTTTCTTATACTTATTCCATATTTTGGATACATACATTTACAAGTATTTATTTCATAGTTAATTATATCTAAATAATGTATGCCATCAATGAATTTTTTATATTATCTTTTATCATTGACGACTGAGGATTCGTTTAACTTTTACCAGCTTAGGGGTCTTGTAGACGGCTGGTCAGCCGTAGCAAGATCATTGAACGTTTCCGCTCACGCCGTTATCAATCTATGTATATAAAAACAAAAACAACTAAGTTATAATTACAAGAGTTCAAGATTAATATGCTTCCGTTGTTTCATTCACAACATGCATCCACTGACCTCTGCTTCATCATAGCTGTATTTAATGCTTCCAAAATTTATTTTTATTTATATCATCATTGTGCCAAACGCCATCCTAGCCAGCTGCAATAAAAGAATGATGAAAGGTCTTAATTTATAGATTTGTTTTTATAAGGAGGGGAAAAAACTAAAACCATTAATATACGTGTGTTTTATACAGACTATAAAAATAAAATAAGATTTAAATACCTCTAAGCTGGCAAAAGTTTTTAGAAATAGAATTTTCTTTAACTACTTTTGTTTGTTACACTAATTTATGTTTCATGGAACGTACTAATTTTCTGTTTTGAGAAGGTTTTGTAGATAAATATGAAACTTTCATAAAATCAAATATACAAACTCTCCCTTATCCAGTGTTCTCTTATCCATCGCTCTCTCTAATCCGGTGGTGTATGAGAGGAATGAGTGATGGAACTCGGAACTCACTTGAGCTAGACCGGCTCGAGGGCTCCTAGAAAACCTTCCCTTCCTAGTTAGCCAAACATTTGTTTCCTGTTACTTCATTGAATGGAAGTCAAAGAAGGCATATATGTTTCGTTTTAGAGGCAGGAACTTGTGTTTCTACTTAGAAAATAAATGTTTCTACTAAGGCACCTGCAGCTGGAACGCCTGACTTTAGCCAGTCTAGGTCAAACATTCATCACGAACTTCAATTTGCATTTGTACATAATAATACCTGCAAGGATTTACATATTTTGAATTAATTTTATAATTCTGTATCTACATTTTACTTAAATATGCATTATTAAAAATGGTACATGCCGTTATAACCACAAATAATCATTTTTTCAAATAAATAAACACTTCTAACTGAATTCTCTAATCCGGTGTTTTCTCTAATCTAACTGTACCCCATTCCCGATGACACTGTAGTCCAGATGAGCCTTCTGTATGTTTCTAATGGGGTATGTTTCAATATAATTTGTCTTATTACATGATGTGAATACAATTACACTCTTGCATTTTTACAAAGTGGTACAGTTTAGTTTGATGTACTACCAAGTGGTACACAAGCCAAAAAAGTTTGGGGAACACTGACATAGAACATACATTTTTACAATCTACTCAGAAAACCAACTCTCAAAATTACAATCCTGAAAAATATTGAGCAGTCAGTGAGAGCAGTCCATAATGTTCGCCAAATCTCAGAATTACCCTTAAATATTTGTTCTTAACCTCGGCATTAGGAGTTTTCTTATCCAAATATTTTAAAATTGACTTATTTTCAGCACAAAAATATTGGTTTCCTGACAACTGTAAGGATAGGACACGATAATGCTGGCCTAAGCCCTAGATGGCTTTTAGAGTCACTGACTATAAGAAATGAAGTTACAGGACATACGTACAAGTAAGTTTTTTTTATAGTTATTTAAATATTCATAATTAAAATTTTCATTTTAATACATTTTCTAGGTTGCTGGAATCATGGAAGGCGAGTAATGAAGACAATAAGACCAGTTCTTTTGTTCCACAAATATTTATTACAGAAATAGATTGCATTCACACCAAGCATTCCATCATCAGTGCTCTGTTGACAATGCAATTTAGAAACACATTTCAATATAAACAACTCTTAAATCGATAAAAATACTTGTATTTAAAAACAATTACTACATTGATGCAGAAGTTCTAAGGACGGCATCCGTGATGTGATTATGACTCATCTCATCCCGTTAACTCAAATTTATGTTGAAACTTTTCAACTTTTATGAATACATTTTCTGCTACGTTCAGCTGTTTTTTCACAGCTGAGCCTTCACATCGTCTCCCTCCTCAAACCCCTTTTTTTATTTTTTGTGTTCATTTATTGGTAATATATATATATATTTTTAATTAGTTCAAAAATCTTTGCGCGCAACACATTTCTACTACTGAAAGAAAACTTGAAACTGCGATGATTCCACAGAAAATTACATTGTTTACACTTCAGAAAAGGCCAACTTTCTTCCACAAAATCCTAGAATGCTCTTCAATAACACTTTCTGGAGCTGGCTGCGATAAAGGACCAGGCTGTGATGTATTTTCTTCCGAAAAGTCTCACACACGTCACTCACTAATATGCTGGGCCTTAAGTGCTAACGTCAATATATTGGTGCTTCATCATCTGGGCCAAAGCCACTTACCACCAATATATTGGTGCTTCGTCGTCTAGGCTAATGCTGCTCACCACTAATATATTGGTGCTTCATCATGTAAGGGTTAAGAAGGTTTGAGCTTTATTGAGGCAAATTGATTTGTTAAACTGTGATGGGCATGTAAACAATTCATTATATGAAGGAAATCCTTTCTGTATAGACAAAAAAAAAAAAAAAAAATGAAAAAAATTGTTAAACAAAAAGAAATTATTTTTTTAAAGAGAGTTTTAAATGTTAATTCATTGAGTTTTTTTTTTACCAGCTCTATTCATTATGTTTGGGAGGCCCAGTGGCCATGAGTGTTAAGGTGTGAGCACTTAACACTCCGTGCCAAGGGTCGTGGGTCCGATTCCCAGTATGGCGTGGTGGCTTTTCTTTAGAAAAAATAAAAAGCATCAGCCCTATCCTGGCTAGAAAAGGGTGGTAACCTTTAGATAACCCGTCCTAAAATTCTTAGTTAATAATAATGGACTTTAAAATTTAAATATTCATTATGATGAATGCAATATTTTATTTTTTATTGAACGTGCATTTTTATTTTTTAATGAAAGAATTTATTGTTTAGTTTCCCTTGTGGAAGATGGCTTGGAAAAGGAGTAGACGATGACTCGGCAGAAAGACTTCTAGTTGGAGAGCGAGAGAAAGACAGAGATATAGAAAGAAGAAAACTAAGCAGCCGAGTTCGTAGCCCAAGTGTTCCACCACCAAAAAGAACTTTACCCCTCAGTGAAATTGAACATATGCTCGGTTAGTACTTCATTCTACTTAAATAACTTTTATTTGTCCAAATTGCTTATAAAGCATTATGTAATAACTTCAATGGTTTCTCTTTTTTCTTCTTTTTTTTTTTTTTTTTAAAAAAAGGAGGATCTGGTTTTAAATCCTAGCCTGAGAAGTTCATTTTCCTAAGATGTACACATTTGAAAAATGCCTCCATCTTGTTGTAGAGCATTTAAATTTATCCCTCAACTCTCCTTTCCTTTAATTTATTTTTATTAATATTCTAATTATTAAAAACACTTGATAAAAAAATGTACAAGAATGTATTTTAAGACAATTTTCAATGAAATATAACAATTAAATAAAGCAATTATACACTATTTTCAAAAATGGAGGTTACTTTCATATAGGAATTAATTGTTTGCTTAATTAATGTATTTGTTTTCAAGAGCACATACATATTATATTGTATAATATAAACAATCAATTAACATATTTTAACCAAATATTCTATTATTTTAATCAGAAAATAATAACCTTCTTTTTTTGTGTGTGCTGATGTTGAATTTAATTATGAATTAGTGGACTGATTACAAAACCAAGTTGTAAGCTTTACCTTCAGAATATTGAGGGTGTCAAGACCTCAGTCTTGACTCAGCTGGGGTAGGTGAAAGTTGGGCTTAAGACGTGTCAACCTTTGAAGTCATTAACACCAGTTTATTAAACATTTTAAAATGTGGCAATAAAATAATTTTAGTCATAAGATCCTGATTATAGAGCTTCAAACATGTAGACTTTTTATAAAAGTTTGGAGCTGATATACTTCTTTTTTGTTAATTACTAGCCTTCTGAAATTTTATAAGATAAAGTAAATAATAAAAATGTTCCAATATACATTAAAGTTGTAAGCTTTTCCTAATGAATTTTATTCCAATGCTTTTCTATGAAGATTTAATTTTTGTTTTTTTCAGGTGACTGTGTAAATAATTTGGTAAAATATTTTTATCTAGCCCAGGGAAAAGAAAATACTAACTCTCTTACTATGCTCTTATGTGGTGAAAATGGCCTTGTCAATTGTCTAGAACAGGCATTTTTACATGGATTTAAATCGTCTCGTCTCTTTGGAAGAAATCTTTACATATGGGATTATTTAGGTAGTATTTATTTATTTTTATGTAACTTCCAATATTATCAAGAGTCTTCATCTTTGAATTTTCTTATTTATGAATATTTTATTTATTTATTGTAAATTATGCGGCAGTGGTGATTAACTAATTAGAACGGCAGAATCAATGTTGGTTAAAGTATTAGTCAGTTGGTTATAAAATTAACTAGCTGAATATCCGTGCTTCGTCACGGCAGATAAGTAGTTATTTTATTGTGTTAAATAATGTATCATCAAAATTAACGCTACTACATAATTTTGTGCAGTTTATTATAGCATTGTTCCTGTCATACTATAAGTTATTCATCAACTGATAAGTAATCAAAGTATAATGTTTCTTGACATTGGGGCGCTCCGGACCAGTATCAAGAAACAGATAATATAGACATAACCCATTATAAAGCATCTATAGGTTAGTAGTAACAGTAGTTTAACCAGTACAGGCTTAAATTCGTTGTCAATAATAAATGTACATTAAAATTTAAAAATTTATGTTTCCAAGATGTCATTTGGAAACACCCATTATATTTGCAAGCATTAGCATGAAATGATCTGACTGGGGATACTGATGGGTGCAAGGGTTCGGGATATTATTACCTAGGATGGACCATTACCAGGTATAGCATAAACTCTATGAGGGACAAAATCACAGTTTATTTCTAGTAATTCAAGGTCTGCCATCATAGTTGAAATTAACTGCAAATAAAGATAATATTATGAAATTGATACAGTAAGATAACAGCTGACCTTTTATCGTCCTAGCAACGCTTGCTGCCTAGGCTTGCCTGATCTAACCAAATAAAATTCAAACCCCTCTAAAAATACTTAAAAAATTGAATATCAAAAAATCCTTTCTTAGCAAGTGTTTACGTTCTAAAGGGAGTGTCCATGCAAAATTCCAAAATTTTCAGTCAAGTGGTTTGGGCTGGGCGATGATAGGTCATTAAGTGAGTGAGTGGTATTTGACGAATATATTGTAGATAACAAAACTGTCAAAAAAAAGTGTGGAACAGAATGGTTATATACAATAAAAATTAAATTGAATAAAATATTTTCATTACAAAATACATATATTTACATAATTATTATTTTGTGTTTATCTTAAATGTGTTAGGAGTGTTTGAATTTACAGGCTACCTTCTGTAAGTAAGCCGTAAGGAATTGTTAAGTTGCTGCGTTCTGTCAATATATGTTTATCAATTAAAATTCTGTTGCATTGTCAACAAGTGCGTCTTTTTTTTCTGTCTAGTAAGTGTGAATGAGTAACTAGGTTGTCTGAATTCTGAACAAAATTATTTAGTCTCGTCGAGAGAATTGTTCTTTTTCCTATGCTTTGGTTCTGTTCTTAATTTCCCTTAGTTTTTATTCACAGACAATTGCCTTCCCATTTGCTCATTGTGTGCTCAAGTGGATGTCATCACAGTGCTAATGTTAGTTGTGAGTTTTGTCTTTAAGTCCACAGCTTTACTCATTTTAATGTCTTCGTGTCCAAGTAGCCCATAGGAAAGTAATGTATTTAGAATTAAAAATAAAAAGATGGGTAGAACCTTCCAAATTTTGAATCTAATTTTTTTGCAATGGTTTGGTCTTTGTTGTCCTTATTCAGGCATAATTCTCTAATTTCACATGTTTTATGTAATATTAGTAATGAATTATCATAAAATGGACCATCTTATGTTGAAATATAGCAACACTGTGAAATTATTAATGATTGAACATAATGAAATATTGTATTCAACATTAGATAATATTAATATCAAGTCATACCTTCAAGCAATTATAAGTAAATCTAGGAGTCTACCAGAAGTAGTATAAAATCAAGATATTTAAATTATTATATGAATATACATGTATGTATGTGGAATATGTTTGTATTTAATGTGGCAGAAGGTCACTTTTAAATAACTACACCACTTCCTTCATTATTCCTTTATTATGCTCAACATGTTTCGGGTATTTCATGTAGGTGTGTAAAAGTATTCCATGAAGTTCTGCTCTACATATGGTTGTCAGTCCTGTCAATTGGATTTTACAAGTATTGTCTTCTACAATGTCATCATTCATCTTGGATCCATCAGTATAAGTGTAGAATGTTGTCAGATTTTGTCTCGTTATGGAATTATTTGTACTTTTGTAAAATAATGTGGAAGTTGCTTCTATCTTATTGTATTTTAATAGTGTCAAGTTAGTCCTTAAGTTCCTCAATCTCCAAGGTGGTGTGTCAGTGAATTTGAATTTAATATTCAATCGTTCGATAAAACTACTTATTTAAGAGTGTTTATCTTGTCTTAAGGCGAAGTGTATTGCTTCATATCTCATTGTATCCCTTGTTGTATGTTACTAAATAGTTCTTAATTTTGTTTCAGTGAAAGTTAAAGAGGAAATGGAAAGTCTGAGTCAAATTGATGACACCATTAGATATTACTGTACCTTAGTAGATGCCATAATGAACTCCGGTCATAATTTAGGAAAAGATGGAAAATTTCAAATTTTTATTTGTTTTACTATAAGGTAAGGCAACTACCAACTCTTATAATAATTTATATTTTTTTCTTTGAACAAATTGCCGAACGATAGTGAAATGGTTGAGAGGCTGTGTGTCGCAAAACATGCAAGGCTCATTCAATTTTGGTCATTATCAACTAAAGCAGGGATAAAAATTAAAAAATCTGACTCACAGGATCTTTATCATATTAGCACATTCTTGTATTGTACTTGACCCTAGTCTGCTTGGAAAATCTCAGAATAGAAACTTTTACTATTTCGCTTTTCTAAATAATATTTTTAGGTTTAAGGTGTATCAGGTTTTTATGTACTTCGAGATTATTATGACGTTGGACGGAAATGTCATAGATGATGTAGAAGCCAGGATCGCAGTGGAAGCAGATGCTTCTATGGAATACAGAGGTTTTTAAAGTTTAGAGCTCTCTCAAAGTAGGCCTAAATCCTTAATTAAAAAGCTATCATCAGGCTAACCGTAACTATTGGATGCAAAACATGGACTCTGGGGAAGAAGAGTGAAACTGCATTGCGGGTATTGGAGTCACCCAACAAAATTGCTTTCTTGCAATGAAACTCCATATACATCGTGCACAACTAATAATAACAATTTATAGTGAAAATAAGCAAAATTTATGAAGAGTTGTATATTGATAACTTTGCTTCTATAAATATATGTAGTAGTAATATAATAAAAAATGCTCAATTATTTTTTTCAGGGACCATATGCTTCAACATGTGATAGTTGCAGTTCTAGCCACATCGAGGACTACGCTAGATATGTTTGAAGAAAATTCATTCTTCCGAGACCAAAATCTACTAAATTATATGGCTCATATATTAAAAACTCTTGATTCATTTGACATTACCTTAGAAAATTCCTTAACTTATGGAATAACTTATTGATGTTTTGTAATATCATATCTCATCTAAAGAACTGATTTATATATTTGATATTCCTATTAGGAAATTTTTGTGTTGCCTGTAGATCTGTTATTTGAATGTGAATTGTTTTACCCTTCGATCTGATTAGTTAGATTAAAAATTAAATGTTATTTCTTAATATTACCCATGGAATACTCAAAGTCTAAATTAGTGTTGTTAGATGTATATTTAGAAAGAGAGATTTTGGAGTAAGTACAACCCCCAAGTGAAGTAACTAATAATTTTTGGGTGAGTTTTCGATTGATATTACTAGTCTGCCCTCACAGTGATGTACCTACTGTATAATCGAACTACTGTATATAGAAATATATTATTAATATTAGAGTAAACCAGATTTAAGTGCCATATTTATTTAAGAGTTTTCTTCATTTATAGTTAAGTAAACAGACATGCTATTAAACTAGAAAAGGGAACATGGACTTTTTTTTTTAATGAAAAAAGATATTTTATACTTTCGAAAGAAACAAAAGTAACTCTTTCCATTGATAAAAATGTACAATTCTAAAAATTTGATATTAAAAACCTTTACCTCCTAGCTTAGCTCTCTGATTGTGATATTTGAAACATATATACAAATATCTTTATATATATTTAGATGATCTGATTGTTGTTAGAAAGTAAGAGAATAATTTTGTAAATAAAATTGGAAGCAGTTTAGATTACGCCAGAAAGATTGTATTAGATACTCATAGATTTTAAGTTGGATATGCTAATTTTATGTACTATTTTCTATGATATTACTTTTCACTTATTTAAATGGTATTTATATAAATACAGATTGAATAGAAGTTAATTATATTATGTATTTATGTGAAAAAATTGGATATTTTTTGTATAAATGTTAAAAGGTTTTTATATTGTTAGAATTGACTACTGTTTTCATTGGTTTCTCACAACGTAGTTGTCATTTAAAACTGTTACCAAAGATTTGTGAATGTTCCAGATTTTGTTTTTATGTGATAATGAATTATGTAAAAAGATATATGAGATATATTATATTGTAATTAAATTTTGGAAACCCTACCAACATTTTTTAAGATATTTCTTTTGGAAATATCGAAGAAATTCTCATTGCCCAGTACATGCTTAGCATTTCTATCTTGTTCAATGAGGACTCCAGTGTATTCGTTTCGTCATAAATGACATCTTGCCAATTGGAAGATCTAACAGTTCAGGTGCCTTTGTAATAAGAAAAAGGGACGGAAGAGCTAGTTGGTAATAGACATGCGCGCCGAGGCTGAATTTTCAGGTGGTGGCGCGCCGGACTAAAATAGCCGGCGGTGGCGGCGCGCCCGGCGTGGGGTATTTTTTCAACCCCCAAGGGAGATGTTTAATTTTTTTTAACAGTATATATATATATATATATATATACACACACATACATATATACATATTTGTCCGCTATTTCAAAGGCTCACAAATGGTCCTATTTTGATGAACTTTGGTACGAAATTTGAAACGTCAAGTTCGTTAGCCAGCAGAATCCGCCGTCCGGAACATGGTTTTTGGCACGAAATTTGCGCGAAAAAACCCGCAACGGCTACGTTTTTGGGTTTATATGCTTGCAGTTACTCGCGTAATATGTTCCTTAACATACGATAGCAAATGAAACCATTTTTAAGGCGATATCTGGAACAGTTATTGAGATAAGTGGAACAAACTCATTTTGCGGTTTGGGTATATGAATTCTGTGTGTTCTATGAGTTTGAAACTCATCTCGTGTTGATTACATTTGGAGTGAAGAAAGTATTCGAAAAAAATATTTTATAAGTAGACATGAAACATTTTGGGATCTTCGTATCTTTTAGTAAATATCTTTAAATCGGTTGGAAAGTGGTGGCAAGGGGAAGGTTCCTATTCAAAAGCTTACTAATCTCTCTACATAAATTGTTATAAAATAATTTTCCATGTGGCGATGTTAATCGGAGAAATAAGGGCTTGAAACTTCAAAAGCGTTTGCTTTGTTCTTTTGAACGGTGTTTTGTGTTTGTTTAACTCACTTGTATGATAAATTGTAATTATCAGCTATATTAGTCTATTAGTAAAAGAAGGCAAGAAAATGAGAAACTTAATGATATACTCGTAATGTTTTCGCAGGGCGAACATTGTGTTGGTGTGGGAGTCTTAGGATGCTGTCAGTTTCCTCTTGTAGCACCTTAAACTTCCTTCTGTTTGAGATTTTATTTTATATTTTTAACGATTGATCAAACCCTACCAATAACTGTATTTATTCCTTTACTATTAGCACTAGAGCTAATGAACGGAACCGCGCTAAGATGACCCAGTTCCTGCGAGTCGGAAGTTTTTTTAGTTTTCCTCTTCAATTACGAGGTTTCCAAAACATCTCCCACAAATGATGGATTTATTCGTTGAGTTAAAAACAGGGCCGCCACATGGGGGGGGGGGGTTATCCCCGGGGCAACGCAGGAGCTTCGCTAATTGGAAAACATTTTATAGGTGTCAAATTGATTTGAGAAATGTAGGCCGGTATTGCCTATATTTGTTGGAATAGGATCTATATTTTTTTAATTTGCGTAAACATTGTAATTGCAAACCGTCAGCCATGGGCGTATATAAGGAATGTTAAGGAGGCTGCAGCCATGGTAATAATATCAGTCAATTAGAATTTTGGCAATTTTGTTCTATTGTTGGGGATTGATGAAAATGAAATAAAAAGTTTCTATTTCATTTTCTATTAGAAACTTCTCTGCAAACGGCGTTTATTCTCGTTTCGTTCAATACTTTTCAAAGATGAAGATAATTTGCCAATGTCCCCAATGAGATCCCAATATGTACACGCTTCTTGTATTAAGGGGGCGAGGTTAGCTCAGTGATAGAGCACTGGACTAATAAGTTGGCGGCCTGAGTTCAAATCCCGAGTGAACACTAAAGATTTTTTCTTCTAGTGTCTTCGTTATTGGGTTAAATTCGGCCTCCCTGACCGTCCCTAGGCCAACCCAGCCTTTAATTAATTTAATAATGGGTACCTCGGTTGGTGCTAATGACTCTAGCAGTCGAAGCCGCCAAGGGGAAAATCAGCCGGAGCATAGTACTGAGCACACTATCTCCCTAGTGTGCCGTATGGTCATGAATCAGATACCTCTATAGCATTTTTTTTTAAATGATTTTCAGTACCTTTTGTAAATCAATACATTGTAGATAAGTATACATTTCAACCACGATCAATCAGCATTGGGATCCCGTGATCAAAATCTGGTTCTGGGCCCGGCTCTGAGATGTGACGGCCCTGGTAAAGAGTATGTTTACATAAAATTCTTTTATTTTATGCTTTTCCGATACAAGCTTTGTCATTTTCTAATCAACGATCACAACACACAAGCGTTATTGATCAGAAGGTAAGCTCAAAATGCCGCCGGCCGATCACCATGCAGTACAATCGCCGATTTCCTCCCCTCAATCGGCGCGCCGACCGAATAGCCTCGGCGGCGGCGGCGGCGCCTCAAAAACCCGGCGTGGCGTAGCGGCGCGCATGTCTAGTTGGTACAAGTTAGAAAAACTTTTTCTTTTCAATCAGCTTTATACAGTCCACAATGAGAGTAAAGGAAAGACAGACGTATCTACACTTCAAGCTAAGGTATACGTATTTGTTCAGTAGCACTCCACCATTCTAACCAAACCAGTGATGGTCAATTACAGATATATTATTTGACCCCGAATCAAACGCTCGAACGACAACACCAGAATCTAATAAGATCTCTCCGAGTTTTGAACTCAGGTCCATTTGCAAATTAGTTGAGTGATCCAGTTAATTTAGCTATCGGTCCATTGCTAATTTTCGCAACTAAATTAGCTTTTAGCTATAGAAATAAATTAGCATCCATGTTAACTTGAACTATTTAAATTCGGCTGTAGCTTCCAAAATTAACTTGAATTTAATGCTGAATTAAGTTCCTTTTAATTAAGACATATCCATGACCTTAATTATTACCCATATGCAAGGATTATAATTTGTCGAATGCTTCCTCAAGTCTAAACCTAAACACAATTGATTTTCTTTGAAGAAATAGAAAGATATTCATTGTTATAATATTATTGTAAAAACCAATTTTTGGTAGGTTTGGTCTTGACGAAGTATTAGAAAAGTTATAATTACCCTAAATGGGAAATAATTACGATTATGGATATTGGTCCTACTTAACAAAAGGAGAACAGGATTTGAGCAGAAAGTGGCTAACGCCTTGGTTTCTAATGGGGGTTATAGTCCCTCCTGCAGCAGGTTGAGTACTTTCATCTATGGGTCCACTGAAGGAGTTCCCTCAATCAGGGGGGCAGCGGCAGACACAGTTGAAAATTATTTCACATGTTCTACTTTCATTGAAACTAAAATTTATGGATTTTAGTTTTGTTTGGAGAAGCGGAAGAAACAAAAAAAAAAAAAAAGTCCATCATCCAGGAGCTTCATAATTAAGGACATTCCTCAGAGGATGGCTAGTGTATGCTAAATAACTTGTATAATAGTGTTGTATAGTTTTGAGCTTTTATATTTGTAATGAACTGATAACTCAATTATTAATTTTCTTTCGGAATGTTATGTGTGCAAGAAGCTACACTGTTTCAAGTTTGTTTTGAATGATCTGAATGAATAATAAAAATGTCCTTACGTACTGAGAGAACAACACATAACCATGACTTATGGGTGCTAAGTTCGGCGGCTTAATTCAATATGAACAGAAAACTGTTAGAACATCTTGGTTAGTGGAACTATTTGAAAGCTCACTGAATTATCTACAAAAACTGTTCTGAAATAATTTTTGCTGGGACGATTTCAGTCGGTGAAGTGAGTGCTTACACCTTCGAAAAAAATCTCCACTTCACCCTGGATGTTTAGGAAGGGTGGCAACCTATGTATATATTTCGGCACTAATGCCAAGAAGTCGATCGACCGTAAAAAAAGAAAGAAGAAAGCGGATTGAGTAATTCCCGCTTCTAAATAAGTTGGCTGCTGTCATTTTCCTGTGCCTTTTGGCGCCTGAATTCTTTGACATTTTATTGTGGTAGGTGTATATATTTTTCATGAAATATCAAAACAAAATAATAACGCGGCGCTAATGACCTAGAAGTAGATGCGCCGTAAAAAAAAAAAAAAAAAAAAAAAAAAAAAAACTTTTCTAATGAGATCAGGAATAAGAACGAAAACGCGCATAAGATAACGCAGTTTTTGCGTTTCGGATTTTTTTTTTTTTTTTTTTTTTTTTAATTTCCTTTGAATGGTAAGTTAACTTTTTGACCACCTGAATTCACACATTCCATACGTTCACTTTATATATAATCGAGATAGTTGTTCCTCTTTGTCTCGTGTCGATATTAGGATACATCGATGTATTATTCATTCAAGTAAAATTTACAAAATTCTTAAGTAAGAATATTTGCCGAATGACACTTTGTAGATATATAATATCTTTAAAATTAAAAACGAAGTAATTTAGATTAATTAACGCATATATGTTATGTTTCTTTAAAAAAACGTTGAACGTCTAAACAGAGGAAGTTTCCAAAATGGCTTCTGCAATGGACGTTGACGATGAAGAGACCGAAGTTCCTACTTCAAGTAGTGGAAAAGGAGAAAAAAAGAGGTTTGAAGTAAAAAAGGTGAATATTTACTGTATATACTTTTTACTTTTACACTAGAGTAGGCTGCAGATATATTTATTTGCATTTCTGCATGACTTTATTTATTATAAAAGGGGAAATGTTAACATTTTTTTAAGGTTCATGTTCACCGATAATAATCAAGTGAACATGAAATTTATTAGTTTTTAGGAATTTCATCAAACTATATAGTATAGGTAATTCTGAGTACGTGGCATACTTATTCATTTTAACCTAATTAAGAATAAAAACGGGGAAAAAGCTGGTGGTAATGACTAGAACAGTATTTATTAAGCTCTTAAGTTGACTGTTATACAGGTTATAAAGGAGTTGTATCATAACATTACAAAAATCATAGTCCGGGCACTTCTGACTCAGAATTACCTATATTATACTCATATTATAATTGCTTGGTAATTCATATCTCTTTATTATCCCTCCCTTTTTTGCTTGCATTCTGAATGACTATTTACATTTTTCAGTGGAATGCTGTGGCTCTCTGGGCTTGGGACATAGTTGTAGATAACTGCGCCATTTGCAGGAATCACATAATGGATTTGTGCATAGAATGTCAAGCGAATCAAGCATCAGCAACCAGTGAGGAATGCACAGTTGCTTGGGGAGTTTGTAATGTAAGTTCATTTATGTATGTGAGTTATTTGGATTAGTGTATGTACAAAATACAAAACAAAAACTATTTGTATTGCCAACCATTACGAACATATAATGATGTTTAGATAGTTAGCCGTTGAGATGATAAGCAGTTAGCGAATAGACTGACTGCATAATGAATATATTATCAATGCAGCTTCCTGTCAAAAGTGTAAAATAAACCTGGAAATGTTATAATTATAAAGGATGACATTATTAAGTAAATAATTTGACTTTCATTAAAGATACATTTTAACCAAATTAGTTATTTAAGTTTTATCTAATAAGGTTAACTTTGATCACAGTTAAGAAACAAAATAAGTTTAAATTTTTATTCAAAATCCATATCATTTATATGTTTTTGAATGTTTAGCAAGAAATAACTTGTCTAGTATGGCCAATATTTCCATTGAGAAATAATTATATTTGTGATTTTTTACAGCATGCTTTTCATTTTCACTGCATTTCCCGATGGTTGAAGACAAGGCAGGTTTGCCCATTAGACAACCGAGAATGGGAATTTCAAAAGTAAGTTCCAGCATTATATTTTAATTACATACTTATTTTGTAGGGGGTTACAATTTTGTTTCAAGGGGTAATACTACCTTGTGTGGTCAAAATCAAAGTAGTTTTCTCCCATTTATAGATAGCAAATAAATAAATATTTTTCACCTCTTTATATCATAAGTTTTATAGGGGATGTTAAAGTTACCAAAAAATAAGTTTTAATACTTTGAGAACAAAATGGTGGTGCTCTGCCTGACGAGCAGAAACCCTCTTTTTTGGTGGAGGATAGTCTGCAGGCGGCAATTTTTAATCTAGAACCAAAAACTAAAATTACTTTAAAGAAGAACGTTAATCTAGTTAAGTACATTTGATTATTAAGAAATATTGATTTTTTCGATCATTGTGAACAATTCATCATTTTCTATCAAAAAGTCCGTCAGAAATCTGTCATAAAATTGTAATAATTCAATGAATGGAAAAATCCCTACGTACAAATATCATTAGGACCTGCAGTTAAATTTTGAAGTTGATCGGGCGAAAAATGAAAGCGGCAGTGGTGTTGCTCAACTTGGAAAACATGGTTTTTAGAAAATGAACTTTAAAGTTTAATGTACTGAAATTTTCATTTTTTTTTCTTAATTTTTTTCATAATGTCTTGTAATAAAGATAAAAAAAAAGTTTTTTAATTTTGAAGTGTATTGGGACTTCAGTTGAAAAATCAAATTTTTGGCACATTTAAAAACTGTTTTGCTACAAAAACACTCTTGGATATGATTTTTGATTAGTTAAGGAAGCATTTAAGCCCATAAAAAAACAAGTTGCAAGGTAGTATTGCCCCGTAACCCTTTAAGGCGTAATCATCGGAAAACAAATTAAAAAACAAGTCATGCAAAAAAATTACTCCTTTTGGTTGCTAAAACACACCCCATAGCACATTTATTGCAAAATCAAACTTTAATTTTTTTTTTAACACGGCCTGAGCCGCTTATGCCCTCTAAAGCAGCGGTCACACTAGGCTGGTTATCAGCAGCTACTAGCCAGCAGCTGGGGAATTACCAGCAAGCAGCCTAGTCTGACCCAGGACCAGCGGTTGGGGAATGCCAGCGGGATGGTGATTACCATCCAAAGTCAGAAGTTGAACATGTTTAACTTTTTAGCGCTGCTTGCCAGCGCTGACCGTCACGTGATGATCTCATTGCTGCCGGTCACGTGATCTCCTCGCTAGCTCCAGACAGCCAATGTGAAATATATATTCTCATGGGTGTATATAGAGAATCATTTCGGGGGGCTGGGACAATTTCCGGGGTATGGAATATTAACAATTTACAGCTTTTAATAGTTTTAGGCCACTAAACGCTATTACAATATAAATAAAATATTTTGTTTATGAACTAAGTGTTCTTATTTAATCTATTTTTATAGGTTTTATGACACATTTTCCCTATCAAATCAAAATTTTGAGGGGGGGGGGGCTGCAGAACCCCTTGTATACGCCCATGTATATTCTATTCTAAATATGCTATCATTTATACTATAATAGTGAGTGCTATAATTTATATTATAATATGAGTGTTATGTTAAGGCGAGAGCATTCCGTGCCATAGGTCGTGGGTTCGATTCCCATTATGGGGTGGGAAAAAAGAAAAGGCCTCAGCCCTATCCTGGCTAGAAAAGGGTAGTAACCTATAGATAACCCGTCCTAAAATTCTTAGTTAATGATAATGGAAGGTGAAATTTAAACAATAAATAAATATTATAATAGTTCTATTATTGTTTTATTTTGATCATTTGGTTTTGTTTTTTTTTCGTTTTAGCACTTTCACCCGAAGGAAAGTAGCTATTGAGGTTGCACTCATGATGGAGTTGTTGGGCACCGAAATTGACACCCGTTAATATGTGTGTGTGTGTGTGTGTGTGAGCGCGCACGCGTGTGTGAGTGATCGTGTCAGAACACCGGGAGGGGGGGGGGGTTATCCCGGACTCAAAACGCTTATTTGACCACGCCAGCCGTAGTTTTTGTTGTATTTCAAACAAACTCGGTATTTGTTGTGATCATGTAAATAGAAAATTAAATTGTACATTGTAAAAATAAACTAAATCGGTTGATTAGGAGGGGGGGTACTCTGGAGCGATAATACTAATTCGCTCATACTGTCAGTAATTTCTGTTGTATTGTAACGAAACTCAGAATACATCTTTGTTATCTAATTAGAAAGAAGTGTTGTAAAGATGAACTAAATCGATCTGTCGTAAGAGGGGATTACTTCGTACTATTTTTTGATAGAATTTTGCAGTGAAACTTTAGTTGGCAAAGGTGCCACTAGAAGTGCCTCTGCCTTGATATTACTTCTTACGTCTACTGCTTGGGGTGCTGCATCCCGTTTCCGCATCAGACCAAAAAGACGAAAATGAGAAGTTTTCGTGTATTTTAAGTAGTTTAGTATCACGCATACACAAAAATATGCAAAAATAATTAAGAAATTAATAATTAAAATATTTTGATCGAGCTGTTCTTTAATAATGTAAAAGAGTAGAACTATGCATGCTTTTATTTTATTTATATAGGTTATTTTAAGCAAATTCGGAACTAAATAAGCGGCTATTCACAAGCTAGCGGCTGGTAGGCAGCCTAGTGTGACCACGGATTATACGCTGGCTGCTGGTGCTGCTAGCCAGCGGCTGATTAGTAGCGGCTGCTTGGCAGCCTAGTGTGACCGCCGCTTAAGGGTCTATGTAATGTTGACCTATGTCATGCTAACCCGCATGACATAGGTCTAGGCATTTCCCACGTTGCAGCCACGATCTTTCACACTTATAATGGGATTTCTTAGGCCCAGCGCACACGGTGAGACTATTCTGCAACTCGAGTTGCAAACTAGTTGCGTCTGAAACCAGTTTGCAACTTTTTTCAGCAAAAGGCGCGACTGTTCTGCAACTCGAGTTGCAAACCAGTTGCGTATAAAATTATTTATTAACTAAAACAAAACACGCGAGTATATTGGCTTGTTGTAAATCAATTGCCCAACAGTTTCGCAAGTGGTTTGTTTATTTAGTGAGTTACGTGTTTCTTTGTAAGAACTTGCGATGTCAGACTCACAAGGGGAGTATACAGCGATGGGGTCACCAATATGAACTATTTTTAGTCTGGTGATTCTACACTGAAAAATAGTCGACGTGTCCGAGCGTTCCGTCCAATACGCCTTGGAGCCGAGAAATAAAATAAAATAAGTTGAAAGTGCTTTTTTCATCGAGTTTAAAAAATTATATCGACATGATTCTTTCACCAATTCATTTGTTTTATAGAGTTCCTAGATTAAAAGAAAAATATAATCGTTAAACAATAATTTATATTACGTCAAATAAATTCAAAAATATGTTTATGTTTTCAAGAAAACTAGCATTATACATTTTTTTAGACCAAAAATAATAGCAGAAATAAGCACCCCAAAAAACTTTAATGTGGTGAATATCTTTGAAAACAAAAACTAATGATTTTTCCCAGTCTGAAGGAGACTACAAATTTGTAAGCGAAAAAGTAACGTGACGTTTTGAAATTTAATATCTCCTCTTGAGATAATCCCATTTTTAATTCATTGAAATCCTTAAAAAGAAGAAAGACTCTTTGTTCTAACCAATAAGTGACCATCATCATATAAATGACTATTGTATTATATCAAAATGTACTTGCAAAAAATGGTTCTCAAAATAAAAATAAAATGTTAATTTTTTTGCATATAACGTCAATCCCAGAACACGTAGAAACACCCTCATTGGAAGGAAATGGCCGGATTCTTGAATCTTTAACAAACTTATAAGGGCCCTCCCCCTTAGTGAAATTTAAAATACCTTTTTTTTTTATTTTTGTAATATTCACAAAATTTGAATTTAGGTTTTTTTTTATGTGCTAAAAACGAATCTGACATCCGTTTTTAAATCAAAAATTGCTTCACGTTAAGTTCTTGATGGCACATATTGTTATTGGCTACATGGCTCAAATACACTTTACTTAAAACTGCCTTTACATACAGTCCAGGCAGCGAACATTTATAGATGGAAATTTTTGGAATACAATTTTTGACTTCGTAACTTTGTTTGGCCTAGATAGGAGGTGAATATATCAAATGTCCTCGCCCCTAGCCTTTAAGCCGGCGGGGAGGGGGTTTAGAAGGTCCCATTTTTCGACTTTTCACTTATATCTCGGAAACCCTGCGTCCTAGCGACATGACTACTCTATAACAAATGAAATCTGATTAAATTTCCTACAAGTTCTATTTGATAACGTTTTTCGAGGTATCTTTAGTTTTCGAAATATCCGCTCTTGAAAGTCTGTCATTTTGGGAAAAAACACACTTTTTTCTATTCTCGACCGGATATCTCTTCACCAATGCACCCAAAAAATAAATATCGGTTATTGAGTAGTAGAGCATTCCATTAGCTTCAATAATATGTATTACAATACTATTTTATGTATTTTATTTCAAACGTTATATATGCACTCACTTGGTCTTAACAAAACCATTGCAAATATAATGGTCAAGATGTTATATAAATGAGTGTGAATAATTGGTCAGAGGCCCAAAATTATGTATTTCGTACTATTTATACGTCCAGTACTTACATAATGGAGTACATTTTGGACAATACAATGACTGGAATGGTGAGAAATTGAACGGTTCATTGGTCGACAGTTGTTGCAGGATATCACGATGAACACTAAAACTGTTTTCATAGTTGAAGGAAAATACATAAAGTAGTAAAGTAATATATATTATTGAAGCGAATGGAATGTCCTACAACCCTGTAGCCGCAATTTATTTTTTGGGTTCATCGTTGAAGAGATATCTAGTCGAAAATAGAAAAAAAATGTGTTTTTTCCCAAAATGACAGGCTTTCACGAGCAGATATTTCGAAAACTAAAGATATCTCGAAAAACTTTATAGAATAGAACTTGTAGGAAATTTAATCAGCTTTTATTTGTTATAGAATAGTCATGTCGCTAGGACGCGGGGTTTCCGAGATATAAGTGAAAACCCGAAAAATGGGACCTTCTAAACCCCCCTCCCCCCTGCTTAATGGCTAGGGGCGAGGACTTTTGATATGTTCACCTCCTATCCAGCCCAAACAAAGTTACGACGTCAAAAATTGTGTTCCAAAAATTTCCACCTATAGCTGTTTTCAAGCATTCGTTGCCTGGACTGATAACCCAAGATAACATAGCTGAATAACATATGTAATAAATGAACCTTCATGTAACTAAGCAACCACAAATATCGATAGAATGCAAGTCTGTCCGACGAAAGTCTCGTACAACTCAAAAGCAACGCAACTGCAACCGTGGGCCCGCGGTTGCAGTTGCGTTGCATGTGACTGGTTTGAACTCGTCAAAAACCAGTTGCGTCGTGTGCGCCTGTCCATTGAAATACATTGCCGAGGTCGCAAAACAGTTGCGCGTGCAACTGGAGTTGCAAACGAGTTGCATAGTGTGCGATGGGCCTTAACATATGTTTGGTTTCAGGTTAGTTTGAAATCGTCAAAAACCAGTTGCGTCGTGTGCGCCTGTCCATTGAAATACATTGCCGAGGTCGCAAAACAGTTGCGCGTGCAACTAGTTTGCAACTGGAGTTGCAAAACAGTCTCACCGTGTGCGCTGGGCCTTAGCTGTGTTAGTTGCCTTGGTTTCTGGATTCTTTGCTTACTTATTTTCTGAATTTCTATTAAATCGGGTCATTAGCCTGTTTACTCGAATTAAAATTTGCGAAGAGATATTTTTTCTCTTTGAGGCATTTATAATTACATAAAGCAGTAAGGAAATAAATAAACTGTGATAAAAACAATCCGTTCTCCTAGGCCTAAATTAGGATGTGGTTTCTCGCTCTTCCCGGTCTAAATATCCATATTTAATGCATATCCTGTCTCACTACAGCACAAAATCCATACTTTCGTGTAAACAATTATCAATAAAATCCTAGCGACACTATTCTAGAAAGACAAAGTAACAAACAATAGTATTTCATATAGCTATACAAATTTTTTACGTGCGTTGTTGAAGGTAGATGTGCTTCTGTGGAAGGAAATCACCGATAACGCTTTAGAGGGTGAGGAGAGTTTGGGTATGCTAGGTGCCGTAAGATGACAAAATACCGCTATGTGGGCTGCCAAGGGGTAGAAAGGGACTGGAAGGGTTGTAAATAGTTTTAACAATCACATGATATCAATTAGAGCAACAAGCTATTAGAATCGGTGCCGTGGACGAATTTTTGAACTTACGATGGCTTAGGCCGTCTCTGCCTCTTAAAGGGTTAAGCAAATCTGACTTAATTTTACTCAGATGTAGTTAGATTAAATTTTTTTTTTTTTTTAGTTTACATCCCTATAAAACTGAAACTTTCTGTTTCTTGAATTTTAGTACTAAAATTAGTAGTACTCGTTGCGAATTAAGTATATCTTAATGTATTTTTACTTCATTACGTCTTAATCATTTTTTCTTTGTCATATATTGCTGTAAGATTTTAACCGAAAAAAATGGCAAAATGACACTATTGTTGGTAAACAGAACTTAAACAGAGACCGGTATCATAATTTAATATAAGTTGTTACATTTGTTTTTTTACATAATATTTTAATTTTTTTAGATTTGGTGGCTTAGCTAATTACAAAATTGTACTTATTTGCTTGTACTACTTTATTTTATGAATGCCATACATGTTCCGCGGTCTCCATGCCACCGCTTCAGTATCCAGTAAAAACCTGTATATGTGGTCCACTCTCCACCCATATTAAAACTCACAAGGGGAGTATACAGCGATGGGGTCGCCAATGTAGAATCACCAGAAAAAAAAAATGGTCCAAATCGGTGACCCCATCGCTGTATACTCCCCTTGTCAGTCTTCATATGGGTGGCAGGCCACACCTGGAGAGTTTTAATGACCTCTGAATAGGTCTCAAAACATGTAGAAAATGTATTAAATAAAATAGCACAAGAAACTGAAGTATTATTTTTTAATGCCCTATTCCAGAAGAGTGGATATACTTGAAGGAATCTGAAATACTGCAGATTAGAAATATATAATAAATTATTTTAAATATACCGTATGCAACATAAATTGAAACTGCCAATCAAGTTGAAAAATTAGTTATTAATTGATCTATTTGTAGACTTTATTGATTGGCTTTCCTTTTTACTCCAATTTTAATTTTTTCAAGCATTTTGAGTTCTCAATACTTTTCAGAATCAAACATAAAGTAATTTAATATATATATATATATATATATATATATATATATATATATATATATATATATATATATATATATTGTAATGATTAATTTTTTAAAAAGAAATAAAAATATTTTAATTATTTTAATAAGATTTATTATATGAGTTTGACTTAACCTCAGGGATTAAAGAGTTCCGAGTGAATGAACGATATGATATTTATCTCCAGACAATTCTGAGATACAAACAATATTAAACTACACACAAACAATAATAAAATAACCGACAACTACAAAAAAAACAATCCTTACCTCTAACTCAATCCGCTTCCAACAAAACCTCAATATACTCGGTATTCCTTGGAGGAGAGCTCTGCATTCAACCAACGCTGAGAAGCAATAGACTTCTTCTTCAATACAAGGCTGCTGTAATTAAATGAGGACAGACCCCAACTCCTCCTTCCATGAATGCCGGGAATCGACGGACGCCTTCTCTCTCTGAATGCTGAGACTAGACTGACGCCATTCGAGAAAGCGGGAAAGTTTAGCGTCCTTGCTTCTTAACTTCCGCAGTTTACCGGATTATATATAAAGATAACAATTGTTTTTTGCAATACCAAATAATTAATTTATTGTTATCTGGATGTACATTTAATATGGATATATTGTATACCAGTATTGTCCAAAAACATTATTAATTTTGATCGTATATAATACGATGTTATTTGTATATCTGGTTTGTGATTTGCGCGGGCTTTTCAAAATATCGATGGTTATTTGAATTTAAAAATATTTTCGTGAATGTAATATATCATTACAATATATATATATATATATATATATATATATATATATATATATACATATATATATTGTTGTAAAATAAAATATTTTTAATTTTATTTATAATTTAAGCCAACGGCCGTAGCCACGTTGAATGCACCGGTTCCCATAGATCACCGAAGTTAAGCAACGTCGGGCGTGGTCAGTACCTGAATGGGTGACCGACCACGTGCTGTTGGCATTAGAAAAGGGTGGCAACCTGTAGATAGCCCGGCGCTAATGACCAAGATGTAGATGCGGCGTTAAAAAAAAAAAAAAAAAAAAAAAATTAATTTTTGTACGGAGTATAATGAATTTGAAATTGAATTTTATTATTAATAAGGGTCGTGTTGGGTTTAATATACAAATTAGAATTAGCTTAAAATATCAAACAGCTATACGCACCTTACTACAACGAATTAATATTAAATGTATACAATATAACAAAAATTAACTTACATCCACAGGTCACAATAGATCCCAATGAAATTCCAACAATCTAGTCACTGTTAGCCACCAAATTCTGAGCAAAACTCTTCTCACTGAAAAACAACTGACGATCTCCCGGCATGGAGATGCCTTCTTGATTTTAGGAGGAAGGAAATTTTTGTTATGTTATCATTTCATATTACTACGAAGTAGTAAGATATTTTTTTATGATAGTTGGGATATCACTACTATATATATATATATATATATATATATATATATATATATATATATATATATATATATATATTTATATATTTATTGTACACAGTGGAGTCTTCATTCAGTTATACAAAGAATTTTGCGTTTCCCGACAAAACTCCATTTAATCCTGTGTAATGAATTATTCACTTATGCGATATTCAGTTATATGCAATATTCACTTATACGAAAGTTAATTTGTTCAGCTGGTGTAAATACTATTCAGTTATATGAAGAGACGACAGCTTTTCCACAAAATGTTTACATACTTACCAGTGACTTACCCCCACCAGTCTCTCTCTCTCACTCATCTCAGTTCTTCCTTGTTATTCTAGTAGTCCAGCCGTGTTCTACGTACTCTTCCTAGTGTGATTTCCTTCGTTTCCGAACTAATAATAGGTCACGTGCCAGTGATTCATCCCCATCGTTTTCAAGTTCTCTATACATTAGTCGTTCTAGTAGCCATGTTCTATTGTGCTTTTATCATTCAAAACAGGTAAAAAAACAAACAAAACATTCGCTTGAGAACAAAATAAAAATACTAAAAGAAGTTTATTACAACCCCAACGAAACAAAAATAGACATAGCTAAACGGTTGCAATTACCTTTGTCAATCCTTCCGACTATTATCGCTAAGAGGAAAGAGATCAGAAATATTTTCCGCTCCCACTCACATTCGTATAAGTGAGACTCCACTGTATATTTTTTTTCTCTTTGTATTCCCCTATTCTTTTACATTTTTTTTCTTAAGTAAAGATGGAATGGTTGGGAATCGGCTAAATAAACCTCAATATGATTTTGTTTTAAAAAATCTATATTTCGGACGTTTCGGCTACTCATTGGTAGCCTTCGTCAGCTAAAATGACAAAAAAAAAAAAAAAAAAAAAAAAATTAATACAAAAACAGAAAAAATTATGATTGTGATAGGTAACAGAGCTATAGATACAATTAACTTATAAAAGAACATAAGTAGCCGAAACGTCCGAAATATAGATTTTTTAAAACAAAATCATATTGAGGTTTATTTAGCCGAATCCCAACCATTCCATCTTTACTTATCACCTCGACGGCTAACTATCTAATCATCATGATTTTTTTTCTTGTCTTGTCTTTTTTTTAGTTAATCACAAACAATGGCATTGTTTTTATTATTTGTTTATATATTCTCTATTTTCATATATCTACTTAGTTTTGTATTTTTTCTCCTTATTTTTTATTGTTGTTGTATGGATATACTTGAATGGTTAAATAGGCATGAGTTTATTGTATGCAAATGAAGGCATACATTACATAAAATCAATAAGTATGTGCGATATTCACATGAGTGACAAAAGTCACTCAAATTAGCTTATTTAATTCTATTTGTTCTTTTCTTCGTTTTTCTTTTGTATTTATTTTGTTGTTTTGTTTTGGCTGTTTTTTTTTGTTTTGTTTTTTCTGCTTCTTTATTGGACAGATATTTCACCTGATCACGAGCTAATCGCTAAAGTTGCGAAGCTCAGAATAAAATAAAATAAAATAAAAAAATAATGCTTCATTTTGTGTGTTTTTTTTCAGGTATGGACATTGAATCGTATGGCTTGTCAAGCGTTATTTTAAGTACAGGATATTTTGCTGATTTCTTCAAGTTTTTTTGACACATTAATGCTGCAGTGATACATCTATTTGAATATAGTCTTGTTAAAATACCAATTTAAAAATGTTTTGTACTTTTTTTTATAAATGAATTATACTTTCTTCATCTACTATTTATAGAAAACATCCCTCTCTAGCTTTTTATTCTGTTGTATTTTATAAGGTTTTCAGCTAATAAAAAAAAAATCATTTTCTAAACATTAATCTACAACTTGAGGGTAATTGTTATTCCCTTTATAACATTACATTGTGTCGATACAAATGCAAAGTATCGAATGTGAAAAAACGCATTTTTCATTTTCAATCTTTACTGATTGCTGTTGGACTGATGCACAGCAAACTCTCGAATCTAAGTTCAGTCGGTGAATCTGCCAACAACTTGACTGTCCAAAAACAAAGTAATGAATAAAAGTTTTTCACTCTGGAAAGTGTTGATTTTCACATTCGATAATTTGCATTTGTATTGACGATATCAGGCTCTGAGCTTAAATAAAAAAAAAAAAAAATATCCTCTCCACTATATTGACTTAATCCTGTTATTCTTTAAGTCACTTACGGGTAATTTAAGCTTTTTTATATATAAAAGATTGAAGGTCTTCATTGAGACTAGAAATTGGAAGTGCTGAAGAGAGTAATAAAAGTTATTATGTTGGTTTAATGCTTAATATGTTTGATTCTACCTTCTTCAAGTCCCTTTAATTTGGCTGACACGATATTTGTGGCAGCTGGAAAGGTGTGCTCTCTGAACTTTAATACAGATCATATTCATCTATTAATTATGCAAACGCTCTGAGCATATATATGGGGCATACAAAGCTGTGCTCCCTATACAGGATGTCCCATAAATGTCTAGTCATATTGTGGGAGGTGATAGAGGACCTTTAGGGAACAAAAAATGTTCTATGACGTTTTTCCGAATTCTCACACATAAGGGAGAAAAAAATCATCATCGGTTAATTAATGGCCACCTCCTGGACCCAGTATTAGTTACTGTAATTAATAAATGCAAAATAAATGTGTATTTTATTTATTTACTGTTTTAGGATTTTTTTTTATTTTCGTGGAAGTATTTTTTTTTATTGTTTTAGGTAAATATTTACTTAATATTTATAAAAATAAATATTTCTTTTAAGCTTTTTGAATAAACTGAAGAAAAAAATTTAATTTTCTTTTCACAGATCCATTTTTTTTTTTTTTTTTTTTTTTTTTTTTTTTTTTTTTACGGTGCATCGACATAAATCTTGGCCATTAGCGCCGGTAAAAAAGATGCCAACGGCACGTGGTTTTCTCAGGCGGTCACCCATCCAAGTACTAACCACGCCCGACGTTGCTTAACTTTGGTGATCGGACGAGAACCGGTGTGTTCAACGTGGTATGGCCATTGGTGTTGGAAATTTAGAATAGCTTTCTTTTAGTAAGGTAGACATGCTTTTTTTTTTTTAACTTTATTTCCTAAATCGTTCACATACTTCAATAACACAGGATTGTGATACATGAATGGAAACCTGGTTAAATGAGAAAGTTTTTCTGAAACCTGGAAATCTCAGACCCTGCTCATTGAGGGGTTCCGCTTGTAAGAAATATCAAGAAAATGTCAGGAAATTTAGAATAGCTTTCTTTTAGTAAGGTAGACATACTTACATTCATTCATTTTTACGTTTACTATCAACTAGTCTTATAGTAAATTTGCTCAGCTTTCGATTGGTTTCACTTTCTTTCTAGTAGAACCACCTGGGCCGAAGCTACAACGATTATTCTTCTAAAAACCATGTTTGTCTGGATATAACAATAAAACGTTTTCTCCCTAATGTGTGAGAATTCGGAAAATCGTCATAGAACATTTTTTGATCCCCTAAAGGTCCTCTATCACTTCCCACAATATGACTAGACATTTATGGGACACCCTGTATATGCGGTCTGGGCTCTGCACTCGCCACATACATATGTATAAAAAAAATAAATAAGAGAAGAAACTTTTGAAATGATGTTCTTTTTAATTGATTAATTACAATTAAGTTAAGTGGCAAATATATATATATATATATATATATATATATATATATATATATATATATATATATAAAATTTTTTCTTCTAAGACTGCTATTTCTTTACTAATAGAATGATTTTTTTTTTATATTAGCTTTCGACCTCTCGTCTGAACTTAGGAAAAAGGAAACTAATAAAAAAATATACTCAAATATAACAAAAATCACAAAACCTTTATTTTACAAAAAGAAAAAATTATGATAAAAGGAAAATTTGTTGGACTCCAAAACAAGATATTGTGATCAAGTAATCAATTATTATTCTTCATTCTTTTCTTCTTTTTATTTATTTATTATATTGTTTAAATTTACAGCTAAATACATGGTGGTCTGCTCAGTACCCATGTGAAGCAGGTCACAAAACATTATTGTAGCCCCTGAAGAGGCCTCTTAACGTGTTGGCCTGAGCTTTAAAATCAAGTGGTCTACAAAGAGAATGTTGTGCCGCTTTTTTACTGATCCAAGCCATACACAAAGAAGACAGTGAATGTTATTTTGTTTTATGGATTTCTCAATCCAGATTTGGACTTATTTTTTTTTCCTGTAAAGTGGTATGTTTGTAATTCTTAAGGGATGAATGTTGTCTTTTTTTATTCATTGTTGGCAACAGATAAAATATTTGTAACAATTCAGGACTTTATTAGAATTTTTAAACAGTTACCACTTCATTCTCTTTGTAGAAGTTGTGTAGTCTCATTTTGTAAGTACATTTCCATATTTCACAAAGGCAGACTGTCGAATGGAACCTGTAAAATACGGCAAGTGGCATCGAAAGGTGTGTTATAATAGTCCAGGCCCAAACGCCATAGAATTTCAGTTCGATCGGATGAAAATCTGCTCTAGCATTTTCCAAATGGTTAATCGCCCACATGGCTATATTTGCTACTAGGAGGAATGTCACTAGCTGCCTTGCTGGCTTTTCACGCATCGCCTGAAAAAGTGCATAACCATTAAAAATCAAAAATTAAATTTATGAACTATTGATTTATTTTATTTGTGCACCACAACTTTGGCTATTTGCACAATATGCTTATATAAGAACATCAGCCATCAAAAGAAATAATACAAATTTACAAATAAAATAGTTATATGAACATTCAAAAACAAAAAAAAATAATTAATTCATAGTTGAAAAAAAAAGAAAGACTAAGTAGAGAAAGTTAAGCGCAGAAATAATCAAACCAAAAAAATTAAATTCGGAAAATAGACAAAAATATATTAAGTGTTTGCCAATTAAATTGTAGAGTACATGTTAATTTTTATGTGGTTAAGTATTGTTTTAATATGATGTAATGACAAAGGTTTCTTTTGGGGAATCTATATTTAGGGTAAATGGCCCAATAGTTGACACTTTAAGGAGAGGTTATTTTACTTAAAATAATTCTTCCCTTAGTTTATGAAAATAATAAATTTTGAATATATCAAATTATTCGTCAGCTCATTCTCTATGAAATTTACATAAACCAATTTTAGATACATTAAGTATTTCAAGTAAAATAAATCATTAAATGCTGCCCTACTCTGGTCCTAATGTTGACACGTCTGCAGTAGTTCGGTGCCTAAGTTTGACTTTTCTGTTCCTAAGGATGACAGTGAGGGAAAATGAAAATAATACAACTTCATTCTTTAAACAAACAACCAAATTGGATTGAAATCGTGCTGTTTTTCCTTCAACTTGAACTATACAATAATCACCTACTCTAATAACGTTGACTTTGTTGCTTATTACAACCATTTTCATCTTTCATCCCTTGGTCATTTTTGAACAATCGCTCTTCTTCTTTAACTTTTTGTGTAAACTTTGATCTGCATTCTTCTCATATTCGTTATTTGTGGTTTTATCTACCTGACTTGCCTTAATTGTTGACATTGATGATGGTTTACTTACACATGTTGATTCTACTCAGCGCATGTTAGTGACGTCCTTCCTTCTTCAGGCTGATTGGAGGAGTCACCATTTTCGTCAGTCATGGAGTTTCTCACTTTATTTTTCAGACCAGAAGTATTTAAAAGTTATTTCTTGTAAGGGGTTTTTCTTTTCAATCTAGCCTTGGCTCTTTCTTTCTTGGCGATTTTAGCTGTGTTTTTGTTTAATGCAGGACTTCCCATATTGTTGACGCTCCATTCATGAACTTTCAGCTTCCAACCTTCTTTAAACGTTCGGAAACCTGATACATTCGTAGGTTGGTTGATGTGAGAAGCATTTGGAGGTACCGCCACTAATAACCATTTTACCACAAATAGATCATGAAGTTGTGTGACATTTCAAATTGCAGAAAACTATTATAAAAAGTTGTCTGTCCACATTAGGAACAGAATGTCAAAATTAGGAAAACGTGTTGTCAACTTAAGGTTCCAGTCATAAGAAATTAATAAAATCAGGATACATGAATTTCTAATGAAAATCTCAACTAAATGTTTTAGTATGCATCACTGACAACCGTTTTACTAAATTTGACATTAGTGTCAAGAAAAGGAGCCCTGGTTGTTTATTGTGTTCCCAATGTTGACACTACCATAATCTCAAGATTTTTTTGTTTTCCTTAAGTCAAACCTTTTGCAGTCCTTATTTAAGTATCATAAAGATCACAAAAAAATAATTTAATGCACGCATTACAAAAAAAAATCCTAAGGAATATTCTTAATCTCTTATCAAATTCACTAAGCGAAGAGAGCAGCAGGAGTTGACTCGAGGATTTTTCATTCTAAAATGGCTGCAGATGTTATTAACGGAGTTGCATAGTTGATCGGGTCAGTCAACATTATTCTTCAACAACTGTTCTTTCTTCTGCAAACTTAATAAATTCTCTACAGTCTAATTCTTATTTTTCAAATTTAAATTTGAAGTGTCAACTTAAGGAGCACTGTCAACGATCGGGTCATTTACCCTACCCTAATAAAATTGATTGCAGTAGCCATGATTAACACATTCACTTCCCTTGTAAATTACGAAATCTGACCCTGTGTCCACTACCTCTTTAAGCAAAAGGGCTTGGACCCACCTGGCGTGACAGGGGGACTTAGGGAATTCTATTATGGACGCGCCTGGTCTGTCAAGGCCCGTGAATGGCTCTATCTGCAGAAGGTACTCGTAGGTTAAGGCTGTAATTTCTTAAATCAAGTGCTCCTGAAGAGGTCTAATGTAGACGTGAATGGAACTAAGCTAATGATTATTACGAAATTGTGTGTCATAAATGAATTTAACTGTATAAAAAAAAACTATTTTGCCATTTAATACTTACTGCGGCTGTATTACACCTTCTCCACCAAGCATCAATTATGAACAGAGTTTGCGCCGAAGATTGAATTATTCCAAATGCAGATGTTATGCAGATATTTGGTTTTCGAAAGAATTCTTTGGTAAAATAGCCAGCAATCAGTGAAAACATGAAATACATATAAAGGCCAGTTTGAGCCATCACCAAGAGTATATTGTCTAGTTCCATGTGGCGATTTTTTTCATACCTTTATCAAAACATAAATTTTAAATCAATGTCTTATAGTGACCACAATTTCTTTATGCACTAACATGCCAGGTGGAATATCAATAAAAATAGAATTATAATGTCAATTAATTTATTAAAATCAGATCTCTTTAGGTGTCTCTTCATGAGCTCCAGTACTCACATTACTACTAATACAGTCTAATTTTACTAAGGTTAACTTTCCCATTAAATGGTCACGTTATTAGTGGGATTTCTAGGTACAGATAAATCATCTTTAAATGCCAGACATTTTATAGTAAATCCAATCGTTATAGTGGCCATCATTTAACAAAAACTGGCCAAGTTGGAAATGCACAAATAAGTGGGAGGGTTTTATTAGGTTCTTGACAAGGTATAAAGACTCTAAAACTTGGCCCAATACTATATCATTATTTTCATAGGCAAACTGTATTTGGGAGGGGTCTGGAACTTGGCCTCTTTTTTTCAACGTTAGTTTTTTGGGGATATCATTATTTTTTGCAAATGAATTTTGAGTTGGTGGCGTTGATGTTTGGCTTGAGGAGGATGACGGGGGACATGAACTATGTTTTATTATATTATCTACTTTTTGTCGTGTTGATATTTTATTTTTTATAACTTTATAATGCCTTCTAGTCTGATCATTATTTGGAAATTCCCTTGTGTCCTTGTCTGACACTTATTAATTTCAAGTCTAACTAATGTCGTCACCGCCTTATTGATGTACGTTCATAGGTAAATAATAGACATGTACAACAAAATGTTAAGATGTGTCTAAATATTTCTTAAAACATCAAATCTATATTCTCCTTTACGATACGATTCATTTGATACCCCACATGATGGGTTTCTGAAGGAACAACAATTACAATATGGGCACCCCCCTGGGAGCAGTCAAACACAACTTTTCAGGATTTTTCAATTTTTGCCTTTAAAAACACCCTAATCGTCCTGCAAAATTTCAAGTCTCTAGCTTTTTGGGAAGTGCCTAATAATTTTGATGGGTGAGTGAGCGAGCCTATATCTCAGAAACGCTTCCATGTACAATTATAAAACTTTCCAATTTTACTCAAATCTATTAGTGTAATAACTGTAAAAAAACATAAATTTTAACTAGTTCAAAGTTGTGAGAGGGTAAAAATTTGCTCTAATATGTCGTATAATATACAGACACTGTGCGTAGGCCGGAACTTGGCCTGGCACACTACCGTGCACCTAGATTTTTTTTTTTTACTCTTTCGATTACATCCAGCTATTGATGTCATACATAGAAATGTTACTCATGACATGACCATTATAGGGGAAGGTTTTTCTTTTTATAGTTAGGCTGTATTAATACTGTAGTGAGTATTTGAGTTCCTCAAAGCGTGTAATAAATGTAGAGCTGATTTAAAAAAAAATAAAAATTACATTATAATCCTACTTTTATTTGTATACACCTTCCAGCTTGCATATATTGGATGTAAAAGTATTCCATTTAGTTTTCTAATGTTTATTTAAACTTACTTCAAGTCTTTGATTTTGTGCATGGCTAAGATGGTAGCCAGTGTACCCAAGACATACAGTGTTAGTTCGCACAAGTTCACTTGGAAAACAGCAGTTGAAGCATATTCTTCCACTTTTATGAGCGCAAAAAACATAATCAAGCTTATAATGGTATACACCATGACCAGAATGCTAGCAAATAAACCCTTGTGAGCATTTGCACAATCTACAGTAAAGTATTGCGAATTATTTGATGCTACTGGCTTCAGAACCTAAAAAAAAAAGAAATTTATTGAAAAGAAAATTTTGTTTTAAGTGTCTCACCTTTTTGCTAAAACGTTAAAAATGCCAGAAAGCCAAATTAATTAAAAAAGAATTAATTGTGTTCTCAATTTATTAAAAGCTGTACACGTTTCTCATTTAGATCTTCAGGTACCTAAGTACGAAATACTTGGCTCCACTATCCTCTGCTCCCAGCTGTCTCATCTTTCTAATTATATTATATATATATATATATATATATATATATATATATATATATATATATATATGATTTTATCCCAAAGGAAAGACCCCCCCCCCCCACTCTAACGAGGGCTAGAGAAAGACCCACAACATGTTAAAGAGATAACTTTGTAAGCAGAGTGGGAGATGGTAGGTGGACATTAGCCACGTGTATACGCCCCTGCATTCAACAAATGCATATGACAGTCAAGGTTCCGATTTTATATCCATTTTCTCCATTAATTAGTTTATGAAATAATCAAATTATTAAAAGTTATTTTTTTATTATTATGGTATATCGACTTCCATAGCCTTTAGCACCACGTTATTTTAATTATTAAAACCATCAATCTTGGATCTGTTGTATTTTATATCCTCCATTCATCTCCATCAGTGGCACCCAACCTTATAAAAATAGGGGCTACAAACACATGTTAGTCATGGCGTTGCAGACAAAAAAACAAAAAAAAAAAAGGTTAGGTACTGATTTCTTAAGTTTTCCTGATTTTTGCAGATTGAATTAAACAACTATGAACACATTCACTGTGTATATTTTAACTTTTTTCTCATTTCCGGATATTTCAAACAAGTTGCTGAGTCCGTGGTCACAAGCAGTTGACCACAGATACAACATATTTTTCACCACACAGCTCGGTGCAGTAGTGTTATATAGGGATTTACTCAACGTGCTCTCAGTATTTCAAATGGGCACGAAATTCAAAATGGTTTAAAATAAAGTAACACCAGATGGGCCAACCCCAAACTCCAGGTGGGCCGCAATCTAAAGCTGATCTAAATGGATAGTTGGGGTTTGATCCCAGTAACAGTACCAAGGTTTAGGAGGAAAGCTCAGCTTGGTAAGGACCATTGCATGGGCTTGGAAACGAGGCTAAGTCCCTGAAAACGTTCGTCATTAGAAAAAACAGTGAGCATTTTTGGCCTCGTATTTATCTTTCTGAACTTCAATTTCCACCATCCAGCAATTCCTACAAATTTCTACAAACAATCGTACATGCAGAATAAATGGATTATTCCTGCTTGGAATAGTTATTTTATCCTGATTTACCATTTGTAACCACCTAATTTGTATATGAATGTATGATATGTTGGAAGATGAGCCTTTAAATTTACCCGATTTACAAATCCACCATTCTTCTTAGCTTTCTTTGCATTTTTCCCACTCACATTCTTCCAGAGTGCATAGAGAATTACTGCACATATTAGACTATATTCAATTGTACAGGGGAATAAGAAAGGCGCTGCGTTCTGTACTAATGATCCCATTATATTTGCTCTTCTGCATTCAAAGAGTTCTTGTGGACGCCTCAACCCACGTTTCATTCTAAAAAGAAAAGTTATGAAATATTAAATGAATAAATATGACTTATTGGTATGTGAGCACTCGATGCCTAGGAGTTTTGCTTATTCAAATGTTTGCTACAGTGTGAGCCCTTGATGCCTAAGGTTAAATTACTTTTGCTATAGGTAGGGATCGAAACAGTTATTTTTTTATAAAAAAAGGTAAAATTTAACTGTTAAAAAACCTTTTATTTCATAAGTTAAAAAAAAAAAAATATTAAAAAATTTTAAGAGTAAAAGTTATTTAGGAACTCCTAAAATTAATACATGAAAATAAATGTTAATGTAATTCTTTTGCTTTTTTCAAAGTGAAATAAAATTTTTCAAGATTTTTAGGGTGTCGTTGGTGTACAGTACCTGGGATACTGGAATGAAAGAAAATACACACATTTTTAAGGCAATAGCTTTTACCGTTTTTGAGAAAAATGGAAAAATAGTTGTCAGATAACGTTTTTGGTTTGGGTACTTAGAATAATGGGATTCAGTTAAAATATTTTCTTCATGTTAGAAATTCATATTAACAAAGATGTTCAAATTTTGGTTACGTTTGGAGTTAAGGAAGGATTAGAATAAAATATTTTATTTTTAGACATGAAATGTTTTGGACACTTCATATATTTTCCTTAATATCTCGAAAAGGGTTAGCAATCTTGGTAAGCGCAAGGTTACCATTCTAAAGCTTACTAAATGCTCTACAAAAAAGATTCTGAAGTAATTTTCGATTAGTCGATGTCAGTCGGAGAAATAAGTGCTTAAAAATGTAAATGTGTTTGTTTTGTTCTTTTGAACGGGTTTTCGTAGTTGTTTAGCTCACTTTTTAATTGGTTGTTTTTTGTTTTCAATCGCATTTCTTTTTAGAATTAGTATTATAGTAGAAGAAGTCAAGAAAATTAGAAAGATTTTGATATTTTTGAATACATAGAGTTATGAAATAAGAATTTCATGTCTGTAGCAGTGGGGCCTGGCTAAGCCAGCTAGAGGGTGTTCCAGGTAAAAGGGTACGCTGGCCCTTTGTCACCGGTCATTTCTTTTTTCTTTTTTTTTTTTTACGGCGCATCTACTTCTAGGTCATTAGCGCCGACCGGTCATAAATATTTCAAGAATGGTCGAACCAAAATAATAAGTGTTTCTATTTCAGTCTTTCCAAATGACACTAAGGATAAGAACGGAACCGCGCTATGATGACGCAGTTCCTGCGAGTCGGACTTTTTTCAATATGGGGGCCCGGTGGCCGTGAGTGTTAAGGCGTGAGCACTTAACACTACGCGCCAAGGGTCGTGGTTCTTTAGAAAAAAGAAAAGGCATCAGCCCTATCCTAGCTAGAAACGGTTGGTAACCTATAGATAACCCCCCTAAAATTCTTAGTTAGTAATAATGGATGTTAAAATTTAAATACATAATAAAGTAAAAGTTTAAAAAATACTTTTTTAAAATAAATGTCAATTATTTTTGACCCCTTGCTATAGGTAAATTTTTAAAGTGTTATGGACTGGTGAGTTGTAAACCTCCACTCCTTATAGACCAATTTTGCTGGTTAACAAACTCATCCTATCTAAGGGGTTAGGTCCGCCAGTAAATATGCTGTTGTCATACCTGTTGGTGAAGACTGTCGTCACTGGCATCGGAGAGAGTACTGTGGGCGAGCTCTTTCGACGTACTTATGTCATTATCAAGCCACTGTTGCTTAATGCAGATGCAAAAGTGGCTTGAGAATGACGTACTTATGTCGAAAGCGCTCGTCCACAGTACTCTCACCCATAGTATGACAACTCATCCTATCTTATGTTACGTGAATATTGTATCCAGTGATTTGAGGCACAATATACGCAAAATTGTACCATTTTAACATTTTGTTTTTTAAAGATTTGAAGATGTTCTTAAATAACTCTGGTGCAATCCCAGAATGAGATAAACATTTGGTCGATAGTTTGCATTAAGGATCAGTGTTTGATATTTACCTTGCTATATTTGTACTATTAAAAACGGCTGCTGTCAGATTTACGTAATCTCTTGAATCTATTAATACTGATTCAGGTTTAACTTCCGCATGTGGCCAAAGTGTCAGTGGCATTTCAAATTGCTTTGTTAAGTCTGCAAAATAATCATTATATATAGTTAAGAGTAATTATTCATTAAATAAATATAAGTAATATTTGGCTGACTTACATGCTGTTGACGTATTCGGATTGTAAAAATTCAAAATTTCATGTTTTGTCTCTTGAACTAAAATATTCAACCAGACACACAGATTAGTTGCAATGAGATGCATTAAACCAAATCGAGATACTGTCCTGTAGTTTCTCAAGGTCTTTTGCTAAAATCACACAGATAAAAAAAAGAGAGAGATAATGTATTAAATTAGTTTGCTTGGTTTATATTAATTTTATTTCCATGTTGTTTTTGTTTAAAAATTATATTATTGAAATATTGTTCGTTTATAGTAGAGCCTGTTTAATAAGAAAATCCCATCCTCAACCTCTTTTAACACTTTCAGGACCGATGGCTTCGAACAAAATTTCCATTGGCTTCAAGTCTACATTTTGTATAGTTATTTCGGCAACCAGAGAAGAGAAAAGCTTTATTCAATAAACAAATAAATAATGATTGCTGCCCAAGTCTATTGGGTTGCTACACACACAGCCTGCTAATCATTCTTTCGAAAATGTATTTAATTAATTTTGGGGATGATCGCTAATTTAATTTACAGTAGGAAGGGAAAGAAAAAGAAATTTAAAAATACAATACCTATTTAAAAATGAATTTATAAGTACATTTTTTTGTTTTGTTTTTTTAGGGGGAATATGGGTTTTTTTTAAATTTGCCAGGTGTCTGTAAACAACAATGATCTTCGAAAGAATGATTAGCAGCTGTTCAGCTCCCATAAATGTGATAGCTCAGGATCCCCAGGAAATTAATAAGAATTGATTCCGAGAGGCTAGCTAGCTTGCTTGTATCTAGTCCCAGAGTCTCAAAGAAGTCACTAGTTGCTTTAGGGATTGTTCCTCTCGTGCCGAACCACAGGCCTTGTACGGTATAATGCCACGGAATAATGCCTTCTTCCATAGGCTTCTTCAAATTTCTCTTCGTATGTCTATGCATTTCGTGTATATTTACTTTTTCTCCTTGTCAATTGCGTCTGCCTGCATTGGGTCGTTCGTTTCGAATCTGATAGTAGGGTCAATGACGTATGATGCTCTTGATTCCTCTGGAAAAGCAATGATGTCTGCATACCTCGAAGAGCCATCATTATCCACACCATAGACTTCTTCATGGCATTGGAAGCCTTTTTCTTGAAGGAGAGCAATGATCTTGTGTTTGAGGTTATGGTGACGCCTAGTGACAAGAAACATGCTGTTAAGACAGTTTCCAAGCACGTGTGCTGGTGTTTCGTTCTCTCTGCCGCACTTGCGACAAAAGTAAAAATAAAAAAGTGAAGAAACTTTTAAAATTATGTACCTTTAGTGTATTAATTATCATTTAGTAAAAAAAAAAAAAAATATCAGTCCCGTAACAGGCCACGTGGGCCCTGAGGGGCAGATACTATAGAAGTATCTGATTCATGACCATACGGCACACTAGGGAGATAGTGTGGTCAGTACTATGCTCCGGTCGCCTGATTTTCCCCTTGGCTGCTTCGACTGCCTAGAGTCATTAGCACCCAAGGTACCCATTATTAAATTAATTAAAGGCTGGGTTGGCCTAGGGATGGTCAGGGAGGCCGAATTCAACCCATGAACGAAGACACTAGAAGAAAAAATCTTTAGTGCTTGCTCGGGATTTGAACTCAGGCCTCCAGCTTATTAGTGCTCTACCACTGAGCTAACCTCGCCCCCCAATTATCATTTAGTTAAGTATCAAATATGCAACGACAACGGACCTGCTGAAGAGATTTTTTGGGCAGATTCAGTATCATACAATACTAGACCGACAAACCTAATAATAATAATAAATGTAATGAGGTCCCAAACCAAATAAGATGGGTATAGAACAAGGCTCGGAGTAGAGGGGATAGAAAGAAATCCAAGCTATTTGCTGAGGCACATGCCATGATGCTGGGCCTGAACATGTTAACAAGCATATAGCCCCATAAAAAAACACAACAAAACCCCCCAAAACAAGCATAACATTTCAACAATAATAAAATTGCTAAATGTTGTTTTTTCAAAATATGTAATAATTATTGTTACATGTTATGTTAATTTTTTTGCATTCACACCACAATATTTTTGGTGTTTCTATTTTATCAATTGACCTGATTTTCTAAAAAAATTATTGATACATTTTTAAGAATCACTATGAAATACTCCATGGCTCATGAACGAGTGACGAAAGGAATTCCTAGAAATGAATTTGATTCAATTCAAAATCTCATATTTTGTCTCTTGAACTAAAATAAACTATGACTTTGAACTTAAATAAACTTTGACTATTTTATCAATAATGAAATATTTCAAAATTTATAACTGTGCTCATTGGACTCGCAATAGGACAAAGTTTTTATTGGATGATCTGATGATTTCTTATATCACAAAAGCTATTTCTTACAATGAAAGGGATTTATACATATATATATATATATATATATATATATATATATATATATATATATATATATATATATATATAAAGTTTCTTTGTAATTTTGAGCCATTAGAAAGGTAAATGTTTTCCTAGAACAATGTTATAATATTTTTTTCAATATTAAAGGCCATTCACTGTGAACTATTTAACAGTCCTTTAATTACCGAACACATATTGATAGAAAGGCTATTGAGACAAAACTAACCGGACAAAAGGGCTGGACTTCTCTTCGATAGGAGTACATATGAAAGGCTCAATGCCAAAGGTGACTAACCCACAATTAGAACAAAATGAGAAAATTTGAGTTAAAGTTGAGAAGAATCTGAAAAAAAAAATTGTGTTGGTGACTCAATTGGTTCAATTAAAATCATTTCTATCACCAACACTAATTTTTTTTTTCAGATTCTTCTTAATTTTAACTCCAATTTTCTCCAGTTTGTTCTAATTGTGGGTTAGTCACCTTTGGCACTGAGCCCTTCATAAATAGATGAGATTTATGCATACTTTAAAAATAACAATTTATTTGACAGACAAGTAAAGACTGTAAAAGGAAAGAGTATATATTTCAAATTAATACCATAAAGGTAGTAATAGTTTTATTATATAATTACTACAAATATTAAAATAAACTGTAATTATAAACTTAAACATTTCAATTTTTCAGTATGAATTTCCTAAGTAACTTTTAATTATCCAAGTAAGCAATAAATAATCGTTACATGTTGTTTTACAAAATATGTAATAATTATTGTTGCATGTTATGTTCAATTTTTTATATACACACCACAATATTTTTTATATACAATTTCTTTAAAATATATTGTGATTATTATTATTGATTTACTTAAATTTTAACGTCCATTTATAATTAACTAAGAATTTTAGGACGGGTTATCTATAGGTTACCACCCTTTTACACCCAGGATAGGGATGAGTCATTCTCTTTTTTCTAAAGAAAAGCCACCACCCATAGTGGGAATCAAACCCACGACACTTGGCACGGAGTGAATACGCCTTATCACACACGGCCACCAGGGCTCCAATTATTATTATTGAAACCTTTAATTATTTATGTATATTAATTTATTAAAATGTTTATGTTCAGAGATAATCCCTTTTGTTTTGAAGCTCTTTTAAATAAATAATACTTTTTTTGACTAACATTTTCATTGACGAATATGAACTGCAATTGAAATACAATGAAGGCCATTCTCAAGGCTGGAGTAACTGCCATTAAAACATCGCTGCATCTCACGTTATTTACCAATTCAAAATATTGCCCAAATTCTAAACCTGCATAAATCATGCTCCCAACGCCAAAAGCTGAAATGAAGAGTCAATTTTTAATTCAATGCTATTTATTGTAATTAATAATTATATATTTTTTCAAGCTATTAAAATATTACATCTAATTTTTTTTTTCTGTTCTTTTGAAAGCTAGGATTTCGTAAAGTAGTAATACATTTTTCTAACTACTTTACAATTTATCTAGATCCATATGTTTCATTAATTTTCACCTTCTTCTGGGGCACTTCTTGTTACAGCCTGTTCACATAGACAGAATAGTTCAATTGCGCATGAGCATACTGAGGGAGAGAAATTTTCCCTTCAGTTTGCTAATATGGAAAGGCATTTAATGAAAAATCTTTACATGAAACATATAAAAATTCATTGAGAGGAGATCGTTGACCGTAGATGATGCAAGTTAGGGATTGTCGGGGTTCGGTCACTGCTACTTAATAAAACTACATTTTATCATAAAAATGGTTTTATTGTGCCGACGTTTCGGTTTGAACTTCAAGCCTTCATCAGGGCTGTAAAAAACAAGTAGGACGGATTTAGTACTGAAATATACATACATATATATATATATATATATATATATATATATATATATATATATATATACATATATGCCTACATACACAAATACACATACATATATACATACATACATATATGGAAAAAGACAAAAACATAAAATACTAGAACATAATATATAGAAGAACAATGTGCTCTAGAAGTGTTTGGATTATTAGGAAAACAGATATAAGAATAACAGATTACATATTAGATTAGATATAAGAATAACAATATGGGCTTACCGATGGGAAGAGAGAGAACTATTCCTCACAAATGCGGGATCATTTCTGACAGTTAATACAGGGAAACATAGGAAGAAAGGAGTTGGTGAGGGGGGGGGTTCTGGACCACCCAATGGACAGAGAACATAGAAGATGAAAGAAAGAGCGGCGAAGTACAGTAAGGGGTCATAAAGTCATAAAATGTTGTGTTAATGGAAAGGGAGGCAGGTATAAAGGGCTATATTGCAGGCGGTATAGGGGATTAGGATGGAGTTTTTAATAAATGGAAGATGTTGGAGTAGGTATTTTTGTCATTAACTGGGTTATTTTCCCAGTTAATGACAAAATTTACAAAGAAGTCATCTCCTCTACCTACTCCAACATCTTCCATTTATTAAAAACTCCATCCTAATCCCCTATACCGCCTGCAATATAGCCCTTTATACCTGCCTCCCTTTCCATTAACACAACATTTTATGACTTTATGACCCCTTACTGTACTTCGCCGCTTTCGCCGCTCTTTCTTTCATCTTCTATGTTCTCTGTCCATTGGGTGGTCCAGAACCCCCCCCCTCACCAACTCCTTTCTTCCTATGTTTCCCTGTATTAACTGTCAGAAATGATCCCGCATTTGTGAGGAATAGTTCTCTCTCTTCCCATCGGTAAGCCCATATTGTTATTCTTATGTCTAATCTAATATGTAATCTGTTATTCTTATATCTGTTTTCCTAATAATCCAAACACTTCTAGAGCACATTGTTCTTCTATATATTATGTTCTAGTATTTTATGTTTTTGTCTTTTTCCATATATGTATGTTTGTATATATGTATGTGTATTTGTGTATGTAGGCATATATATGAATGAATGAAAACCTTTTATTTATGCTAAACAACTTACATTAGTTAAACAATTTACAATATAGATATATACATTTATTTATTTTATTTATTTATTTTTTATTTTTTTTTTTTTATTTTTTTTTTCTTAACATTAAATCATAATTGGACTTCTTTTTCTTAAAATTAATTGTCACTCAATTTAAGCATAAAATCAGCTAATGCTGAGGTTTGAGAGGCATATATATATATACATGTATATTTCAGTACTAAATCCGTCCTACTTGTTTTTTACAGCCCTGATGAAGGCTTGAAGTTCAAACCGAAACGTCGGCACAATAAAACCATTTTTATGATAAAATGTAGTTTTATTAAGTAGCAGTGACCGAACCCCGACAATCCCTACCTTATATAAAAATTCAGTTTGCTTAAATGTGGCGGAAGGTCAATAATTAAGATACACAATTAATTCAGCTCCAAATCCTTTATTTCCTGCTCTAGATGTTTCACGCCTTTCTGGCGCCACCTGCTTAGGAGCATACAAATAAAACTATCAACTGTCATTTTTGGTCTAATCATTATAAAATTACGAAAAACAGCCCATAGTGCTAAAACTTCCTCCGTCTCTGCCTGAGCCCATACTATACAACCCAATATGATGAGCAGGGATTTAATCCAATTAATTATCGATTCTAAAATCCGGTAATATCCCTTTCCAGAAGATGTATATTCCGTAAATGTGAAACTATAAAAACTGATTTTGACTCGTTTTGGAGCAAGAAGGCTTTAAGAGTTCAGGCAAGGGAGATGAGTGTAAAATGTTTATCAATACTTAACCAAAGCTAAGGCCGAAAACAATTTAAAAAAATTCCTTTGTATAACCTTATCACTGGGAGTTTTCCACTCATTTTTTTACTAAACAATAAACTTATTTTTGAGTGTGTTTAAATACAAAGAGTCATTTTTATTTTAGTAGGTGAATAAATAGTTTTAAATTCTTCAGAAAATGAAGTTAAATGTAAATATTTCAGATTTTACGGTGCATTGTTTATAGTTCATTGAGATTTTTAAATGAGGGAACAAGAAGGGAAATTTCACTGAGAAGTTTGCACATGCGCAATTGAACTTTTCCGTCTATTTGAATGTGCTATAGGAAGCATCCATTCATTGTAGATGGTGACAGTACTTTCTAACAAGAAGTCTTCCTGGAGAGATGTGAAAATAAATGAAACCTCTCGGACATAGATAAATAATAAAATAATTGTACTGAAAAATGTTACAACTTTAGCAACCCGCAGCCTCCAAAAGAATTTATAAATGATTTTTGCCATCCTCGAAAAGAAAATAATAGGTATTCATAATTTTTGGTTAATTGAATGAGAGTCAAACAAACCTGCAGCACCCAAGCGCAAATAAAAACTTCCATAGCGACTGTTGGGATGTGTACATTTAATATGCGCGGGTTCGCTTACTTTCGTTTTCTCAAGCTTTTCTAATATAATCACTTTTTTCTGTCTTCTTTCATTCATTAAAGAGGCATATATAAATATTAGGAACAGTACACTTCCAACGTATAAGTAGAAATAAAACGTCTGAAAATTAAAGCATGAAAAATCAAACAAATGTGAAATCAGAAGAATAATTTATGATTTATTAAATGCAATACCTCATAGAATGATGATGGCACATGAGATGAAAGTACTTCAGCGATTGGAAAACACATCCCAAGAACAACCAGTGTTTTGCAGTAAAGCCCAGATAATATCATTGTCATTTTGTCTCTATAAAGTTGTAATTCTTATGTTTTATTTGATAAAAATTCTACAAAAAATGTTTCACGACATCTTGTCACCTCTTCAGGATTACTATAAAATAAAAATCAATTACTTCCATCACCTTCAAGAACCTTCTACAAGTCAAGATCAATCATAGCTACAGTTCTATCAAGATCAGCTGCTTAGAAACAATTTAATTTTTTGGGGTAAACATAGACTTTCTAAAAGAAGTCGTAATTTTATTAAATAAGTCATTTTATGTAAATTATTGTTTATTAAATTAAAAAATATTTTATTCACATATATCATATTTGTTTTTTGTAGTAACTGCCTTTTTCCTGTTCTTAATTATAAGTATATTTTGTTTTATGGGGTTTCTCTCCTTATTGAATATTTTAAGAGTTTAAAAATTAAAAATGTAATTTTTTTTATAGCATGATCCACTAAAGTGATTTTTTTGTCACATAAAAGTTTTTATTGTGTTATTTGACTCTGTTTATAAAACAAAAAATGAAAGAAAATATACATATTAAACACAAGAAAAATTGTATCATGCAGGAGCTGCGTAGCTAAGCATATTCCTCAGAAATCGAGCATTCCCAGGGGCTTTATAGGAAATAATTTCGGGGGGGGGGGGAGCTGGGAGCATTTGCGGGGCGTGGAATAATAACAATCTAGAACATGATATAGTTAGCCAGCCAAAACTCTACTACACCCCCAAGAAAATATTTTTTCTGAACTAAGCATCTTATTTAATTTATTTTATTATTATTATTTTTGTTACCGATTAAATACAAATTTCGGGAGGAGGGCTGCAGTTCCGTCAGCTCCCCTTATATACGCCCATGGCTGACTAAATTATTGTCTTATTACATTTTTTTTTGTTCTGGAACAAAACCATTATATTTTCTTTATTGATCTGTACACATTTACAGATAAAACAGCTGTAACAAATTTTGGCTGTAACGCATTTTCCCTTAAAAAACATTGTTATTAAACAGCTGGTCTACAGTAGCCATGATGTCAGTCAGGAGCGGTCCTGCCTGCAGAAGGTTCTTGAAGGTTAGGGCTGTAATTTATCATAATTTTAAGTGCTCCAAGATAAGAGTAAGAAGCATCAAGATGAGTTGAAACATGTAGAGCAAATAAACAAATTATTGAAAGATAGAGGGTAGTGAATGAATTTTGACCTTCTGCCACATGAAAATTTATGTGACCAAACTAATTAGGTGATAAATCCAAAATTAAATTTTAATAATAATAATTTAATGTGTTATAATAGACTTTAAATTATTTAAATTTTAATGTCTATTGTAATTAGCTCAGAATTTTAGGACATGATTTCTACAGGTCACCCTTTTTATCCAGGATAGGGGTAGGGCTGATGCCTTTTCTTTTTTCCAAAGAAAAGCCACCTACCCTTGTGGGAATTGAACCCACGACCCTTGGCACGGAATGTTAAGTGCTCATGCCTTAACACTCACAGCCACCGGGCAAGTTTTGTTGCAAGAAAGCAAAAATTATGGCCAGAATGTGCTAATTAATATTTTTGATACTGAGTAAGCATCCACTTCAAATGGACTGATTTTACTGGTTAACTAATTCATTCAATGGCTTGTTATGAGAATATTGTATGCTATGTTTTAAGGTGAAAGAACCTAAATTGTGGCTGGTATCATGTTTAGCGAATATATACATATTTTTATTAGAGTTCTATTTGTTGCCTAATAGACAAGAATGTTGAAGATTTGAAGACATTTTTTAAAACTTTTGTTACTAAAGCATTCTCCTAAGCTACATGCCTTTGGAATGCGCTTTAAGCCCAAATTAGTTTGTACAATATATCGCACTATTATTTCTAAAGTGACACAACTAAAAAAAAACTGAACTAAAAATGTGTCAATCTTGTCTATGTATAGGGCATAGCATTAAGACAGGAAGGGTGACACAAGTGCCCCCCTAGTGTTTAAAGATACTAAATTTTTCCCCCCTTTTCATTTTCCTCCTTATTATAATATAAAAAAACAAACATCCTAAGATTAATAAAATGAATTTTCGAAAGAATGATTAGAGCATGCTGTGTATATAGCAACCCAAATTATTTGGGCAGCACTCTTTATTTACTACTAATAAAGATTTTCTTTCTTTCTTGTTATTTACCAAGTATGACAATGGTTAAGCCAAAGAAAAATTACATCAAAAATTAACTTACACAAAAATCTTATCAGTTTCACTTCGGTTGGCACTTGAAATTTTTGTTATAAAAGGCATTGAGTATGACCGGCCCTTTTTATCTTTATTCTTTAAAATTCCTTGGAGTGAAGTATTCGAATCAAATCTAAAATCAATTTACATTTATTATTAATTAAATTCAATTGTAAATTTAAATAAATATATGTGGTGGGCTCATAGCCATAGTTGCGGAGCCCTTATAATGAAATAAATAAAAAAATAAATAAATATATGTCATAACGTGTTACCCTAGTAGAGATTTTTTGTGCTTAAGTAGTGGAATTTCTAAAACTTGCTGTTTATCCAACAATTCCTTCCTCAGGTCACAATGCTTGTCCTTTTCATCAATTGTAGTCAATTCCATGTTGGAAGAAAATTCGACAATCGAATTGCTAAAATAGTAAGTTTATATATATATATATATATATATATATATATATATATATATATATATATAAATTACATTCTACAATATATTGTTAAGTTTATTAAAAAAATAAATTCAAAATGTTGAGAACTTACCGTGCTGATGGAAAATGCTCATCGGAGGTTCTCATTTTGAGAATGGCTGTAAGTTCACTGCCCAAAAATAACTAAATATGTTGACTTGTCTTGCTCCCTTGAAAATATGTTAAATATGTTTACTTACTTTATTGGCACTCCTGTTTTGCAAAAAGATCTAATCAAAATTTGAATTCATTAAGTGCGGTTTCTTGAATCACAATAGATCCAATAGGGTCGCAGTGAACAAGGGCGAAGGGCCCAGGTCCCTTTCTATTGTATTGTAAGTGCAGTTTCACACATTTACTGTCCAAATACAGCACTTAATTGTCAACACTAATTCTTTGACAGTTTGTATAGTTAAAAGTTTAAAATTGGTTTTTAACTGCTTACAGATTCTTCAGAATCTATAATTGAATTTTGTTCGAAAATAAAATAGTAAGATTATCTACAATTACTACCTGTTTAAAGATTCCTTTCACCGAATATAAAATGATGAAATTTGAAAAAGTATCAGGTAAAAAGTAGAACGAGAGAGCTAACAGCTAAATTTTTTAAATGTCTATGCTTGTGGGATATTAAAATATTAGCTCCTGCTAACTCCTCTTTTCCTGACACTTTTTTTTACAGAATAGGAGTTATTATAACCCAATGGATTTGGATCATTTCGGAGTTTCACCTTGATGGATGGAGGGCGGTCTCCGAATATAAAATGATTAAAACTGAAAAAGTCTCAGGAGAAGAGGAGTATGTAGCAGCTAACATCTAAATTCATTAATGGCATGTGGTTGGTATGATTTTACTCTGTTAGCTCCTGCTAACTCCTCTTCTCCTGATACTTTTTTTACAGTATAGGAGTTATTAGGAGCGAATGGATTTGGATCATTTCGGAGTGCCAATTTGATCGATGGACGGACGGTCACCGAATATAAAATATACTAAAGTGAAAAAGTATCAGGAGAAGAGGAGTACGTACAGGCTAACAGTTAAATTTTACAAATGGCTTTCTTGTGGGATATTGAACCATTAGCTCCTGCTAACTCCTCCCCCCCCTGATACTTTTTGACAGAATACGAGTTACTATAAGCCAATGGATTTGGATATTTACGGAGCATCAATTTTTTCGATGGATGGAAGGTCACCGAATATAAATTGAACTAATTGAAAAAGTATCAGGAGAAGAGGAGTGAGTAGGAGCAAACATCTAAATTCTTTAAAATACTGTGGTTAGTGCGATTTTGAACTATTAGCTCCACCTAACTCCTGTTCTCCTGATACTTTTTTACAGAATAGGAGATATTATAAGGCAATGGATTTGGATCATTCAGGTGTGTTAATGTGATGGATGGATGGACGGTCGCCAAATATAAAATGAGCTGAATTGAGAAAGTATCAGGAGAAGAGGAGTATGTAGGAGCTAACATCTAAATTCATTAAAGCCCTGTGGTTGGTGGGATTTTAATCTATTAGCTCCTGCTATCTCATCTTCTCCTGATACATTGTTACATAATAGGAGTTATTATAACCCAATGGAGTTGGATCATTTCGGAGTTTCAGCTTGATGGATGGAGGGCGGTCTCAGAATATAAAATGATTAAAATTGAAAAAAGAATCAGGAGAAGAGGAGTACGTAGGAGCTAACATGAAAATTCTTTAATGGCCTGTGGTTGGAAGGATTTTAATCTATTAGCTCCTGCTAACTCCTCTTCTCCTGATACATTGTTACATAATAGGAGTTATTATAACCCAATGGATTTGGATCATTTCGGAGTTTCAGATTGAGGATGGAGGGCGGTCTCAGAATATAAAATGATTAAAATTGAAAAAGTATCAAGAGAAGAGGAGTACGTATGAGCTAACATGAAAATTCTTTAATGGCCTGTGGTGTGTAGGATTTTACTCTGTTAGCTCCTGCTAACTCCTGTTCTCCTGATACTTTTTTACAGAATAGGAGATATTTTAAGGCAATGGATTTGGATCATTTCGGAGTTTCAGCTTGATGGCTGGAGGGCGGTCTCCGAATATAAAATGATTAAAATTGAAAAAGTATCAGGAGAAGAGGAGTACGTAGGAGCTAACATACAAATTCATTAAAGGCCTGTGGTTGGTGGAATTTTAATCTATTAGCTCCTGCTAACTCCTCTTCTCCTGATACATTGTTACATAATAGGAGTTATTATAACCCAATGGGTTTAGATCATTTCGGAGTTTCAGCTTGATGGATGGAGGGCGGTCATCGAATATAAAATGATTAAAATTGTAAAAGTATCAGGAAAACAGGAGTAAGTAGGAGCTAACATCTAAATTCATTAAAGGCTTGTGGTTGGTAGGATTTTACTCTATTAGCTCCTGCTAACTCCTCTTTTCCTGATACTTTTTTTACAGAATAGGAGTTATTTAGAGCCAATGGGTTTGGATCATTTCGGAGTGTCATTGTGATGGACGGATGGACGGTCACCGAATATGAAATGAGCTGAATTGAGAAAGTATCAGGAGAAGATGAGTATTTAGGAGCTAACACCTAAATTCATTGAAGGCCTGTGGTTGATGGGATTTTACTCTATTAGCTCCTGCTAACTCCTCTTCTCCTGATACATTTTTACATAATAGGAGATATTTAGAGCCAATGGATTTGGATCATTCCGGTGTGTTAATGTGATGGATGGATGGACGGTCGCCGAATATAAAATGAGCTGAATTGAGAAAGTATCAGGAGAAGATGAGTATTTAGGAGCTAACACCTAAATTCATTGAAGGCCTATGGTTGATGGGATTTTACTCTATTAGCTCCTGCTAACTCCTCTTCTCCTGATACATTTTTACATAATAGGAGATATTTAGAGCCAATGGATTTGGATCATTCCGGAGTGTCAATGTGATGGATGGGTGGACGGTTATCGAATATAAAATGATTAAAATTGAAAAAGTATCGGGAGAAGATGAGCACGTAGGAGCTAACATGAAAATTCTTTAACGGCCTGTGGTTGGTAGGATTTTACTCTGTTAGCTCCTGCTAACTCCTCTTCTCCTGATACATTGTTACATAATAGGAGATGTTTAGAGCCAATGGATTTGGATCATTCCGAAGTGTCAATGTGATGGATGGGTGGACGGTCATCGAATATGAAATGATTAAATTTGTAAAAGTATGAGGAAAACAGGAGTAAGTAGGAGCTAACATCTAAATTCATTAAAGGCTTGTGGTTGGTAGGATTTTACTCTATTAGCTCCTGCTAACTCCTCTGCTCCTGATACTTTTTTTTACAGAATAGGAGTTATTATAACCCAATGGATTTGGATAATTTCGGAGTTTCAGCTTGATGGATGGAGGGCGGTCTCCGAATATAAAATGATTAAAATTGAAAAAGTATCAGGAGAAGAGGAGTACGTAGGAGCTAACATGAAAATTCTTTAAAGGCCTGTGGTTGGTAGGATTTTACTCTATTAGCTCCTGCTAACTCCTCTTCTCCTGATACTTTTTTTTTTACAGAATAGGAGTTATTACAACCCAATGGATTTGGATCAATTGGAGTTTCAGCTTGAAGGATGGAGGGCGGTCTCCGAATATAAAATGATTAAAATTAAAATAGTATCAGGAGAAGAGGAGTACGTAGGAGCTAACATGAAAATTCTTTAATGGCCTGTGGTTGGTAGGATTTTACTCTGTTAGCTCCTGCTAACTCCTGTTCTCCTGATACTTTTTTACAGAATAGGAGATATTATAAGGCAATGGATTTGGATCATTCCGGTGTGTTAATGTGATGGATGGATGGACGGTCGCTGAATATAAAATGAGCTGAATTGAGAAAGTATCAGGAGAAGAGGAGTATGTAGGAGCTAACATCTAAATTCATTAAAGGCCTGTGGTTGGTGGGGTTTTAATTTATTAGCTCCTGCTAACTCCTCTTCTCCTGATACATTGTTACATAATAGGAGTTATTTACAGCTAATGGATTTGGATCATTCCGGAGTGTCCATGGGATGGATGGGTGGACGGTCATCGAATATAAAATAATTAACATTGTAAAATTATCAGGACAAGAGGAGTAAGTAGGAGCTAACATCTAAATTCATTAAAGGCCTGTGATTGATAGGATTTTACTCTATTAGCTCCTGCTAACTCCTCTTCTGGTGATGCATTGTTACATAATAGGAGTTATTTACAGCTAATGGATTTGGATCATTCCGGAGTGTCCATGGGATGGATGGGTGGACGGTCATCGAATATAAAATGATTAAAATTGTAAAATTATCAGGAAAAGAGGAGTAAGTAGGAGCTAACATCTAAATTCATTATGTCCTGTGATTGATAGGATTTTACTCTATTAGCTCCTGCTAACTCCACTTCTCCTGCTTCATTGTTACATAATAGGAGATATTTAGTGCCAATGGATTTGGATCATTCCTGAGTGTTAATGTGATGGATGGATGGACGGTCGCTGAATATAAAATGAGCTGAATTGAGAAAGTATCAGGAGAAGAGGAGTATGTAGGAGCTAACATCTAAATTCATTAAAGGCCTGTGGTTGGTGGGATTTTAATCTATTAGCTCCTGCTAACTCTTCTTTTCCTGATACATTCTTACATAATAGGAGTTATTATAACCCAATGGATTTGAATCATTTTGGAGTTTCTGCTTGATGGATGGAGGGCGGTCTCCGAACATAAAATGATTAGAATTGAAAAAGTATCAGGAGTAGAGGAGTATGTAGGAGCTAATATCTAAATTCATTAAAGGCCTGTGGTTGGTGGGATTTAATCTATTAGCTCCTGCTAACTCTTCTTCTCCTGATACATTCTTACATAATAGGAGTTATTATAACCCAATGGATTTGGATCATTTCGGAGTTTCAACTTGATGGATGGAGGGCGGTCTCCGAATATAAAATGATTAAAATTGAAAAAGTACCAGGAGAAGAGGAGTACGTAGGAGCTAACATGAAAATTCTTTAAAGGCCTGTGGTTGGTAGGATTTTACTCTGTTAGCTCCTGCTAACTCCTCTTCTGCTGATACATTGTTACATAATAGGAAATATTTAGAGCCAATGGATTTGGATCATTCCGAAGTGTCCATGTGGCGGATGGGTGGACGGTCATCGAATATAAAATGATTAAATTTGTAAAAGTATGAGAAAAACAGGAGTAAGTAGGAGCTAACATCTAAATTCATTATGTCCTGTGATTGATAGGATTTTACTCTATTAGCTCCTGCTAACTCCTCTGCTCCTGATACTTTTTTTTACAGAATAGGAGTTATTATAACCCAATGGATTTGGATAATTTGGAGTTTCAGCTTGATGGATGGAGGGCGGTCTCCGAATATAAAATGATTAAAATTGAAAAAGTACCAGGAGAAGGGGAGTACGTAGGAGCTAACATGAAAATTCTTTAAAGGCCTGTGGTTGGTAGGATTTTACTCTGTTAGCTCCTGCTAATTCCGGTTCTCCTGATACTTTTTTACAGAATAGGTGTTATTATAACCCAATGGATTTGGATCATTCCGGAGTGTCAATGTGATGGATGGATGGACGGTCGCCGAATATAAAATGAGCTGAATTCAGAAAGCATCAGGAGAAGAGGAGTATGTAGGAGCTAACAGTTAAATTTTTTAAATGGCTATGCTTGTGGGATATTGAACTATTAGCTCCTGCTAACTCCTCTTCTCGTGATACTTTTTTTACAGTATAGGAGTTATTATAACCCAATGGATTTGGATCATTCCGGTGTGTCAATGTAATGGATGGATGGACGGTCGCCGAATATAAAATGAGCTGAATTGAGAAAGTATCAGGAGAAGAGGAGTATGTAGGAGCTAACATCTAAATTTATTGAAGGCCTGTGGTTGGTGGGATTTTAATCTATTAGCTCCTGCTAACTCCTCTTCTCCTGATACAGTCTTACATAATAGGAGTTATTATAAGCCAATGGATTTGGATCATTTCGGAGTTCAGGTTGATGGATGGAGGGCGGTCTCCGAATATAAAATGATTAAAATTGAGAAAGTATCAGGAGAAGAGGAGTATGTAGGAGCTAACATCTAAATTCATTAAAGGCCTGTGGTTGGTGTGATTTTAATCTATTAGCTCCTGCTATCTCCTCTTCTCCTGATACATTGTTACATAATAGGAGTTATTATAACCCAATGGATTTGGATCATTTCGGAGTTTCAGCTTGATGGATGGAGGGCGGTCTCCGAACATAAAATGATTAAAATTGATAAAGTATCAGGAGAAGAGGAGTACGTAGGAACTAACATGAAAATTTTTTAAAGGCCTATGGTTGGTAGGATTTTACTCTATTAGCTCCTGCTAACTCCTCTTTTCCTGATACTTTTTTTACAGAATAGGAGTTATTATAACCCAATGGATTTGGATAATTTTGGAGTTTCACCTTGATGGATGGAGGGCGGTCTCCGAATATAAAATGATTAAAATTGAAAAAGTATCAGGAGAAGAAGAATACGTAGGAGCTAACATGAAAATTCTTTAATGGCCTGTGGTTGGTAGGATTTTACTCTGTTAGCTCCTGCTAACTCCTGTTCTCCCGATACTTTTTTTTTAAAGAATAGGAGTTATTTTAACCCATTGGATTTGGATCATTTCGGAGTTTCAGCTTGATGGATGGTGGGCGGTCTCCGAATATAAAATGATTAAAATTGAAAAAGTATCAGAAGAGGAGTACGTAGGAGCTAACATGAAAATTCTTTAATGGCCTGTGGTTGGTAGGATTTAACTCTGTTATCTCCTGCTAACTCCTGTTCTCCTGATACTTTTTTACAGAATAGGAGATATTATAAGGCAATGGATTTGGATCATTCCGGTGTGTTAATGTGATGGATGGATGGACGGTCGCCGAACATAAAATGAGCTGAATTGAGAAAGTATCAGGAGAAGAGGAGTATGTAGGAGCTAACATCTAAATTCATTAAAGCCCTGTGGTTGGTGGGATTTTAATCTATTAGCTCCTGCTATCTCTTCTTCTCCTGATACATTGTTACATAATAGGAGTTATTGTAACCCAATGGATTTGGATCATTTCGGAGTTTCAGCTTGATGGATGGAGGGCGGTCTCAGAATATAAAATGAGCTGAATTGAGAAAGTATCAGGAGTAGATGAGTATTTAGGAGCTAACACCTAAATTCATTGAAGGCCTATGGTTGATGGGATTTTACTCTATTAGCTCCTGCTAACTCCTCTTCTCCTGATACATTTTTACATAATAGGAGATATTTAGAGCCAATGGATTTGGATCATTCCGGAGTGTCAATGTGATGGATGGGTGGACGGTTATCGAATATAAAATGATTAAAACTGAAAAAGTATCGGGAGAAGATGAGCACGTAGGAGCTAACATCTAAATTCATTAAAGGCTTGTGGTTGGTAGGATTTTACTCTGTTAGCTCCTGCTAACTGCTCTTTTCCTGATACTTTTTTACAGAATAGGAGATATTATAAGTCAATGGATTTGGATCATTCCGGTGTGTTAATGTGATGGATGGATGGACGGTCGCCGAATATAAAATGAGCTGAATTGAGAAAGTATCAGGAGAAGAGGAGTATGTAGGAGCTAACATCTGAATTCATTGAAGGCCTGTGGTTGGTGGGATTTTAATCTATTAGCTCCTGCTAACTCCTCTTCTGCTGATACATTGTTACATAATAGGAGTTATTTACAGCTAATGGATTTGAATCATTTTGGAGTTTCTGCTTGATGGATGGAGGGCGGTCTCCGAACATAAAATGATTAGAATTGAAAAAGTATCAGGAGTAGAGGAGTATGTAGGAGCTAATATCTAAATTCATTAAAGGCCTGTGGTTGGTGGGATTTAATCTATTAGCTCCTGCTAACTCTTCTTCTCCTGATACATTCTTACATAATAGGAGTTATTATAACCCAATGGATTTGGATCATTTCGGAGTTTCAACTTGATGGATGGAGGGCGGTCTCCGAATATAAAATGATTAAAATTGAAAAAGTACCAGGAGAAGAGGAGTACGTAGGAGCTAACATGAAAATTCTTTAAAGGCCTGTGGTTGGTAGGATTTTACTCTGTTAGCTCCTGCTAACTCCTCTTCTGCTGATACATTGTTACATAATAGGAAATATTTAGAGCCAATGGATTTGGATCATTCCGAAGTGTCCATGTGGCGGATGGGTGGACGGTCATCGAATATAAAATGATTAAATTTGTAAAAGTATGAGAAAAACAGGAGTAAGTAGGAGCTAACATCTAAATTCATTATGTCCTGTGATTGATAGGATTTTACTCTATTAGCTCCTGCTAACTCCTCTGCTCCTGATACTTTTTTTTACAGAATAGGAGTTATTATAACCCAATGGATTTGGATAATTTGGAGTTTCAGCTTGATGGATGGAGGGCGGTCTCCGAATCTAAAATGATTAAAATTGAAAAAGTACCAGGAGAAGGGGAGTACGTAGGAGCTAACATGAAAATTCTTTAAAGGCCTGTGGTTGGTAGGATTTTACTCTGTTAGCTCCTGCTAATTCCGGTTCTCCTGATACTTTTTTACAGAATAGGTGTTATTATAACCCAATGGATTTGGATCATTCCGGAGTGTCAATGTGATGGATGGATGGACGGTCGCCGAATATAAAATGAGCTGAATTCAGAAAGCATCAGGAGAAGAGGAGTATGTAGGAGCTAACAGTTAAATTTTTTAAATGGCTATGCTTGTGGGATATTGAACTATTAGCTCCTGCTAACTCCTCTTCTCGTGATACTTTTTTTACAGTATAGGAGTTATTATAACCCAATGGATTTGGATCATTCCGGTGTGTCAATGTAATGGATGGATGGACGGTCGCCGAATATAAAATGAGCTGAATTGAGAAAGTATCAGGAGAAGAGGAGTATGTAGGAGCTAACATCTAAATTTATTGAAGGCCTGTGGTTGGTGGGATTTTAATCTATTAGCTCCTGCTAACTCCTCTTCTCCTGATACAGTCTTACATAATAGGAGTTATTATAAGCCAATGGATTTGGATCATTTCGGAGTTCAGGTTGATGGATGGAGGGCGGTCTCCGAATATAAAATGATTAAAATTGAGAAAGTATCAGGAGAAGAGGAGTATGTAGGAGCTAACATCTAAATTCATTAAAGGCCTGTGGTTGGTGTGATTTTAATCTATTAGCTCCTGCTATCTCCTCTTCTCCTGATACATTGTTACATAATAGGAGTTATTATAACCCAATGGATTTGGATCATTTCGGAGTTTCAGCTTGATGGATGGAGGGCGGTCTCCGAACATAAAATGATTAAAATTGAAAAAGTATCAGGAGAAGAGGAGTACGTAGGAACTAACATGAAAATTTTTTAAAGGCCTATGGTTGGTAGGATTTTACTCTATTAGCTCCTGCTAACTCCTCTTTTCCTGATACTTTTTTTACAGAATAGGAGTTATTATAACCCAATGGATTTGGATAATTTTGGAGTTTCAGCTTGATGGATGGAGGGCGGTCTCCGAATATAAAATGATTAAAATTGAAAAAGTATCAGGAGAAGAAGAATACGTAGGAGCTAACATGAAAATTCTTTAATGGCCTGTGGTTGGTAGGATTTTACTCTGTTAGCTCCTGCTAACTCCTGTTCTCCCGATACTTTTTTTTAAAGAATAGGAGTTATTTTAACCCATTGGATTTGGATCATTTCGGAGTTTCAGCTTGATGGATGGTGGGCGGTCTCCGAATATAAAATGATTAAAATTGAAAAAGTATCAGAAGAGGAGTACGTAGGAGCTAACATGAAAATTCTTTAATGGCCTGTGGTTGGTAGGATTTAACTCTGTTATCTCCTGCTAACTCCTGTTCTCCTGATACTTTTTTACAGTATAGGAGTTATTATAACCCAATGGATTTGGATCATTCCGGTGTGTCAATGTAATGGATGGATGGACGGTCGCCGAATATAAAATGAGCTGAATTGAGAAAGTATCAGGAGAAGAGGAGTATGTAGGAGCTAACATCTAAATTTATTGAAGGCCTGTGGTTGGTGGGATTTTAATCTATTAGCTCCTGCTAACTCCTCTTCTCCTGATACAGTCTTACATAATAGGAGTTATTATAAGCCAATGGATTTGGATCATTTCGGAGTTCAGGTTGATGGATGGAGGGCGGTCTCCGAATATAAAATGATTAAAATTGAGAAAGTATCAGGAGAAGAGGAGTATGTAGGAGCTAACATCTAAATTCATTAAAGGCCTGTGGTTGGTGTGATTTTAATCTATTAGCTCCTGCTATCTCCTCTTCTCCTGATACATTGTTACATAATAGGAGTTATTATAACCCAATGGATTTGGATCATTTCGGAGTTTCAGCTTGATGGATGGAGGGCGGTCTCCGAATATAAAATGATTAAAATTGAAAAAGTATCAGGAGAAGAAGAATACGTAGGAGCTAACATGAAAATTCTTTAATGGCCTTTGGTTGGTAGGATTTTACTCTGTTAGCTCCTGCTAACTCCTGTTCTCCCGATACTTTTTTTTAAAGAATAGGAGTTATTTTAACCCATTGGATTTGGATCATTTCGGAGTTTCAGCTTGATGGATGGTGGGCGGTCTCCGAATATAAAATGATTAAAATTGAAAAAGTATCAGAAGAGGAGTACGTAGGAGCTAACATGAAAATTCTTTAATGGCCTGTGGTTGGTAGGATTTAACTCTGTTATCTCCTGCTAACTCCTGTTCTCCTGATACTTTTTTACAGAATAGGAGATATTATAAGGCAATGGATTTGGATCATTCCGGTGTGTTAATGTGATGGATGGATGGACGGTCGCCGAACATAAAATGAGCTGAATTGAGAAAGTATCAGGAGAAGAGGAGTATGTAGGAGCTAACATCTAAATTCATTAAAGCCCTGTGGTTGGTGGGATTTTAATCTATTAGCTCCTGCTATCTCTTCTTCTCCTGATACATTGTTACATAATAGGAGTTATTGTAACCCAATGGATTTGGATCATTTCGGAGTTTCAGCTTGATGGATGGAGGGCGGTCTCAGAATATAAAATGAGCTGAATTGAGAAAGTATCAGGAGTAGATGAGTATTTAGGAGCTAACACCTAAATTCATTGAAGGCCTATGGTTGATGGGATTTTACTCTATTAGCTCCTGCTAACTCCTCTTCTCCTGATACATTTTTACATAATAGGAGATATTTAGAGCCAATGGATTTGGATCATTCCGGAGTGTCAATGTGATGGATGGGTGGACGGTTATCGAATATAAAATGATTAAAACTGAAAAAGTATCGGGAGAAGATGAGCACGTAGGAGCTAACATCTAAATTCATTAAAGGCTTGTGGTTGGTAGGATTTTACTCTGTTAGCTCCTGCTAACTGCTCTTTTCCTGATACTTTTTTACAGAATAGGAGATATTATAAGTCAATGGATTTGGATGTTCCGGTGTGTTAATGTGATGGATGGATGGACGGTCGCCGAATATAAAATGAGCTGAATTGAGAAAGTATCAGGAGAAGAGGAGTATGTAGGAGCTAACATCTGAATTCATTGAAGGCCTGTGGTTGGTGGGATTTTAATCTATTAGCTCCTGCTAACTCCTCTTCTGCTGATACATTGTTACATAATAGGAGTTATTTACAGCTAATGGATTTGGATCATTCCGGAGTGTCCATGGGATGGATGGGTGGACGGTCATCGAATATAAAATGATTAAAATTGTAAAATTATCAGGAAAAGAGGAGTAAGTAGGAGCTAACATCTGAATTCATTATGTCCTGTGATTGATAGGATTTTACTCTATTAGCTCCTGCTAACTCCACTTCTCCTGCTTCATTGTTACATAATAGGAAATATTTAGTGCCAATGGATTTGGATCATTCCTGAGTGTTAATGTGATGGATGGATGGACGGTCGCTGAATATAAAATGAGCTGAATTGAGAAAGTATCAGGAGAAGAGGAGTATGTAGGAGCTAACATCTAAATTCATTAAAGGCCTGTGGTTGGTGGGATTTTAATCTATTAGCTCCTGCTAACTCTTCTTTTCCTGATACATTCTTACATAATAGGAGTTATTATAACCCAATGGATTTGAATCATTTTGGAGTTTCTGCTTGATGGATGGAGGGCGGTCTCCGAACATAAAATGATTAGAATTGAAAAAGTATCAGGAGTAGAGGAGTATGTAGGAGCTAATATCTAAATTCATTAAAGGCCTGTGGTTGGTGGGATTTAATCTATTAGCTCCTGCTAACTCTTCTTCTCCTGATACATTCTTACATAATAGGAGTTATTATAACCCAATGGATTTGGATCATTTCGGAGTTTCAACTTGATGGATGGAGGGCGGTCTCCGAATATAAAATGATTAAAATTGAAAAAGTACCAGGAGAAGAGGAGTACGTAGGAGCTAACATGAAAATTCTTTAAAGGCCTGTGGTTGGTAGGATTTTACTCTGTTAGCTCCTGCTAACTCCTCTTCTGCTGATACATTGTTACATAATAGGAAATATTTAGAGCCAATGGATTTGGATCATTCCGAAGTGTCCATGTGGCGGATGGGTGGACGGTCATCGAATATAAAATGATTAAATTTGTAAAAGTATGAGAAAAACAGGAGTAAGTAGGAGCTAACATCTAAATTCATTATGTCCTGTGATTGATAGGATTTTACTCTATTAGCTCCTGCTAACTCCTCTGCTCCTGATACTTTTTTTTACAGAATAGGAGTTATTATAACCCAATGGATTTGGATAATTTGGAGTTTCAGCTTGATGGATGGAGGGCGGTCTCCGAATCTAAAATGATTAAAATTGAAAAAGTACCAGGAGAAGGGGAGTACGTAGGAGCTAACATGAAAATTCTTTAAAGGCCTGTGGTTGGTAGGATTTTACTCTGTTAGCTCCTGCTAATTCCGGTTCTCCTGATACTTTTTTACAGAATAGGTGTTATTATAACCCAATGGATTTGGATCATTCCGGAGTGTCAATGTGATGGATGGATGGACGGTCGCCGAATATAAAATGAGCTGAATTCAGAAAGCATCAGGAGAAGAGGAGTATGTAGGAGCTAACAGTTAAATTTTTTAAATGGCTATGCTTGTGGGATATTGAACTATTAGCTCCTGCTAACTCCTCTTCTCGTGATACTTTTTTTACAGTATAGGAGTTATTATAACCCAATGGATTTGGATCATTCCGGTGTGTCAATGTAATGGATGGATGGACGGTCGCCGAATATAAAATGAGCTGAATTGAGAAAGTATCAGGAGAAGAGGAGTATGTAGGAGCTAACATCTAAATTTATTGAAGGCCTGTGGTTGGTGGGATTTTAATCTATTAGCTCCTGCTAACTCCTCTTCTCCTGATACAGTCTTACATAATAGGAGTTATTATAAGCCAATGGATTTGGATCATTTCGGAGTTCAGGTTGATGGATGGAGGGCGGTCTCCGAATATAAAATGATTAAAATTGAGAAAGTATCAGGAGAAGAGGAGTATGTAGGAGCTAACATCTAAATTCATTAAAGGCCTGTGGTTGGTGTGATTTTAATCTATTAGCTCCTGCTATCTCCTCTTCTCCTGATACATTGTTACATAATAGGAGTTATTATAACCCAATGGATTTGGATCATTTCGGAGTTTCAGCTTGATGGATGGAGGGCGGTCTCCGAACATAAAATGATTAAAATTGAAAAAGTATCAGGAGAAGAGGAGTACGTAGGAACTAACATGAAAATTTTTTAAAGGCCTATGGTTGGTAGGATTTTACTCTATTAGCTCCTGCTAACTCCTCTTTTCCTGATACTTTTTTTACAGAATAGGAGTTATTATAACCCAATGGATTTGGATAATTTTGGAGTTTCAGCTTGATGGATGGAGGGCGGTCTCCGAATATAAAATGATTAAAATTGAAAAAGTATCAGGAGAAGAAGAATACGTAGGAGCTAACATGAAAATTCTTTAATGGCCTGTGGTTGGTAGGATTTTACTCTGTTAGCTCCTGCTAACTCCTGTTCTCCCGATACTTTTTTTTAAAGAATAGGAGTTATTTTAACCCATTGGATTTGGATCATTTCGGAGTTTCAGCTTGATGGATGGTGGGCGGTCTCCGAATATAAAATGATTAAAATTGAAAAAGTATCAGAAGAGGAGTACGTAGGAGCTAACATGAAAATTCTTTAATGGCCTGTGGTTGGTAGGATTTAACTCTGTTATCTCCTGCTAACTCCTGTTCTCCTGATACTTTTTTACAGAATAGGAGATATTATAAGGCAATGGATTTGGATCATTCCGGTGTGTTAATGTGATGGATGGATGGACGGTCGCCGAACATAAAATGAGCTGAATTGAGAAAGTATCAGGAGAAGAGGAGTATGTAGGAGCTAACATCTAAATTCATTAAAGCCCTGTGGTTGGTGGGATTTTAATCTATTAGCTCCTGCTATCTCTTCTTCTCCTGATACATTGTTACATAATAGGAGTTATTGTAACCCAATGGATTTGGATCATTTCGGAGTTTCAGCTTGATGGATGGAGGGCGGTCTCAGAATATAAAATGAGCTGAATTGAGAAAGTATCAGGAGTAGATGAGTATTTAGGAGCTAACACCTAAATTCATTGAAGGCCTATGGTTGATGGGATTTTACTCTATTAGCTCCTGCTAACTCCTCTTCTCCTGATACATTTTTACATAATAGGAGATATTTAGAGCCAATGGATTTGGATCATTCCGGAGTGTCAATGTGATGGATGGGTGGACGGTTATCGAATATAAAATGATTAAAACTGAAAAAGTATCGGGAGAAGATGAGCACGTAGGAGCTAACATCTAAATTCATTAAAGGCTTGTGGTTGGTAGGATTTTACTCTGTTAGCTCCTGCTAACTGCTCTTTTCCTGATACTTTTTTACAGAATAGGAGATATTATAAGTCAATGGATTTGGATCATTCCGGTGTGTTAATGTGATGGATGGATGGACGGTCGCCGAATATAAAATGAGCTGAATTGAGAAAGTATCAGGAGAAGAGGAGTATGTAGGAGCTAACATCTGAATTCATTGAAGGCCTGTGGTTGGTGGGATTTTAATCTATTAGCTCCTGCTAACTCCTCTTCTGCTGATACATTGTTACATAATAGGAGTTATTTACAGCTAATGGATTTGGATCATTCCGGAGTGTCCATGGGATGGATGGGTGGACGGTCATCGAATATAAAATAATTAACATTGTAAAATTATCAGGACAAGAGGAGTAAGGAGGAGCTAACATCTAAATTCATTAAAGGCCTGTGATTGATAGGATTTTACTCTATTATCTCCTGCTAACTCCTCTTCTGCTGATACATGGTTACATAATAGGAGTTATTTACAGCTAATGGATTTGGATCATTCCGGAGTGTCCATGGGATAGATGGGTGGACGGTCATCGAATATAAAAAGATTAAAATTGTAAAATTATCAGGACAAGAGGAGTAAGTAGGAGCTAACATCTAAATTCATTAAAGTCCTGTGATTGATAGGATTTTACTCTATTTGCTCCTGCTAACTCCTCTTCTCGTGATACTTTTTTTACAGTATAGGAGTTATTATAACCCAATGGATTTGGATCATTTCGGAGTTTCAACTTGATGGATGGAGGGCGGTCTCCGAATATAAAATGATTAAAATTGAAAAAGTACCAGGAGAAGAGGAGTACGTAGGAGCTAACATGAAAATTCTTTAAAGGCCTGTGGTTGGTAGGATTTTACTCTGTTAGCTCCTGCTAACTCCTCTTCTCGTGATACTTTTTTTACAGTATAGGAGTTATTATAACCCAATGGATTTGGATCATTTCGGAGTTTCAACTTGATGGATGGAGGGCGGTCTCCGAATATAAAATGATTAAAATTGAAAAAGTACCAGGAGAAGAGGAGTACGTAGGAGCTAACATGAAAATTCTTTAAAGGCCCGTGGTTGGTAGGATTTTACTCTGTTAGCTCCTGCTAACTCCTCTTCTCGTGATACTTTTTTTACAGTATAGGAGTTATTATAACCCAATGGAATTGGATCATTCCGGTGTGTCAATGTGATGGATGGATGGACGGTCGCCCAATATAAAATGAGCTGAATTCAGAATGCATCAGGAGAAGAGGAGTATGTAGGAGCTAACAGTTAAATTTTTTAAATGGCTATGCTTGTGGGATATTGAACTATTAGCTCCTGCTAACTCCTCTCCTCCTGAGACTTTTTTTTACAGAATAGGAGTTATTATAAGGCAATGGATTTGAATATTTACGGAGTGTCAATTTGACCGATGGATGGAAAAGTACCAGGAGAAGAGGTGTAAGCAGGAGCTAACAGTTAAATTTTTTAAATGCCTTTGCTTGTGGTATATTGAGCTATTAGCTCCTGCTAACTCCTCTTCTCCTGATAATTTTTTACAGTATAGGATGTATTTGTAAGCTAACGAATTTGGATCAAGTCGGAGTGTCAATGTGATCGATGAGTGGACGGACACCGAATTTAAAATGAAGTAAATTGAGAAAGTATCAGGAGAAGAGGAGTATGTAGGAGCTAACATCTAAATTCATTTAAGGCCTCTGGTTGGTGTGATTTTAATCTATTAGCTCCTGCTTTCTCCTCTTCTCCTGATACATTGTTACATAATAGGAGTTATTATAACCCAATGGATTTGGATCATTTCGGAGTTTCAGCTTGATGGATGGAGGTCGGTCTCCGAATATAAAATTATTAAAATTGAAAAAGTATCAGGAGAAGAGGAGTACTTGGGAGCTAACATGAAAATACTTTAAAGGCCTGTGGTTGGTAGGATTTTACTCTGTTAGCTCCTGCTAACTCCACTTCTCCTGCTTCATTGTTACATAATAGGAGATATTTAGTGCCAATGGATTTGGATCATTCCAGTTTGTTAATGTGATGGATGGATGGACTTTCGCCGAATATAAAATGAGCTGAATTGAGAAAGTATCAGGAGAAGAGGAGTATGTAGGAGCTAACATCTAAATTCATTAAAGGCCTGTGATATAGGATTTTACTCTATTAGCTCCTGCTAACTCCTGTTCTCCCGATACTTTTTTTTAAAGAATAGGAGTTATTTTAACCCATTGGATTTGGATCATTTTGGAGTTCCTGCTTGATGGATGGAGGGCGGTCTCCGAACATAAAATGATTAAAATTGAAAAAGAATGAGGAGAAGAGGAGTACGTAGGAACTAACATGAAAATTCTTTAAAGGCCTGTGGTTGGTAGGATTTTACTCTGTTAGCTCCTGCTAAATCCTGTTCTCCTGATACTTTTTTACAGAATAAGAGATTTTATAAGGCAATGGATTTGGATCATTCCGGTGTGTTAATGTGATGGATAGATGGACGGTCGCCGAATATAAAATGAGCTGAATTGAGAAAGTATCAGGAGAAGAGGAGTATGTAGGAGCTAACATCTAAATTCATTAAAGGCCTGTGGTTGGTGGGATTTTAATCTATTAGCTCCTGCTATCTCCTCTTCTCCTGATACATTGTTACATAATAGGAGTTATTATAACCCAATGGATTTGGATCATTTCGGAGTTTCAACTTGATGGATGGAGGGCGGTCTCCTAATATAAAATGATTAAAATTGAAAAAGTACCAGGAGAAGAGGAGTACGTAGGAGCTAACATGAAAATTCTTTAAAGGCCTGTGGTTGGTAGGATTTTACTCTGTTAGCTCCTGCTAACTCCTCTTCTGCAGATACATTGTTACATAATAGGAGTTATTTACAGCTAATGGATTTGGATCAATCCGGAGGGTCCATGGGATGGATGGGTGGACGGTCATCGAATATAAAATGATTAAAATTGTAAAATTATCAGGACAAGAGGAGTAAGTAGGAGCTAACATCTAAATTCATTAAAGGCCTGTGATATAGGATTTTACTCTATTAGCTACTGCTAACTCCTGTTCTCCCGATACTTTTTTTTAAAGAATAGGAGTTATTTTAACCCATTGGATTTGGATCATTTCGGAGTTCCTGCTTGATGGATGGAGGGCGGTCTCCGAACATAAAATGATTAAAATTGAAAAAGAATGAGGAGAAGAGGAGTACGTAGGAACTAACATGAAAATTCTTTAAAGGCCTGTGGTTGGTAGGATTTTACTCTGTTAGCTCCTGCTAAATCCTGTTCTCCTGATACTTTTTTACAGAATAAGAGATTTTATAAGGCAATGGATTTGGATCATTCCGGTGTGTTAATGTGATGGATAGATGGACGGTCGCCGAATATAAAATGAGGTGAATTGAGAAAGTATCAGGAGAAGAGGAGTATGTAGGAGCTAACATCTAAATTCATTAAAGGCCTGTGGTTGGTGGGATTTTAATCTATTAGCTCCTGCTATCTCCTCTTCTCCTGATACATTGTTACATAATAGGAGTTATTATAACCCAATGGATTTGGATCATTTCGGAGTTTCAACTTGATGGATGGAGGGCGGTCTCCTAATATAAAATGATTAAAATTGAAAAAGTACCAGGAGAAGAGGAGTACGTAGGAGCTAACATGAAAATTCTTTAAAGGCCTGTGGTTGGTAGGATTTTACTCTGTTAGCTCCTGCTAACTCCTCTTCTGCAGATACATTGTTACATAATAGGAGTTATTTACAGCTAATGGATTTGGATCAATCCGGAGGGTCCATGGGATGGATGGGTGGACGGTCATCGAATATAAAATGATTAAAATTGTAAAATTATCAGGACAAGAGGAGTAAGTAGGAGCTAACATCTAAATTCATTAAAGGCCTGTGATATAGGATTTTACTCTATTAGCTCCTGCTAACTCCTGTTCTCCCGATACTTTTTTTTAAAGAATAGGAGTTATTTTAACCCATTGGATTTGGATCATTTCGGAGTTTCAGCTTGATGGATGGTGGGCGGTCTCCGAATATAAAATGATTAAAATTGAAAAAGTATCAGAAGAGGAGTACGTAGGAGCTAACATGAAAATTCTTTAAAGGCCTGTGGTTGGTAGGATTTTACTCTGTTAGCTCCTGCTAACTCCTCTTCTCCTGATACATTGTTACATAATAGGAGATATTTAGTGCCAATGGATTTGGATCATTCCGGAGTGTTAATGTGATGGATAGATGGACGGTCGCCGAATATAAAATGAGCTGAATTGAGAAAGTATCAGGAGAAGAGGAGTATGTAGGAGCTAACATCTAAATTCATTAAAGGCCTGTGGTTGGTGGGATTTTAATCTATTAGCTCCTGCTATCTCCTCTTCTCCTGATACATTGTTACATAATAGGAGTTATTATAACCCAATGGATTTGGATCATTTCGGAGTTTCAACTTGATGGATGGAGGGCGGTCTCCGAATATAAAATGATTAAAATTGAAAAAGTATCAGAAGAGGAGTACGTAGGAGCTAACATGAAAATTCTTTAAAGGCCTGTGGTTGGTAGGATTTTACTCTATTAGCTCCTGCTAACTCCTCTTCTCCTGATACATTTTTACATAATAGGAGATATTTAGAGCCAATGGATTTGGATCATTCCGGAGTGTCAATGTGATGGATGGGTGGACGGTTATCGAATATAAAATGATTAAAACTGAAAAAGTATCGGGAGAAGATGAGCACGTAGGAGCTAACATCTAAATTCATTAAAGGCTTGTGGTTGGTAGGATTTTACTCTGTTAGCTCCTGCTAACTCCTCTTCTGCAGATACATTGTTACATAATAGGAGTTATTTACAGCTAATGGATTTGGATCAATCCGGAGGGTCCATGGGATGGATGGGTGGACGGTCATCGAATATAAAATAATTAACATTGTAAAATTATCAGGACAAGAGGAGTAAGGAGGAGCTAACATCTAAATTCATTAAAGGCCTGTGATTGATAGGATTTTACTCTATTATCTCCTGCTAACTCCTCTTCTGCTGATACATGGTTACATAATAGGAGTTATTTACAGCTAATGGATTTGGATCATTCCGGAGTGTCCATGGGATAGATGGGTGGACGGTCATCGAATATAAAAAGATTAAAATTGTAAAATTATCAGGACAAGAGGAGTAAGTAGGAGCTAACATCTAAATTCATTAAAGTCCTGTGATTGATAGGATTTTACTCTATTTGCTCCTGCTAACTCCTCTTCTCGTGATACTTTTTTTACAGTATAGGAGTTATTATAACCCAATGGATTTGGATCATTTCGGAGTTTCAACTTGATGGATGGAGGGCGGTCTCCGAATATAAAATGATTAAAATTGAAAAAGTACCAGGAGAAGAGGAGTACGTAGGAGCTAACATGAAAATTCTTTAAAGGCCTGTGGTTGGTAGGATTTTACTCTGTTAGCTCCTGCTAACTCCTCTTCTCGTGATACTTTTTTTACAGTATAGGAGTTATTATAACCCAATGGATTTGGATCATTTCGGAGTTTCAACTTGATGGATGGAGGGCGGTCTCCGAATATAAAATGATTAAAATTGAAAAAGTACCAGGAGAAGAGGAGTACGTAGGAGCTAACATGAAAATTCTTTAAAGGCCCGTGGTTGGTAGGATTTTACTCTGTTAGCTCCTGCTAACTCCTCTTCTCGTGATACTTTTTTTACAGTATAGGAGTTATTATAACCCAATGGAATTGGATCATTCCGGTGTGTCAATGTGATGGATGGATGGACGGTCGCCCAATATAAAATGAGCTGAATTCAGAAAGCATCAGGAGAAGAGGAGTATGTAGGAGCTAACAGTTAAATTTTTTAAATGGCTATGCTTGTGGGATATTGAACTATTAGCTCCTGCTAACTCCTCTCCTCCTGAGACTTTTTTTTACAGAATAGGAGTTATTATAAGGCAATGGATTTGAATATTTACGGAGTGTCAATTTGACCGATGGATGGAAAAGTACCAGGAGAAGAGGTGTAAGCAGGAGCTAACAGTTAAATTTTTTAAATGCCTTTGCTTGTGGTATATTGAGCTATTAGCTCCTGCTAACTCCTCTTCTCCTGATAATTTTTTACAGTATAGGATGTATTTGTAAGCTAACGAATTTGGATCAAGTCGGAGTGTCAATGTGATCGATGAGTGGACGGACACCGAATTTAAAATGAAGTAAATTGAGAAAGTATCAGGAGAAGAGGAGTATGTAGGAGCTAACATCTAAATTCATTTAAGGCCTCTGGTTGGTGTGATTTTAATCTATTAGCTCCTGCTTTCTCCTCTTCTCCTGATACATTGTTACATAATAGGAGTTATTATAACCCAATGGATTTGGATCATTTCGGAGTTTCAGCTTGATGGATGGAGGTCGGTCTCCGAATATAAAATTATTAAAATTGAAAAAGTATCAGGAGAAGAGGAGTACTTGGGAGCTAACATGAAAATACTTTAAAGGCCTGTGGTTGGTAGGATTTTACTCTGTTAGCTCCTGCTATCTCCACTTCTCCTGCTTCATTGTTACATAATAGGAGATATTTAGTGCCAATGGATTTGGATCATTCCAGTTTGTTAATGTGATGGATGGATGGACTTTCGCCGAATATAAAATGAGCTGAATTGAGAAAGTATCAGGAGAAGAGGAGTATGTAGGAGCTAACATCTAAATTCATTAAAGGCCTGTGATATAGGATTTTACTCTATTAGCTCCTGCTAACTCCTGTTCTCCCGATACTTTTTTTTAAAGAATAGGAGTTATTTTAACCCATTGGATTTGGATCATTTTGGAGTTCCTGCTTGATGGATGGAGGGCGGTCTCCGAACATAAAATGATTAAAATTGAAAAAGAATGAGGAGAAGAGGAGTACGTAGGAACTAACATGAAAATTCTTTAAAGGCCTGTGGTTGGTAGGATTTTACTCTGTTAGCTCCTGCTAAATCCTGTTCTCCTGATACTTTTTTACAGAATAAGAGATTTTATAAGGCAATGGATTTGGATCATTCCGGTGTGTTAATGTGATGGATGGATGGACGGTCGCCGAATATAAAATGAGCTGAATTGAGAAAGTATCAGGAGAAGAGGAGTATGTAGGAGCTAACATCTAAATTCATTAAAGGCCTGTGGTTGGTGGGATTTTAATCTCTTAGCTCCTGCTAACTCTTCTTCTCCTGATACATTCTTACATAATAGGAGTTATTATAACCCAATGGATTTAGTTCATTTTGGAGTTTCTGCTTGATGGATGGAGGGCGGTCTCCGAACATAAAATAATTAAAATTGAAAAATTATCAGGAGTAGAGGAGTACGTAGGAGCTAACATGAAAATTCTTTAAAGGCCTGTGGTTGGTAGGATTTTACTCTGTTAGCTCCTGCTAACTCCTCTTCTCCTGATACATTGTTACATAATAGGAGATATTTAGTGCCAATGGATTTGGATCATTCCGGAGTGTTAATGTGATGGATAGATGGACGGTCGCCGAATATAAAATGAGCTGAATTGAGAAAGTATCAGGAGAAGAGGAGTATGTAGGAGCTAACATCTAAATTCATTAAAGGCCTGTGGTTGGTGGGATTTTAATCTCTTAGCTCCTGCTAACTCTTCTTCTCCTGATACATTCTTACATAATAGGAGTTATTATAACCCAATGGATTTAGTTCATTTTGGAGTTTCTGCTTGATGGATGGAGGGCGGTCTCCGAACATAAAATAATTAAAATTGAAAAATTATCAGGAGTAGAGGAGTACGTAGGAGCTAACATGAAAATTCTTTAAAGGCCTGTGGTTGGTAGGATTTTACTCTGTTAGCTCCTGCTAACTCCTCTTCTCCTGATACATTGTTACATAATAGGAGATATTTAGTGCCAATGGATTTGGATCATTCCGGAGTGTTAATGTGATGGATAGATGGACGGTCGCCGAATATAAAATGAGCTGAATTGAGAAAGTATCAGGAGAAGAGGAGTATGTAGGAGCTAACATCTAAATTCATTAAAGGCCTGTGGTTGGTGGGATTTTAATCTGTTAGCTCCTGCTATCTCCTCTTCTCCTGATACATTGTTACATAATAGGAGTTATTATAACCCAATGGATTTGGATCATTTCGGAGTTTCAACTTGATGGATGGAGGGCGGTCTCCTAATATAAAATGATTAAAATTGAAAAAGTACCAGGAGAAGAGGAGTACGTAGGAGCTAACATGAAAATTCTTTAAAGGCCTGTGGTTGGTAGGATTTTACTCTGTTAGCTCCTGCTAACTCCTCTTCTGCAGATACATTGTTACATAATAGGAGTTATTTACAGCTAATGGATTTGGATCAATCCGGAGGGTCCATGGGATGGATGGGTGGACGGTCATCGAATATAAAATGATTAAAATTGTAAAATTATCAGGACAAGAGGAGTAAGTAGGAGCTAACATCTAAATTCATTAAAGGCCTGTGATTGATAGGATTTTACTCTGTTAGCTCCTGCTAACTCCTCTTCTGCAGATACATTGTTACATAATAGGAGTTATTTACAGCTAATGGATTTGGATCAATCCGGAGGGTCCATGGGATGGATGGGTGGACGGTCATCGAATATAAAATGATTAAAATTGTAAAATTATCAGGACAAGAGGAGTAAGTAGGAGCTAACATCTAAATTCATTAAAGGCCTGTGATATAGGATTTTACTCTATTAGCTCCTGCTAACTCCTGTTCTCCCGATACTTTTTTTTAAAGAATAGGAGTTATTTTAACCCATTGGATTTGGATCATTTCGGAGTTTCAGCTTGATGGATGGTGGGCGGTCTCCGAATATAAAATGATTAAAATTGAAAAAGTATCAGAAGAGGAGTACGTAGGAGCTAATATCTAAATTCATTAAAGGCCTGTGGTTGGTGGGATTTAATCTATTAGCTCCTGCTAACTCTTCTTCTCCTGATACATTCTTACATAATAGGAGTTATTATAACCCAATGGATTTGGATCATTTCGGAGTTTCAACTTGATGGATGGAGGGCGGTCTCCGAACATAAAATGATTAGAATTGAAAAAGTATCAGGAGAAGAGGAGTATGTAGGAGCTAACATCTAAATTCATTAAAGGCCTGTGGGTGGTGGGATTTTAATTTATTAGCTCTTGCTAACTCCTCTTCTCCTGTTACATTGTTACATAATAGGAGTTATTTACAGCTAATGGATTTGGATCATTCCGGAGTGTCCATGGGATGGATGGGTGGACGGTCATCGAATATAAAATAATTAAAATTGTAAAAGTATCAAGTCAAGAGGAGTAAGTAGGAGCTAACATCTAAATTCATTAAAGACCTGTGATTGATAGGATTTTACTCTATTAGCTCCTGCTAACTCCTCTTCTGCTGATGCATTGTTACATAATAGGAGTTATTTACAGCCAATGGATTTGGATCATTCCGGAGTGTCCATGGGATGGATGGGTGGACGGTCATCGAATATAAAATGATTAAAATTGTAAAATTATCAGGACAAGAGGAGTAAGTAGGAGCTAACATCTAAATTCATTAAAGTCCTGTGATTGATAGGATTTTACTCTATTAGATCCTGCTAACTCCTCTTCTGCTGATGCATTGTTACATAATAGGAGTTATTTACAGCCAATGGATTTGGATCATTCCGGAGTGTCCATGGGATGGATGGGTGGACGGTCATCGAATATAAAATGATTAAAATTGTAAAATTATCAAGACAAGAGGAGTAAGTAGGAGCTAACATCTAAATTCATTAAAGTCCTGTGATTGATAGGATTTTACTCTATTAGCTCCTGCTAACTCCTCTTCTCCTGATACTTTTTTTACAGAATAGGAGTTATTATAACCCAATGGATTTGGATAATTTTGGAGTTTCAGCTTGATGGATGGAGGGCGGTCTCCGAATATAAAATGATTAAAATTGAAAAAGTACCAGGAGAAGGGGAGTACGTAGGAGCTAACATGAAAATTCTTTAAAGGCCTGTGGTTGGTAGGATTTTACTCTGTTAGCTCCTGCTAACTCCTGTTCTACTGATACTTTTTTACAGAATAGGTGATATTATAAGGCAATGGATTTGGATCATTCCGGTGTGTCAATGTGATGGATGGATGGACGGTTGCCGAATATAAAATGAGCTGAATTCAGAAAGCATCAGAAGAAGAGGAGTATGTAGGAGCTAACATCTAAATTCATTAAAGGCCTGTGGTTGGTGGGATTTTAATCTCTTAGCTCCTGCTAACTCTTCTTCTCCTGATACATTCTTACATAATAGGAGTTATTATAACCCAATGGATTTAGTTCATTTTGGAGTTTCTGCTTGATGGATGGAGGGCGGTCTCCGAACATAAAATAATTAAAATTGAAAAAGTATCAGGAGTAGAGGAGTACGTAGGAGCTAACATGAAAATTCTTTAAAGGCCTGTGGTTGGTAGGATTTTACTCTGTTAGCTCCTGCTAACCCCTCTTCTCCTGATACATTGTTACATAATAGGAGATATTTAGTGCCAATGGATTTGGATCATTCCGGAGTGTTAATGTGATGGATAGATGGACGGTCGCCGAATATAAAATGAGCTGAATTGAGAAAGTATCAGGAGAAGAGGAGTATGTAGGAGGTAACATCTAAATTCATTAAAGGCCTGTGGTTGGTGGGATTTTAATCTATTAGCTCCTGCTATCTCCTCTTCTCCTGATACATTGTTACATAATAGGAGTTATTATAACCCAATGGATTTGGATCATTTCGGAGTTTCAACTTGATGGATGGAGGGCGGTCTCCTAATATAAAATGATTAAAATTGAAAAAGTACCAGGAGAAGAGGAGTACGTAGGAGCTAACATGAAAATTCTTTAAAGGCCTGTGGTTGGTAGGATTTTACTCTGTTAGCTCCTGCTAACTCCTCTTCTGCAGATACATTGTTACATAATAGGAGTTATTTACAGCTAATGGATTTGGATCAATCCGGAGGGTCCATGGGATGGATGGGTGGACGGTCATCGAATATAAAATGATTAAAATTGTAAAATTATCAGGACAAGAGGAGTAAGTAGGAGCTAACATCTAAATTCATTAAAGGCCTGTGATTGATAGGATTTTACTCTATTAGCTCCTGCTAACTCGTGTTCTCCCGATACTTTTTTTTAAAGAATAGGAGTTATTTTAACCCATTGGATTTGGATCATTTCGGAGTTTCAGCTTGATGGATGGTGGGCGGTCTCCGAATATAAAATGATTAAAATTGAAAAAGTATCAGAAGAGGAGTACGTAGGAGCTAACATGAAAATTCATTAATGGCCTGTGGTTGGTAGGATTTAACTCTGTTATCTCCTGCTAACTCCTGTTCTCCTGATACTTTTTTACAGAATAGGAGATATTATAAGGCAATGGATTTGGATCATTCCGGTGTGTTAATATGATGGATGGATGGACGGTCGCCGAATATAAAATGAGCTGAATTGAGAAAGTATCAGGAGAAGAGGAGTATGTAGGAGCTAACATCTAAATTCATTAAAGGCCTGTGATTGATAGGATATTACTCTATTAGCTCCTGCTAACTCCTCTTCTCCTCATACTTTTTTTTTACAGAATAGGAGTTATTACAACCCAATGGATTTGGATCATTCTGAGTTTCAGCTTGATGGATGGAGGGCGGTCTACGAATATAAAATGATTAAAATTAAAATAGTATCAGGAGAAGAGGAGTACGTAGGAGCTAACATGAAAATTCTTTAATGGCCTGTGGTTGGTAGGATTTTACTCTGTTAGCTCCTGCTAACTCCTGTTCTCCTATTACTTTTTTACAGAATAGGAGATATTATAAGGCAATGGATTTGGATCATTCCGGTGTGTTAATGTGATGGATGGATGGACGGTCGCTGAATATAAAATGAGCTGAATTGAGAAAGTATCAGGAGAAGAGGAGTATGTAGGAGCTAACATCTAAATTCATTAAAGGCCTGTGGGTGGTGGGATTTTAATTTATTAGCTCTTGCTAACTCCTCTTCTCCTGATACATTGTTACATAATAGGAGTTATTTACAGCTAATGGATTTGGATCATTCCGGAGTGTCCATGGGATGGATGGGTGGACGGTCATCGAATATAAAATAATTAAAATTGTAAAAGTATCAAGTCAAGAGGAGTAAGTAGGAGCTAACATCTAAATTCATTAAAGACCTGTGATTGATAGGATTTTACTCTATTAGCTCCTGCTAACTCCTCTTCTGCTGATGCATTGTTACATAATAGGAGTTATTTACAGCCAATGGATTTGGATCATTCCGGATTGTCCATGGGATGGATGGGTGGACGGTCATCGAATATAAAATGATTAAAATTGTAAAATTATCAGGACAAGAGGAGTAAGTAGGAGCTAACATCTAAATTCATTAAAGTCCTGTGATTGATAGGATTTTACTCTATTAGCTCCTGCTAACTCCTCTTCTGCTGATGCATTGTTACATAATAGGAGTTATTTACAGCCAATGGATTTGGATCATTCCGGAGTGTCCATGGGATGGATGGGTGGACGGTCATCGAATATAAAATGATTAAAATTGTAAAATTATCAGGACAAGAGGAGTAAGTAGGAGCTAACATCTAAATTCATTAAAGTCCTGTGATTGATAGGATTTTACTCTATTAGCTCCTGCTAACTCCTCTTCTCCTGATACTTTTTTTACAGAATAGGAGTTATTATAACCCAATGGATTTGGATAATTTTGGAGTTTCAGCTTGATGGATGGAGGGCGGTCTCCGAATATAAAATGATTAAAATTGAAAAAGTACCAGGAGAAGGGGAGTACGTAGGAGCTAACATGAAAATTCTTTAAAGGCCTGTGGTTGGTAGGATTTTACTCTGTTAGCTCCTGCTAACTCCTGTTCTACTGATACTTTTTTACAGAATAGGTGATATTATAAGGCAATGGATTTGGATCATTCCGGTGTGTCAATGTGATGGATGGATGGACGGTCGCCGAATATAAAATGAGCTGAATTCAGAAAGCATCAGAAGAAGAGGAGTATGTAGGAGCTAACATCTAAATTCATTAAAGGCTTGTGGTTGATGGGATTTTACTCTATTAGCTCCTGCTAACTCCTCTTCTGCTGATACATTGTTACATAATAGGAGTTATTTACAGCTAATGGATTAGGATCATTTCGGAGTTTCAGCTTGATGGATGGGGGGCGGTCTCCGAATATAAAATGACTAAAATTGAAAAAGTATCAGGAGAAGAGGAGTACGTAGGAGCTAACATGAAAATTCTTTGAAAGCCTTTGGTTGGCAGGATTTTACTCTGTTAGCTCCTGCTAACTCCTGTTCTCCTGATACTTTTTTTTGAAGAATAGGAGTTATTTTATTCCATTGGATTATGATCATTTCGGAGTTTCAGCTTGATGGATGGTGGGCGGTCTCCGAATATAAAATGATTAAAATTGAAAAAGTATCAGAAGAGGAGTACGTAGGAGCTAACATGAAAATTCTTTAATGGCCTGTGGTTGGTAGGATTTAACTCTGTTAGCTCCTGCTAACTCCTGTTCTCCTGATACTTTTTTACAGAATAGGAGATATTATAAGGCAATGGATTTGGATCATTCCGGTGTGTTAATATGATGGATGGATGGACGGTCGCCGAATATAAAATGAGCTGAATTGAGAAAGTATCAGGAGAAGAGGAGTATGTAGGAGCTAACATCTAAATTCATTAAAGGCCTGTGATTGATAGGATATTACTCTATTAGCTCCTGCTAACTCCTCTTCTCCTCATACTTTTTTTTTACAGAATAGGAGTTATTACAACCCAATGGATTTGGATCATTCTGAGTTTCAGCTTGATGGATGGAGGGCGGTCTACGAATATAAAATGATTAAAATTAAAATAGTATCAGGAGAAGAGGAGTACGTAGGAGCTAACATGAAAATTCTTTAATGGCCTGTGGTTGGTAGGATTTTACTCTGTTAGCTCCTGCTAACTCCTGTTCTCCTATTACTTTTTTACAGAATAGGAGATATTATAAGGCAATGGATTTGGATCATTCCGGTGTGTTAATGTGATGGATGGATGGACGGTCGCTGAATATAAAATGAGCTGAATTGAGAAAGTATCAGGAGAAGAGGAGTATGTAGGAGCTAACATCTAAATTCATTAAAGGCCTGTGGGTGGTGGGATTTTAATTTATTAGCTCTTGCTAACTCCTCTTCTCCTGATACATTGTTACATAATAGGAGTTATTTACAGCTAATGGATTTGGATCATTCCGGAGTGTCCATGGGATGGATGGGTGGACGGTCATCGAATATAAAATAATTAAAATTGTAAAAGTATCAAGTCAAGAGGAGTAAGTAGGAGCTAACATCTAAATTCATTAAAGACCTGTGATTGATAGGATTTTACTCTATTAGCTCCTGCTAACTCCTCTTCTGCTGATGCATTGTTACATAATAGGAGTTATTTACAGCCAATGGATTTGGATCATTCCGGATTGTCCATGGGATGGATGGGTGGACGGTCATCGAATATAAAATGATTAAAATTGTAAAATTATCAGGACAAGAGGAGTAAGTAGGAGCTAACATCTAAATTCATTAAAGTCCTGTGATTGATAGGATTTTACTCTATTAGCTCCTGCTAACTCCTCTTCTGCTGATGCATTGTTACATAATAGGAGTTATTTACAGCCAATGGATTTGGATCATTCCGGAGTGTCCATGGGATGGATGGGTGGACGGTCATCGAATATAAAATGATTAAAATTGTAAAATTATCAGGACAAGAGGAGTAAGTAGGAGCTAACATCTAAATTCATTAAAGTCCTGTGATTGATAGGATTTTACTCTATTAGCTCCTGCTAACTCCTCTTCTCCTGATACTTTTTTTACAGAATAGGAGTTATTATAACCCAATGGATTTGGATAATTTTGGAGTTTCAGCTTGATGGATGGAGGGCGGTCTCCGAATATAAAATGATTAAAATTGAAAAAGTACCAGGAGAAGGGGAGTACGTAGGAGCTAACATGAAAATTCTTTAAAGGCCTGTGGTTGGTAGGATTTTACTCTGTTAGCTCCTGCTAACTCCTGTTCTACTGATACTTTTTTACAGAATAGGTGATATTATAAGGCAATGGATTTGGATCATTCCGGTGTGTCAATGTGATGGATGGATGGACGGTCGCCGAATATAAAATGAGCTGAATTCAGAAAGCATCAGAAGAAGAGGAGTATGTAGGAGCTAACATCTAAATTCATTAAAGGCTTGTGGTTGATGGGATTTTACTCTATTAGCTCCTGCTAACTCCTCTTCTGCTGATACATTGTTACATAATAGGAGTTATTTACAGCTAATGGATTAGGATCATTTCGGAGTTTCAGCTTGATGGATGGGGGGCGGTCTCCGAATATAAAATGACTAAAATTGAAAAAGTATCAGGAGAAGAGGAGTACGTAGGAGCTAACATGAAAATTCTTTGAAAGCCTTTGGTTGGCAGGATTTTACTCTGTTAGCTCCTGCTAACTCCTGTTCTCCTGATACTTTTTTTTGAAGAATAGGAGTTATTTTATTCCATTGGATTATGATCATTTCGGAGTTTCAGCTTGATGGATGGTGGGCGGTCTCCGAATATAAAATGATTAAAATTGAAAAAGTATCAGAAGAGGAGTACGTAGGAGCTAACATGAAAATTCTTTAATGGCCTGTGGTTGGTAGGATTTAACTCTGTTAGCTCCTGCTAACTCCTGTTCTCCTGATACTTTTTTACAGAATAGGAGATATTATAAGGCAATGGATTTGGATCATTCCGGTGTGTTAATGTGATGGATGGATGGACGGTCGCCGAATATAAAATGAGCTGAATTGAGAAAGTATCAGGAGAAGAGGAGTATGTAGGAGCTAACATCTAAATTCATTAGAGGCCTGTGGTTGGTGGGATTTTAATCTATTAGCTCCTGCTATCTCCTCTTCTCCTGATACATTGTTACATAATAGGAGTTATTATAACCCAATGGATTTGGATCATTTCGGAGTTTCAGCTTGATGGATGGAGGGCGGTCTCCGAATATAAAATGATTAAAATTGAAAAAGTATCAGGAGAAGAAGAGTACGTAGGAGCTAACATGAAAATTCTTTAAAGGCCTGTGGTTTGTAGGATTTTACTCTGTTAGCTCCTGCTAACTCCTCTTCTCCTGATACATTGTTACATAATAGGAGATATTTAGAACCAATGGATTTGGATCATTCCGGAGTGTCCATGTGGCGGATGGGTGGACGGTCATCGAATATAAAATGATTAAAATTGTAAAAGTATCAGGACAAGAGGAGTAAGTAGGAGCTAACATCTAAATTCATTAAAGTCCTGTGATTGATAGGATTTTACTCTATTAGCTCCTGCTAACTCCTCTTCTGCTGATGCATTGTTACATAATAGGAGTTATTTACAGCTAATGGATTTGGATCATTCCGGAGTGTCCATGGGATGGATGGGTGGACGGTCATCGAATATAAAATGATTAAAATTGTAAAATTATCAGGACAAGAGGAGTAAAGGTATTAGGTATTGAAAAGGTATTAGGAGGAGAGGAGTACGTAGGAGCTAACAGTTAAATTTATTAAATGGGTATGCTTGTGGGATATTGAACTATTAGCTCCTGCTAACTCCTCTTCTCGTGATACTATTTTTACAGTATAGGAGTTATTATAACCCAATGGATTTGGATCATTTCGGAGTTTCAACTTGATGGATGGAGGGCGGTCTCCGAATATAAAATGATTAAAATTGAAAAAGTACCAGGAGAAGAGGAGTACGTAGGAGCTAACATGAAAATTCTTCAAAGGCCTGTGGTTGGTAGGATTTTACTCTGTTAGCTCCTGCTAACTCCTGTTCTCCTGATACTTTTTTACAGAATAGGTGATATTATAAGGCAATGGATTTGGATCATTCCGGTGTGTCAATGTGATGGATGGATGGACGGTCGCTGAATATAAAATGAGCTGAATTTAGAAAGCATCAGAAGAAGAGGAGTATGTAGGAGCTAACAGTTAAAATTTTTAAATGGCTATGCTTGTGGGATATTGAACTATTAGCTCCTGCTAACTCCTCTCCTCCTGAGACTTTTTCTACAGAATAGGAGTTATTATAAACCAATGGATTTGGATATTTACGGAGTGTCAATTTGATCGATGGATGGAAATGTACCAGGAGAAGAGGTGTAAGCAGGAGCTAACAGTTAAATTTGTTAAATGTCTTTGCTTGTGGTATATTGAGCTATTAGCTCCTGCTAACTCCTCTTCTCCTGATAATTTTTTACAGTATAGGATGTATTTGTAAGCCAATGAATTTGGATCAAGTCGGAGTGTCAATCTGATGGACACCGAATTTAAAATGTAGTAAATTGAAAAAGTATCAGGAGAAGAGGAGTACGTAGGAGCTAATATCTAAATTCTTAAAATGCCTATTTTTGTGTTATATTGAGCTATTAGCTCCTGCTAACTCCTCTTCTCCTGGTATTATTTCTGTAATCTTCTTACTTCTTCCTACAAGTACTTTGCTAGATTTAGCCTTCTTCTCTCCGTCTGTAGATTGTCGCCCGTCTATAAAAAGAGTTTCCGCTCGCCTTCTTCTATTTCGAACGATTAAAACTTATTTTTTTGGATATTGTAAAGTACCATATAAAATGTTTGATATAAAGAACTGGAAAATGTCGATTTATTTGTTAGTTATAAATTAAAGAAAATTCCTTTGATTTTGATCGCACAAGGTAGCATTACCGCTTAATAGAGCGGTTTTCGAGAGGGTTGTGTGAGTATAATCCGATAATAGTTGGCTACTGCCAGTTTTCTGCTTATTTTGGCGACTAAAACTCGGCTTTTCTTTGATGATTCGAATAGATGTTCAAAATAACCAAACATAATAGCAACCGTATCTACATATTCTAAGCATTCTGAATGAGGCTATTGATAAAAATTTTAGCGCGCTAAGGTGCGCAGCTCTTGGAAGTCGGCTTTTTGCTATTCAATTGAGTATTGAAACAGTCATAAAAAACGCCATTCTGTTTAAGATAATTAATACTTCTTCAACAACCCGAGTGGGAATCAAACCGACAACCTTTGGCACGGAGTAGCTCTCAAGGCCACCTATCATACAAGAAAATTTATATTTAATTAGGACGTGAAATTGCGGGAGAGCATATTAACATATGTTTTGACAGGACTGTATATATATGAAAAATTGGAAGTTAACCTCTCTGAACAAATCAAATCCAAAAGAAAGGAGTTATGAGAAATGAAAATGCCTAAAATATCCTGCAGATGCTTCGACAAGGTGACCGCAAGACATGTCTTCATCGAACCCAGGCCGGTCACCATCCATGTACAGGATGAACAAAGCGGCACAAATGCGGATACAGGAAACCAGGCGCAGGGTACAAACAGTAACATATTAAGCGTTTAATTCATAAACGGAAAAAGTCCGACTCTTTGGAACTGCACCAATTTTGCGTGACCAAGGATTTTTGGTAGTTGTTCATTAACGGGGGGGGGGGGGGGGGCAGTTCATTTCGAATATGGTAAAACTGAAGTAGAGCGTCCTCAGCATCGATTTTTTTTCAAATTTTGCACTATTGCGTATTTTGATACAGTAAACATGAATCCGTTAAAAAAAAAGTTGCTCTCAACTAGGAAAGAAGTTATTAAGCACTAAAGTTTACTGTTATTGAGGTTAAAGTTGGCGTAAACGGCGTATTTGTAATCATGCGCACGCACAGTCATCTAACTTTGGGAAACAAAGAACTCTCATTTGAAATGTTGATAAACTATTTATAATCTCCATAACATTTTTTTTTTTTTTAACGGATTCGTGTTTAGTGCATTAAAATACGTTATAGTGCAAAATTTGAAAGAAAAATCGGTGCTGAGGACGCTTTCCTTCAGTTTTACTTCGAATATTTTTCAAACCATGACATAAAATTACTTATAGCCACACACAAGTAATAATATTCATACATTATAAGTTTATTTCTGGAAGACTGATGTCCTTTATCGCAGATAAAATGGCGGCGAACGTGCTATTCACATGCTGCTTCCTCTGTCGTTGGTAAATCACACAATTTCTGGTAAAACTGAAGGAGAGTGTCCTCAGCACCGATTTTCTTCAAAGTTTGCACTATAACGTATTTTGATGCACTAAACACCGTTGAATCCGTTGAAAAAAAAAGTTGCTCGCAACTAGGAAATAAGTTATTTAAAAAAAAAGTTCACTGTTATGAAGGTTAGGGAAGACTGCCTTGGACGACTATTGAGCATAGAATTCTTTTCACTTCTGCGAGTTGGATTGACTAGGGGTTTTGATGTTTTCTTGAGCGAGCGGAGCGTAGCGGAGCGAGCGGAAACGCATAGCACGTATGCCCAAAAGCGACAGTTTACGACCAAGTCAGCTACCACAGGTGACTCTAAATTTCAATTACACTTCGTCATTAAGGACTATTGCGCAGGCGCGTGTTTACATATAAGCTGTTTACCCCGTCTTTTATAACCTCCATAACAGTGAACTTTAGTGCTTAATAACTTCTTTCCTAGTTGCGAGCAACTTTTTTTTTCAACGGATTCGTGTTTAGTGCATCAAAATACGTTATAGTGCAAATTTTGAAGAAAATCGGTGCTGAGGACACTCTCCTTCAGTATTACCCAATTTCTTTATTATAAAATATTTAGCGACTTCGTGAACTATGAAGTTAAAACTACAACTGTGTACAAAGGTAATAGAAATACACAACGAATCGTAATCGGTCAGGGCTCGCTCGAGAAATACATCGATATCTTATGAGGCTTATTGAATATAATAAAAAAAAAAAAAATACCTAGACATACAGTACAATGTAGATTCTATTATGAAGAACAGAGTTAACGCATGTACCATGTTTGGACTAGAAAATATAGTGGCCCTCATTAATGAATAAGTACCGGATTTTTATCGAGGTCTCCCAGTGGTCTAGTGGCTAACGCCTTAGATTCTCAAGCGGGAGATGGTGGGTTCGATTCCCACCTGCTGCAGGAATTTTCTCATCTCAAGGCTCGGTAAGAAAAGTCCTCGCTGCGCCATGGGTATCGGCCTAGAAGTCGATGCGCCCTTAAAAAAAAAAGTACCGGGGGGGGGTCTATAGATGACAAAAATTAACCTAATCCAGCTAAGACTCGAGCCCGCCCCTCCTTATGTAGGAAGCAGATGCACTATCCACTCTGTCCTATAAAGGGAGAGAGGAAACCCGCTAAAACCTTCCCCAGCGTATAAACCTTAACCAGAATATTTATGAAATCACTAATATCACTAATTATTCAAATTAAAATAAAAATTTGACTAGGCAAAAAAAGAAATCAATTCCATATCTTGGTAATAAAAAAATCATAAATCCCCCCTTCAAGCTTATAAGCAGATTCACCCAAGAAAAAAAATGGAAACTACGGCCGACATGCAGGAGCTGCATAACTAAGCACATTCCTCAGAAGACAGGTAGTGTAGACTGGATTCCGGAATAATTTGCTTAAAGCTTAGAATTTACTTGTCTTAAATAGTTTTTGCGCAATCCTTTCTTATTCAATAAATAATATGTAAAAACAAAACAGAAAATTGGGCATAACTGCTTTTCCCTTCGGAATTGGATCATACTTCAAATGAAATTTCTTGTTGGAAAATTTGTCTAGACTCACCTCCTAGAGTTTGGCTACTTTAGTCCTGAATCACGATATATATATATATATATATATATATATATATATATATATATATATATATATATATATAAATTCTTCTGAAAGATGACCCAATATATTCATCCTGTTTCTTATTACTTATCAAAGGCAGGAGGTCGATAAAGTAGTACACCATACATTCACATTAACTACTTCGCTTAAAGTCTTTTGTCCAACATGTTTCGTGATTGTGTCGGATCTCTTAGGGGCTTTCCTATACAAAATTATTCTTTTTGTAAATCTCCAAATGTTTTGGGTGAGTCGCTTTTGTAGCGGTTGCTCAAGAATAAATAGATTTTAAAAAATCCCCAAATAAATATTTTTTATTAAAAAAAATATCCTTATCCCTTTCCTAAACATAGTTACATTTAGAAAAATTCTTTTGAATTCTAGTTTACGTTGTTAGGAAGTCCTCTCGTCATGTTCTCTCGTTTGAGTCAGGCGTAATACTGACATGCCATCTGTGCCAATAGATAAGGTCGTATTTCATCGATTAATTTTTAATGTTATCGATTATTGGTAAGTTTTTAAAAGGTTTACCCTATAAAAAATACGGTGAACATTTTTTAATCAGTTTTACATTTATTCCTGTTTTTGAATTTTTTATTATATAAATATTTTCTTTAATCCTTATTTTTAATTTGTTCTTTAGTTCATTTAAAGTATGAACGTCCTTAAAATTAAAATTATGTTTTTTAGTTATTGCATGTTTCGTCAGTGTTGACCTGTTCCCATTTTTGTGTCTATGCTTTTAGCGCGTTTTACAATTCTTTTCTGTAATAGCTGTGCCTATTCCCCAATTTAGCATGCTTTTTTAATTTTTTAAATATTTTAGTTTTTTGTGCTTGTTGCTTTAATTTTTTCCTTAATATTGCTATTTATTTTCATTTTTCCAACCAATTTTACCTATGTCTTTACATATTAGTGCAATGTACATATAAACAAATACATACGACAGGTTTTTCTTGGCCTATGGTTTTTGGAGCGTCAAAATTTGTTTAGGTTGTACCAACTTCTAGGCTATTGGTGCACCCTTCAATAACACCAATGGTTGTCCTTTGCGGTCCATCCAAGTTATGGCCACGCCCGACGTTTAACTTCGGTGATCTACAAAAAACGGTGCATTCAATGTGGCTACATCAATTGGTAATAGTGGACACTTTGTTACCGTGTCGATACTACAGCGGGTGCGGCAACTGGGTTTGTTCGGGGCGTCTGTGCCGTTGAGTGACTCGAAGCTTGTAGGGCTTGAGAGAAAGAAGAGGCAAGTCGCAGTTGTTCTCAATTCAGCGTGCAGGCTTTGGGTCCTGGAAGACTGCGTCGTGTTTCCTCCTTGTTGTGCGGTAGGAAACACGCTAATAAAATTTCGTGGTTATTGATCTTTCCTAAGTGTCGGTTTCGTTCTACTAAATGCGAAATATTAAAACTTTCATTTTTAAAGTTTCAAAATTCAGACCAGATAGAGGAGTTTTATCGATGAACGCAAAGAAGACGTAGTTTTTGCGAGTCGGACGTTTTTCCTTGATATAATGACTTAAAACAACGGGCGTATTATTCTGCCATGTTCTGTTCCAGACTTCGGCGAACCTTCAAGCAAAGCCCACGCCAAGAAGGTCGTCCCAGTCCAGGATGAGCAGAGTATCCATCATCTCATCCAGGCCGTCTATTGCAAGCAGCAGGCGAAGCTTAGCCAGTACCAATAGAATCCAAAGGCAAAGATCAAGGTTAATAAAATAACAAGATATGAACTTCAACAACATTAAGGGGGACCCGGTGGCCTTGAGACCAAAGGGTTGTGAGCAAAGGCTGGAGTCTTTTTTTTTTTTTTTTTTTTTTTTTTTTTTTTTTTTTTTTTTTTTTTTTTTTTTTCAAAAAGGGCTTTTCTTTCTATCCTGGCTAGGAAGGGATTTATTTAAATTTCAACGTCCATTTATTGTTGACAACGAATTTTAGGACGGGTTATCTATAGACCACCACCCTTTTCTAGCCAGGATAAGGCTGACGCCTTTTCTTTTTTTCAAAGGAAAGGCTCTTAGTGCGAATCGAACCCATTAGGCAACGAGTGCACACGCCTTAGCACTCACGGCCACCGGGCCTCTTGTGTTATGTATGAGTTAACGTTAAAATTTGAATGAAAATATATAACTTAGTTATTATGTTTATTATATTTGGCAGGAATCCCATCCTTCTACCTCAGACTGGTGTCCAAAATTCTAATAGATGTTTTAAAAGCTTTCAAAATTATGGACACCAGTTCGAGGAAGCAGGACGGGATTCCGGCGATATGAATCGATAAATAACGCGGACCTGAAGCAAGGCTTAGATGCTATCTGTTTCTTTAAAAAAAAACAACAAAAAAACAACAAAAAAACAACAAAAAAAAACATCCGTTTTTGAAAACTGGGGACGCGAAATGAATCGTATAAAAAAACGTAAACCGCATTAGATCGTGGAGCCATCACAAATGACGGATTTCCCCCGAAAAACGTTGTGCTGCCTATTTGGTGAGATTTTAAAGGTGTTGCCTTCTAAGAGCTTCTCTCTCATCTCACGGCTGCTAGGGAAAATTCCTCGCTGCACCCTGGATTCAGTGCTAATGGCCTAGATGTCGATGCGCCGTAAAATAAATAAATATTGCGTACCAATAATATGCCAAAGAGCATGGAGAAACGCCCAATGTATAGAGTTTTCCCCGAAATTGTGACTGTTTTTCCTATCCGAAACTCAACTATTCCTTCCCTCCTTGAATAACTTCCCTGTTAGGAAGGATTCTGAGGACGTACCGAAGTTAATCTTACACCATTAATCTAGCCGATGGGATTAGAGGCAAATTAGACGTAAGGAATGTTGTCATGAGGATAGAAAAATATCCATTGACATAAATCTCAGTTACGGCCCGGTGGACGTGAGTGTTAAGGCGTGAGCACTTAACACTCCGTGCTAAGGGTCATTGGTTCCATTCCTACTATGGGGCGGTGGCTTTTCTTTAGAAAAAAGAAAAGGCATCAACCCTATCCTGGCTAGAAAAGCGTGGTAACCCTTCCTAAAATTCTTAGTTAATATTAATAGACGTTAAAATTTAAATAAATAATGCGCACGAACTTATTGACTGACCTCATATATATTCTGTACAATATATTTTTGTTTATAAAACATATTTTTTAAATATTTCTTATTAAACTAGAGAAAATGCATGGAACTCTAGAAAAATGGTGCAACCTGGGAGGAAGCCACAAGCACCCCGAAAGAACAAGAGAAAGAAACAAGTCTCTGATACAATACCAGACACTTGGAAGACACCACAAGCAAGTACGGTGGGCATTATTAACGATAACGGTATTTTAAAATACTCAATTTAATACAATAAAACTTTTTTTTAGCTCCAGAGGACCAAATAGAAACAGCTGTGTTTATTACATCACCGATTGAGTCTAATGAACAGTTTATGTTAAGCAGCTTAACCTACGAATCTTCGGATCGTGAGGACGAAGCTTCTGAAGTTGTCTGCGCTCCGAATGCAGTCAGCAACAAACCTGAAACTTCTGAAGTTGTTTCCGCTTCGGATACAGTCAACAAGAGACCAGAAATGCCTCCAGCAAATGTGGAGGAGAGTGGCTGGAGAATTGTAAACTATATAAAATCTGTTAAAAAGTCACTTTTTAAAGAACCCGGAAAACCTGCTGCAGAGGTTAGCCCTGAGCCATCATTGAGCAGAACACCAAAAAATCCTGATCTTATTGAGAAAAAAGAGAATAAAGAAGCTGAACTACAAAGAAAAGGAGGAACGTTGAGTTTAAGCACGAATAATTCCGAAAAAATGTCCAAATCTGTTCTTGGAGGAAAGAAAATATCCTCAAAACGGCTGAAGGAAATTTCTAATAAAGATTTCATGACGAACAGTAAAGTCAAATTGAGAGCTCACATTATGGAATTGTCAAATAACACATCATTAGGTACTAAGCAGACTGCTTCAGATTGTCAAATCTCTCTTATTGAAACCAAAGCAAACCAGGATCATTCGTCTAATGCGATTCGCAAGTCCGCTATGAAATCCAAGAGCCAAATGAGCATTGATTCTTCGGCCAGTCAGAGTTCAATAAGACAAGAGAAGACGCAGAAAAGAGTAAGCATCTTGGCTACTATGAGTTCCTTGGACGACATGGCTCTTGCTATAACGCAGCTGGAGAGGGAGCAGAAATTGGAAGCCATCAGAAGACTGGAAGCTGTCGCCATGGAGAAAAGGAGACAGCTGGCCGATACAAGATCCAAGCTCAAGGAATCACTAGAAGAAGAAATTAAGATAAACAAAAAACTCGAAGGAATCCTTGCTAAAATAAGAATGGTCCGTCAAGCTAGTGAAGAAGCTTCATTCGGATTTGATAAGCAGACGCAAGTTTTTGCAACGAAAAAGCTTTAACAAAATATGAAATACCTAATTAACGCTTTTGGCATGAAAATTCCTCTAATTCTGTGATATTGTAACAGGTTACCTTTAAAAATAAAGTAGGTTTTGATTATATAATAAAGGAACTTTCAAACAATGTTATGTGTTATGCATATGGCCTCTGTGTTGTACAATTGTTGTGCATATTGCTGTCTCACTCCTAGTCCTATAAATCAGTTTAATAAAATCTTTAAATAATTGAAGTAAAATTTATTGATTATTTTTTAAAGTACATAAAGCACCACGCCCGAAATATCTCGGGTGCAGATGGAGTTTCGATTTTCCCATGAAGGAGTTAATTCGGGCGGAGAAACGTTTACGGAAACTTAATGCTGTCGAGCGTAAACGATTTTACTAAGCGTATACTATACCTAGACTATAGTTTTGTATTACTTTCGGCTAATACGAGCCACCGGGTGTCTCCACGGTTTATTCTTTTGCATAAAAACGCTTAGTAAAGCATTTTATCTGTTGAGCCTCTAAAGACTAGTCTAGGCTAAGTGAATCCAATATGGCAGCTGATCGCTCGCGTGTTTATCATATCGTTCCTTCCATGTCAAACTATCGAATATGCAAAATCTCGTTTTTAGATTCGAGACTTTGCTCTCGGATTGTGGGCTCTACGGCTTGCCGCAAATTGTCACAACTCTAACGACTTTAGAATAGCCTTTAATGCCATAAATAAAGTATCCAATAACACTATTTTTCAATATATTACTACGTCAATGGATAGAATATGTTGGTTCTCTAGTTAGCTCCGATTTGCATAGTCGATAGTTTGACATGGTAAGGACGATATGTTCAAAATTAATTTATGCACAAAATATAGTAATAAATAATCGAAACGATCTTCTTAGTTATTATAGAACCATATTCATTATTTGCTGTCTAATAAATAAATAATGGCATAATTTAGAAGTTTTATTTCACTTTTAGCTCCGAAACGAGCTATGAAAGAATTTTGGAAAACTTTTATCAAATCTTCATCGACCATACTTACTCGACACCGAAACTGACTCCCTTTAAAATCTCAAAAAATAGATGTGTATATATAGCTGTAGCCTTTTTTTAAAGACGAAATGTCGTTTGGCCCCATTGTGTGCCGTGCCTGAGGTCGTGGGTTCGAGTCCCATTTCTATCGAAAAAAAGAAAAAGCATTTGCCTTATCCTGGCTAGAAAAGTGTCCGTCCCAAAAATCACTGTTATGTAAAATTGGGCACTATTGATCTTTTATGTCGTGTTGCTTTCCCCTTATGGGGCCCTAATTCCTTCTAAACCCTATTTCTATCTAAACAGTGGACGTTAAAATTAAAAAAAAAAAGAAGAAAAGCATTATTATTTAAATTTGAACGTCTTTCGTAGGTACGGGCTATCTACAGGTTACTACCCTTTCTAACCAGGATAGCGTCGAAGCATTTTTTTCGTTTGAAAAGCCCCCACTCCTAGTTGAAATAGAACCTAGGCATATAAAAGAGTAAAATTATGTATGTTTATTTTGAATTTATATAGATTACTAGCTGAATACCCGTGGTGCTTCACCACGGCCGATAAGTAGTTTTCATATTGCGTTAAATAAGGTATGATCAAAATTAACGCTACTACATAATTTTGTAAACCTTATTATTGCATGGACTTTAGAGTTACCCAGGAAACACCATGTGGAGGTAACCGTGCTTGTTTCCGTTAGGGTGTAAAAAAAAAAAAAAAAAAAAAAAAAAAAATACAACAACCACTTAAAAAGTTAGGTAAATGGAGACAAATACACGTTGAAAAGAATAAAACTGACAACTTTGAAGTTTTAAGCACTTATCTTTTCGATTGACATCGCCCCACCGAACATTACAACAGAATCTTTTTTGTAGAGAATTTTGTAACCTTATACGTAATATAAACGTTTTTCCCAACCGTTTTCGAGATATTTTAGAAAATATACTGAGATCCGAAAACTTTGTATCACTATCAATACAATTTTATTTCCATATACTTCTTACCTCCAAACGATACCAAAGTTTAAATATCTTAGATTAGGTGAATGTCAAATTCCTGGTACAAGTTTCAAGTGAACCAATCATCGTTTTGGAATACCCAAACAGAAAATTATTTTGGAAAAGTATTTGTATCAATTTTTCTCGTAAACGGTTACAGAAATCGCTTTAAAAATAATTTCTTTCGTTTTCCTACGTTAAGGAACCTGTATAACGCGTACCTGCAAGCATGTGGACTCAAAAATATAAGCTTTCCGATTTATTCGCGCACATTTTGCTTCAAAACCATGTTCCAGTAAACGGACTTTAAGGACCTATACAATTTAAGGAATGTGTTGCTTTGTTATGCTGTTTTTGTTATCTTTTGTCAATTTCCTATAATTAATTAATAATTAAATTTATAATTTATGCATCGAAGCCTTCTGTTTTAGATAGTAAAAGAGAATTTCTTTATAAGTAAAAATAATTTATTTTTTCTGGTGAAAATAGATAAAACACTTGTCAATTTAAAATCAGCCTTTTCTGACTGTCTCCCCCCCCAACCAAACCTGTATTCAAGGAGACGGTCTGAAAGGGAACTAATATCACATTTCAATCCGACGCTACATAAAATATAATAAAAAGGAAGTAAATACAAGATGGAAGATTCTCCTGAAGGACCTTAAGATGGCTGATCACGGGTTTAGGCTTTGAAAGGGCTCCCTCTATATAAGGGTTATATATTTTCCCTTCTCGTGAGAGGGGGGGGGGGACGAAGCCCTGCGAGTTCCGGGGGACTCTAAAGAAAATTGAGTTTCTAGGGACGACGTTGGTAATTGGTATTTTACAGCGCTTCACTCCTTGACCCGTACGCCTCAATTTTTTTTTCTTGTATTTTTCCCATTCAGAGTTGGCAGACCTGGGATATGAGATTTGATAAGTTTTTCAAGTGACACTGTTGCCCGCCGTTGTCTTATTATTGAACCTGATGTAATTCCAGTTTCAAAACAGTTTGAATTGCGATTTATCAAGCCATAATTCGGGTTACGTACATGTAAATGGGGAAACTAGGAACGAAAACCATCTATGTGAAGTACATGGTGTACTCAAATACATGTTGTTTGTACGTAAATGTCAAGCCAAATGACAGGACTCCGCTCATTGAACTCTTCTTGAGTAAATACATACTTATGTGCACCAAAATGTAAAATAATCGTCAATCTTTTTTCATAATCACTTTTGAAATGTTACTTAGAACTGTAAACATGTGATGATGGATGTCCTAGGTTTCCAACAAGGTTCAAAATGTATTTTTTTTTTCTTCGATGTTTAAAGGCCATTTAACCATTATTGGGTCATTTATGCCTCTTGGTCTGTCCGTTGGTAGCTTCGAAGGCAGAGACAAAGCCTTGAGTCAAAGAGTAGAGAGAGTAGAGTCCCTCGTGCCAGGTCTACCTTATATTAGTGGCTCGCATCTGGTGACTGGCTGACAGGTCTATGATAGAATCAAAATGTATTAACCGCATTTATGGATTCTGTAGGAGATACTTTTGTGGCCACTTATTCCTCAGGTTCATCATCACTTCCGAATTCAATGTCATCTACTATTGGCTGCGCTTGGCCAGTTTTGGTTAAATGATGGCCATCGGTTATAGTGCACTATAACCGATCGGATTTATTATAAAATGTCTGGAATTTATAATAAATCCGATAAAGATTGTCTGGCAAAGGGTAACGATTCAGGGTTATTATAAACTCTTTGATGACTTAAAACGATCGGGTTTGTATGAACTCTATGTAAGTTAAATCGGCCATCACGAAAACTGGCCAATTTGGATATGCACAAATCAGTGAGAAGGTATTATTAGGTTCTTGACAAGGTATAAAGGGCCTAAAACTCGACCTCTTTTTTTTTTCTTTTTTTTTTATAAGAGATTATAATTTTATTGTTAAATGCAATTAAAAAAAGTACCGTGCGTTTTTAGGGTAAAGCCAGTTACAGTTTTTATCCCTAGTCTTATTTAGAAAGCTTCAAATAGAAACAGGTAATATTTTATTTTTATGCTTTCTGGAAATATTTAACACATAATCCAATGAAATCTCAAAGAAAAGCGAGATTATAGGCGTCCCACTGCATAGGAAACCCGCAGAAGCTCTGTCTAAGCGGAAAATTATTCACCCCGCCTTTTCCTCTTCCGCTCTATCCTTAAAAAAAGTCTATTACAAACACATTTGTCATACATAATTGTACTGAAAAATTTATTTTAGTGCTGAATTCAATTAAAAAAAAAATAAATAAATAAAATAAACTCTACCAATTAAAACCTGAGGAAAAAATATGCCATAAACAGTTCAAAGTAACAAACCGACAACTTTTAAATTTCTAGCACCGATTTATCGATTTAGATTGCTCTAGCCAAAACCCCATAAGAATCATTTTTGAAGGAAATTTAGTAAGATTTAATGTTATGCAGCTTTTGTATTATGGATTTTTTTTTAGAAATTAAACTGTTAAAGATATTAAAGCAAAAATAAAATGTATATATATATATAATAAATAACTTAGTGGGATGTTTGTTAATATTGTTATCTCGCTCTATCTAATATTTTAAAATATTTAAGTGACTGAATTGCTGATGTCTATTTATTTTGTTGAAGTTTGTGAAGCTCCAAAGCGGCATTGATTCCAAAAGGGCAACCATTGAGCATGCTCGGAGTCTCATTGTTTAAATGTGCTGGGTGAAGTTAATTAAAAAGCTAAGATACGAACGCGCGCACAAATACAGCTGACAAAAACGCCAGATGGAAAGAGGGGGCGGGGTTGGGCAATATAAATGGAATTATTATCTCGAATATAGGAGTAGAAGGCATTGTTCCGTTGGCAACACTGGCTCACCGGGTCGTATCCAGAGCGCGGGAGTCTGTCGCCGCGCAGATAAACACAGCGAGGTTCGCGACACAAAAGTTCATACCTCTATGGATGTGCGAGCCATTCAGTGAATCATCATTCAATCGTCTCCTCCAATAATAGAAGGGTAAACAATGCCGATACAACTAAATGTTATCGCTGCATTCGGATTTTATGTTGTTTTGTTAAAGAAGAAAATATTCCAGTAAATTTGAAAACGTCCAGGAAATCCGATTTTCTGAAAATCACATTGTTTCATCCCAAAAAAGGCCGACTTTTATCTCATCCCAATAACATATAATTCTTATTCCTAAAATTGATTGGGTGAAACTAGTATAATGTTAAATAGAGTTTGGAATATATGGTATGTTCAAGACATTATCATGTGTTTAATAATGTATCTAAGACAATGTTGCGTTGGGAATAATACGATTGCATGAATATAAAACGTACTCATACGCATAGATATAAGAAGTACGTACATGTGTAGATATATACAAAACGCATACCTTTATATACAAGCGTAGAGATGAATATTTTACAGTTTTATAAGCATAAATATGCTTCAGTGGTGACTAAACTGAAAAAAAAAGTTACAAAAAAGTGTCCATTGGCGTTCGCGCATGCGCGGTAGCCATGTGCGAAAAAGAAGACTGTATATTATACATTACATTACATAGGTTTGTCGGGTTGACCTAAAGCATGTTTATGTTCCTGAATTTGAGCAGAAGGCGCTAAACGAATTTATGTAGTTTTTTTTATTTATTGGGTTTGCTCTATATATGTATATATTTTATTTTGCTACATTTTTATAATTTTATCATTTATTTATTTTTTTTGGTTTTATCTTATATTTTTAGTTTACTATATACTAGTGCTTACACTACATTTAATTAGTACTGCCAATTTTACTACTACTACTACTAATAAATATGTATAACCGCATACAAGTATAAAACACATAGCTATAAATAACAAAAAAAAAAAAAAAAAAAAAAAAAATCAGTCCCGTAACAGGCCACGAGGGCCCTGAGGGGCAGATACTATAGAGGTATCTGATTCATGAACATACGGCCCACTAGGGAGATAGTATGGTCAGTACTATGCTCTGGTCGCCAGATATTCCTCTTTGTTGCTCCGACTGCTAGAGTCATTAGCACCAAGGTACCCATTATTAAATTAATTAAAGGCTGGGTTGGCCTAGAAAACAGTAGAAGGTAAAAATCTTCTGTGCTTGCTCGAGATTTGAACTCAGGTCCAGTGCTCTGTTTGCGTGAAACAGAAGATGAAGTGTTTAAATATACATATGACCTTCCGCCATTTTAAAAATAAATTATGAAAAACAAGGGGGGTCACAATTTTCTAATATAAAAAAATCATGTTAATTCTCTCAAAATCAGTTCTAGTATCCTTTTGTCAGCCCCTGATGAATTGTAATCAGCAATATTCTTACTATTTATTTGAACTCCAAAACGGGGAAAAAATCTAAAATTTACGGAATTGGAGGGAATTTAAAAAGTAAAGAAGAAAATAGAAGGAAGAACGGAACGCAGAAAAAATATTGAGAAGTTCAGACTCCTAAAGGCCGAAAGGAAAGCCCTTTAAAGGAAGAAGTAAAAAGTAGAAAAATAAATTAAGAAGGAACAAGAAATTGGAAGGCTAAAAAGGGGGCTTGTTTCTAAAAAGAGCGAGGAATTAGGCTGCTATGAGGAAATGTTAGCCATAAAATGAGAATTTTATGAAAAAATAAGGCAAAAACATTTTGTTAAGATACTACACTATATTTAATGATGTAAATTGGCAAAATTTGGGGAACAGAGATTGAAATTAATCATCAATAATGTGAAGAAGGTAATTGGTATAGCTAATTTCCTTATACCGGCCGTTCTTTCTGTTGTATTATTAGAAAACTTGGTATGTGGTTATCTAAAAAGGAGAATGTATTTAAAAAATAAACTAAATCGGATTTTTAGAATTTGAGGTTTACTCCACATTGTGTTTAAATAAGCCGACAAACCTCGGGATTGGCTTTACAAATTTTCCATTGGTATCCACGTCTGAGAAAAAACGTATCGCCGGAAATATACGATTAGTAATTACTTCAATTTTTTTTTTTTTTTTTTGTTTTTTTGTTGTTTTTTTTTGTTGAGGAATTGCTTTTCAATGCATTTCTGCAAGACCACAATTGCAGCGAAGTCTGGGTAATTTTTCTACTAATTTCTTTAAACATATTGAATTGAAATTATTGCTCAAGTTGACGTTGTCATCCACATATCGATCCTACCACGTCGAAACTATCGAATATGGAAAATATCGTTTTTCAGATTCGAGACTTTGCTCTTAGATTTTGGACGATACGGCTTGTCGCAATTTGTCAGAATTCTAAGCCCCTTTATAATAGCCTTTAATGCCTTAAATAAAGTATCGAATAAGAACATTTTTCAATATATTACTCCGTCAATGGGCAGAATATGTTCGTTCGCTAGTTTGCTCCGATTTGCATATTCGATAGTTTGACATGGTAGGGACGATATGTTAAGATCTTGCCATCGAGGACTATGGGATATATTTGAAGACATACAAACATACATATATAAAAAAAACTAACTATAGCTACATTTATGCAGTTAATTTCACTTCTTTTCTGAAGTTCATAATAATTGAGTTTTCCTACTTATCAACTAGATGTGTAGTTTTTAAAAGGCAGGAGGTAAGAGAGGAAAGCAAGAGAAAATGAGAAAGATGGAGTAGACTTAGAAGTTTATTTCTTGTTCACCAACGCCTCGATTCCTTAACCAAACTCCAAACTCGATTAAAGCTCGTTGGAGTTTCGTCTTTATAAAGGCGCACATAAAGTGGAACGAAGGAAAGAAGGAACTTATGGAAAATGTACAACTAGGAATAAACAATTAAAAAAAAAAAAAACTGACAATAAGAGGAAAAGCAAAGTTCGTCGCTTTATTGGATGTTCTTTGACCGCGCGATGGACAGACCATTCTAATGACTTTAGGCAAGTTTTTCTGCTTCAGGGCTTTTGCCAGCCCTAAATTATAATTTAATTACCTCAGATTCAAAGGGTGCTAAATTCTTCTTCTTTATTTTACATGCACATAAATAACACGAACGGAAGTTCCATTACCGCAATTCGTACCTCCATCAATAAAGAGGAAACTCGCTTATGATGCCGAACCGATGACGCAATCCGGAAGTGCCTATTAGAAACGATTATTTTTAGATAGGGGAATATATATATATATATATATATATATATATATATATATATATATATATACTTATCTTCGTGGACGGCGGAAGGTCAACAAATAAAATCTTCAACACTCAGTATCACCAACTTTATTTCGTCCCTACATGTTTCACACCTTTATTGGTGCCTCTTCAGGGGAAAAAAATTGCAAATATATATATATATATATATATATATATATATATATATATAGGTACATATATACACCCGATTAATATATGTCCCTTTACACTCTAGCAGCCTCAAAAATCGTCCTATTTTGATTAAGATATACAAAACACTTCGCTAAAAACAATCATACGTTGATTACTTATCAACCGATAAACAACCAGCTTTGAATAAAAAACAAGAGATCATGTTCGATACGAAAGATCAAATCTACCAATATTCAAATTCATGAAGTCTCTTATATTAAACGGAGGAAACTGGCCGGTTTCTATAAAAGAGATTCTTATCAAACATCTTGAAGAATTTCATACATTTAATGGAACAATAGATTATGACGAACTTTGAATAAAAAAGCTGTATTGTTTCATTATTGTATACATTTAATTTTATATATATGTATATATATATACATATATATATATATATATATATATATATATATATATATATATATATATATATATATTCAACTTTATATTTTATATCTATTTTATATTTGGATTTATTTTATTTTCATGAACATTATCTATCATTTATTTCCGCAAAATTGGATACGTATATATATACATAAACTTTCTATTGCATTTATTAGTCGTTAGTATTATTGTATTATTAGTATTATTTACGTTAATTTTATTTTCTTATCTTCAAACATTTTAATTATAAATTGTTAAGTTTTGTTATATCTAATCTTCTCATGTTGCATAAATATAGAACATACATGTAGTATTTCTAAAATGGCACATGTAGAAAATAAATTCCCACATCACAGGGTTACTGTAATGTGGAAAAAAGAAGAAAAAAACAAAACAAACCCTACCAATAACTGCTTCTATTCCTTCGCAACATTAGGGCTTTGAATGGAACCGCGCTATGATGTCGCAACTCCAGAGAATTGGACTTTATTGGTCTAGTTTCACCCCCTAGAGTTTTCTTATCTACTTGCGATGCGTGTGTATGTGTGTGTGTGTGTCAAGATCCATTACCATTTGAAGAAATGTTTACATATGAAATAGCTTACATTCGTTAACAATCACTTTTCTCGCAATTTGTAAACACTAAAATATCGAAATTTTGCGTCTCCTCTTCCAGAATTTGTCATCTGTTCCTGGGCTTACCTTCATTCAGAGAGCGAGGAAACAGAGTCATATGTTCCAATTAAACTGGACAGCTAAGCTCATAGAAACATTACGGTCCATATTACCCCGCAAACCTTACTTTGTGATATTTCAATCCGGAAAAATAATGAAGTTGAATCTAATTTGAGTTATGCATGAGGTAATGAGATTTGAGAAGTTGTAATTTAATGAAACTCCGCCCCGACAAGCTAATAAGGTGTCCTATTACAAGCAGGTTGAGACCATTCTTTCATACAAACCCTTATAAATTTTTAAAATGGGGCAGAGAGAGAAGAAGAACTGCAAGATACGAAACTTCATCCTTTAAATCATTTTAGCAGTACTAAAATTGGTGCCCGAACATTTACAGAATTTTGTGTATTTTTTTTTATGTTCAATTTTACCCAAATTTGAATATTTTAATCAATCATAATCAATAATATAATAGTAGTGTTTAGTGCAATGTTAGGATGAACCATGATTACAGTATTGTGTGTTTCTCATATTGCTTTTAGGACAATGTTGCTTTAGACAAAATTAAAATTGCATAGATATAAGAATCATATATAAACGTACATACAAAACCATGTATATATATATATATATATATATATATATATATATATATATATATATATATATATAAGTAATTATTTATTTTTTTATTGTTACTTGACATGTTTTTTCAATCATTTTTTTAATTTTTAAAAAATATATACTAGTGAATACTACTTCCTAATACTAATGCTACTAATATTAACTATATTTATTACAGGCTTTCCAAATGACTCTGGGCATAAGAACGTTACAGAAACGAGCTCAGATGACGCAGTTCCTGCGATTCGGACTTTTTCATGTATAAATGTAACATGTAGCCCAATATGTCTCTCGACAGTATTCGAAATTGCTACAAGAGGGGAAATTGGATTGAAATTCATGTAAGTTGGATGTTAGCAGGTGAGTAGAAGGGGGATATTGCCCGTGTTAGGGTTGTAGTCCAAACAGCATACTGACAATATGCAAACTGTTCCCCATATGATGGACTTGTCGGAGCTTGTGGACATGGCCGATAGGTAGCGCTAGAAGCGGGGTGGGCACTTGTAATCAGGAAATTGCTTAGGGTGTCTAATCGTCTGGTAACTCGGCTTTAATCGACTCTTCTCATCGATTATATTATCTTAATGATAATGATGAGGCCACGCCCTCTGATTTCAGCAGTTAAATAGTTTCTTGAGAATAAAAAAGTAATAAATTTTAATGAAGCATACCTTGTAGCAATTTATGTAGCAATTATAAAATTATATGTTTGTATATATATATATATATATATATATATATATACATACATATATATATATATATATATATATATATATATATATGAATTTAATTTAATACCTAACATTAAAATGTCTGACATCATCTACATAAAATGCTTATATGAGGCGTGACAACCATTTATCCATGTATTTATACATAGGTTATGTTTTATAATCATTAGTCATTTTTTACTTTTTATTCTTTTATTTTATTCATTTAGTTTAGCGCGGTTCCTTTTTCCCACATAGGGAGGAAACCCGCTAATGAGGTTGATCTTAAAGCAATCCAAAACTAAAGACTAGAAAACTTCACGTCTCAGAACCCATTGATCTCGAAAATTACGGTGGTTCAAAATTGTACACACAGATATATGTATATATATATATATATATATATATATATATATATATATATATATATTTGTCTGTTGACAACGGCCATAACCACGTTGAATGTACCGGTTCCCGTTGACCACCGAAGTTAAGCAACGTCGGGCGTGGTCAGAACCTGAATTGGTGACCGTTCATGTTCTGTTGGCATTATAAAAGGGTGGCAACCTACAGGTAGCCCGGTGTTAATAGCCCGATCGTTGATACTCCGTTGAACACAAACACACACAAGAATTGTCTGTTCACCGACTAAAAAATGGTCCGATTTTGATGAAATTTGGGACAAATATCTTTCGTCTAATTTGAAAGGTCAAATCCGCTAATCAGCAGACTCCATCCACTGGAACAGGCCGAAATCGTTTCACTTACGTTTTCGAGTGCATATGCATGGAGACAATCATAATATGTGTCTTGACTTCGGAAAACGAATGAAACCATTTTCAAAACGATGTCTTTAACCGTTTCCGAGAAAACAGTCACCACTACCTTTCAAAACTACTTTTCAGTTTGGGTATTCAGGAACGATTGGTTCAGATGAAACTTGTTCCAGACGCTTGACATTCATCTAAGCTAGGACATTAAATTTTCGTTGCGTTTGGAGCTAAGGAAGTATAAGAAAAAAATGTATTTATAGGTATGAAAAGTTTTGAAATCTTGGTATATTTTATAAAATATAAAAACGTTCAGGAAATCGTGTTAAGGGGAAAGTAACCAACCATTCGAAAGTTTACTAAATTCTCTACAAAAAAGGATCTGTTCTCAGTTTTGATGGAGCGATGTCAATCGGAGAAATAAGTGCTGAAGACTTCGAAATTGTTAGTTTTGCTTTTTTTCAACGAGTTCTTTTTCTTTTTACCTTTATTTTTAATTGGTTGTGGATTATTTTAGTAAAAGGAGATATGAAAATGAGAAATAGTGTTATAATGTTCCTAAGAGCTATCGTTGAGATAGAGGATGGAGTAATTTTCTCTTAGGATACAATCAGTTTTAGTTGTGGCGCTTAGAATTTTATTTTACTTCTCTTTCAGATTTCGTGGCACATTTTTCACGATAGATCGTAACGTATCAATAACTGCTTCCATTCCTTTACTAATAGCACTAGGGCTATGAACGGAACCGCGTTAATATGACACGGTCCCTGCGTGTGGGACCTTATAATTTTAATGAAACTAAGCATTATCGGTCAACAAACAATTTTTTTTTTTTTTTTTTTTTTCTGAAGGTTCTCGGCCAGGGAACTTGAAGAAAATAAAATGAATTATACTGACTTAAAATTCAGGCCTAAGTGGTTTTAAATGCTCTCCGGCATAATAAAACACTCAAGAAATAAGGCGAGGGTTGATTTAGAATATCGAGTCTGAAAATACGGCCCTTAGCTTCGGGCTATCTACAGACTGCCACCTTTTTTTTTGTAAGCGGATCGGATGATTAAAAAAAGTTAACCTGCTCAGGCGGGTTTCGAACCCACGTCTCATTAGGTAGGAATGGATACGATACCCATCCTTGGACCTGGAGACCTTACATTTTCTACTTCGGTACAGAATATTGACAACGAAATTATTGCAGACCCTTCTTTTGCAAATCTGTTGTCCGCGCGAAGTTGCACTCAGGAGAATAGTTCTTCAACTCTTTATCAATGAAACCCACTACTTACAAAATATGACCCACCCTTAAACTTCTTATATATCTACATAATGGTCCAATTTTAATGAAATATGATACAAAAATACCTTGTCTCAATAGAAAGTCAAGTTCGTTAACCAGGCCAACCCGCCTAAAGTAATACCGTTTGTTTGGAGAAATTCGCGCGAAATAAATCGTACATTTTACTGATTTGCTTTTAAGGCTTCCAGATACACTTAAAGGTTTTTTTTACATAGGGAATCAAAGAGAAAATGTCCAAGGTTATGGTTATCTATAACCATTTTTGAAGAAAGTGAGAACAATTAGACTTGTCATGGGTCTTTGGCATTTTTGTTAAACATCTTGAAACCGGTTGGGAAATCGTAGCAAAAGTAAGGCATCTATTCGAAAGCTTATTACATTTCCTTCAAAATCGGTTCTTATGCAATTTTCGATAGAGCTGCCTCATTCGGAGAAATCGGTGCTTGAAATCCGAATGTGTCTGTTTCGTTCTTTTGAACGTTTTTTGTCCCAGTTTTTCGAATTTTTTTTTTATTTGTAATTTTTGTACTGAAACAGGACAAGTAAATGAGAAGCATGCTTGTATTTATTGTTGTTGCAAGTCTTATGCCCGCATTATGTATTGAGTCTAATTGTTTTAGTGTTGTTTGGCTGGCAGATGAATATGCTATACACCCGTAGTCCAGTAAAGATCTGGTATAAGCACGATAGAATGTAAGCATGAGAGATCTGTCAGCACCATAAAATGTTTTTTATTTATATTTTATAGTTTTTTTTTTGTGTTTTTTTAAGGTTTAACGGCGTATCAAAAATTGAGCTATTAACGCCGGGCTATCTGTAGGTTGCCTCCCTTTTATAATGCCAACAACACTTGGATGGTCACTCATTCAGGTACTGACCACGCCCGACGTTGCTTAACTTCGGTGATCAACGGAAACCGCTGCACTGAACGTGGCTATGGCCGTTGTCTATATTTTATAGTGATCCAAACTTCTTTAATACAATATTTTTCAGGAGGAAGGTCACAATAAAACAGAATTAACAAAGTCAATTCAATTTATTTTTGCTCTACATGTGCCTTAGGTGCCTCTAAACTCACTAAACAAAAAATACAACCTAATTTTATTAAGATGAACCTTCCTGTACAATGGTCAAATCCAAAATAAGGTCAACCAGCTGTGCAAAATCGATAGATTCCAAAAAACAAAAATTGATCATCCAGAAAAACATTAATTAATTAGCCAGCCTTACTACATACAAACCCACTCATTGACTTTTACACTTAGTGAGCACAAAGCACGACCACTTATCCTACGCCCATTTACGGCGGCCGCCATTACTTGTAATAGTGCTTTTGTAAAACTAGTGTAGTTTTCCAATAGTTATAAATAATTAATAAGCTCAATATTTTGAAAGTGACCTATAATAATCATAGTTAAATTGTCCGACTCGCGTTTCAGTATCATTTGGAAAGCATTGGGTAGAAACAGTTTCTGTCTTGTCATAATCTTTCGTGAAAAATGTAAATACTTGTTAAGATGTTAAATCAATGCAAAGAAGCCTATAACAACACCAAAAAGAAAAACGACCCACATGCGCATACAAATAACAGTATTTTCTTTTTATATTTTGAAATAAGTATTTTCTTTTTCTATTTAAGAAACAAATTAGTAATACATACCTCTAAAATACACCTAGTTGAAGGAGTAGTCAACGCCATCACTATGTTTTTACAAAAACGTTCTCCTAACCACACCCACCATTTACTGACTTCTACAAAGACTTGAACGTCACAAAAACGTTTTTACGAACACGTCACAAACAGATAATTTGCACCAAATCTGGCAAAGGCAACGTATTGGTGGCTATTGACAGAACTGAATACGACAACAAAATGAACAACAAAATCTACTTAATGACACTAATACGTACATACAATGACCCTAGGGACATTACAATCAAGGTGGGAAAAGAGGTTTAATAAACATACCTAAAAAAAACTTAATCCAATATGGCTAATATTGGACGGAAGGTCAATAAAAGAGAATTAACTCTAGGAAGGCAATTAATTTTATTTGTTCTTACTCTATATGTTGCACTCCTTAGGTGCCTGTTCAGGACAAAACTAAATAAATACAATAAATTAAAACTTAGAGCCTAATTGTATTAAGGCGAACCTTACCTTTCAATGGATACGTCCAATATGAGGTAACTATTACCTACTTATAGCGCCAATCAGCTGTGTAAAATCGATAGATTCTAAAAATCAAAAATCGATCATCCAGAAAAAAAATCTTCAAATAGAAAGAATTAGACAAACCCACCTATCACTAACGAATCTCGTATTGGGTTCGTTGCTTTGAATTGTTCTTCGAGTTTTTAATTCAAGTTTCGCTCCGTTCGATTTATTAAGAATTTCTATACTAACCTTTCCAACAGACTCCAGAGGGAAGAACTATATGGAACATTACTTGATTTCTGAATATATTTAAAGTAGAATTCATTCTGAATTAAGTAAGCGTTCTAAATTAAATTAATAAATATAGAACTGATATTTTGACCCCAAGAAGAATGTGTTCTGAAGTGAAAAGAATAAGAGAATTCATTTCCTCATTTAACTGCTGGACTAAAACAGTGAGAGCATTACGTCACTACTATTTAGTCTAATTACCTCGCTGTATTCTAATCTACCTCGGCGGAGAATAAAGAGCAGCTACTCAGATCAGCTTTCCTGTTAGTGAATACTGAAAGACAAACAGGGAATTCTATCGATTCTTTGTCAGGTATCCTCTATCTCAGTGCTGGACTGAAACAGTGAGAGCATTACATAACTACTATTGATTGTAATTACCTCGCTGTATTCTAATCTACCTCGGCGGAGAAAGAAGGAGTAGCCACAGCCACTCCGATCAGCTGGACTGGTAGTGTATCCTGAAGGACAAACAGAGAAATCTATCGATTCTTTGTCAGGTATCCTCTACTTCAGCGCTTGACTAAAACAGCGAGACCATTACGTAACTACTATTGATTCTAATTACCTCGCTGTATTCTAATCTACCTCTCTGGAGAAAGAAGGAGTAGCCACAGCCAGATCAGCTGGACTGGTAAGTGTATCCTGAAGGACAAACAGAGAAATCTATCGATTCTTTGTCAGGTATCCTCCGTGATTGAGGTCTCAATCTGTCCCCTGTACACCTTCCCTCGCCCAATCTCTGCCTTAAATATATAATACAGATTCTCTTACATCCTATCTTCCAGGTCTAATAATATATTCTGGATCTAGCATTATGACCTTTGGAGGCAAAAAAATACCTACCACTCTAAGCTTATCAATTCTATATTATTACCCTTACAAAACACATACAGTAAACAGCTAAATATCAGTAGCAGCGTCATATTCGCACAGATATATAATGCTTACTGATAATAAAAAAAGGGGCATTACATTATTATGGATGCCTGGACTCCGTACTACCGTCGATTTACAAGCAAAACTAAAACACCTACCCTTGATTTAAATACTGTAACCTCAACGGACATGTAAATTCAGACTCAGTAGGAATAAGAAAGTGAGTGCTTTAAAGGAGAAACCAAATTACGAGAAAATAGAAATACTATTTTTTTTTAAATTGATTTTACCAGTTAAACAAGATACATAAAAGTCCGACTCGCAGGAACTGCGTCATCTTAGCGCGGTTCCAGTTTTTTTTTTCTTTTTTTTTTTCTTTTTTTTTTTACGGCACATCTACATCTAGTTCATTAGCGCCGACATCCAGGGTGTAGCGAGGAATTTCACCAGCGAGCCGTGGGATGATAAAATTCCTGCCGGAGGTTGGGAATCGAACCCACCATCTCCCGCTTATGAATCCAAGGCGCTAGCCATTAGACCACGGGAGACCCCGGTTCCTGTTCATATCCCTATTCTCATTTGAAAAGCATAGAATAGAAACAGATAATATTTTCCTCGGCCTTTGTTCAAAGGGTTTTATGGCTGGCTATACCTGGGGTCAGGTCCGCAAGACCCTAGAATCCTCTTCTACCGATACTTCATTTCATACGTTTCAATGAATTGGAAAATATCAAATATTTTCACACATTCCTGTGTTCTTTTACTATAGTAATAATTCTACAGATAAAATCAATTAAAAAATAAAATAAAAAAACCAACAGCATAAAGGCAATTGAAAATATTCAAAAGACGTCAACGAATCTTTTTCTCTTGGCAAGCTATATTTCTAACAATGAATTGTTTTTCTTATTTTGCCTAATCTGTTTTATTGTAAAATACATTATCCAACTATAAGCAATTAAAAAATAACAAGGAATAAAAACAGACAAAAAGAACAGTTCGAATAAGCAAAATCAATTACTTTAATAATTTAAGCACTTATTTCTCCGATTGACATCGCCTAATCAAAACTTTCATCAGAACCTTTTTTGTAGAGCATTTAGTAAGCTTTCTAATGGTATTCTTTCGTTTACCAAATTCTTAACCGTTTTCGAGATATTAAGGAAAATATACAAAGTTACCAAAACTTTTTATGTCTGTTAATAAAATATTTTATTCTAACCCTTCCTTAACTCCAAACGTAACCAAAATTTCAACATATTAGTTTTAATGAAAGTAGAACATGCAGAAAATGTTTCAACTGAATCCCATGATTCTAAGTACCCAAATTAAAAACGGTATTCAAAAACTATTTTTCCAATTTTCTCGAAAACGGTTAAAGCTATCGCCTTGAAAATGGTTTCATTCGTTTTCCTAGCCCAAGAAGCCTATGAAAAGAGTACTTACAAGCTTATGAACTCAAAAACGTAAGCGTTACGATTTTTTCTGCGCGAATTTCGCCCAAACTCCATCTTCCAGTGGGCGGATTTTGCTGGTTAACGAACTTGACCTTTCATATTGGACGACTGATTTTTGTACCAAATTTCATCAAAATCGGACCATTCGTCTTTGAGCTAGAGAGCGAACAGACAAATATATATATATATAAATATATACATATATATATATATATATATATATATATATATATATACAAATTTGAACCACCGTTATTTTCGGTCTCTAGGGGTTCTGAAACGCAAAATTTTCTTGTCGGCATTTCCGGATTGTTTCATTGTATCAACCTTATAAGCGGGGTTCCTCCCTATGGGGGAGGGAGGAACCGCGCTAAAATGAGGAACAATTTTGGGTCTTTGATCATTCGGAGATGATGTCGAAGAGGCCGGAGAGCAATTTCCGCTACTGTAAGTTAATAGCACCTAAAATCTTAGTTTTCTTCAGGATTTAATTGAAGTAGGTTTTTTAATTTTCCAAGATTTTTATTCCAGGATTCCCAAATGTCACTAGGGACAAGAGAGTTATGGAGATGAGGCAGCTCCTGCGAGTCGGCCTTTTTTATCATCTATATTTTGAGTAAACTCTGCCTTGCCCTGTGCTAAGTCAGATTACATTATGACAATTTTATGTATTTATATATATACAGGGTGTCCCGTAAATGTCTAGTCATATTTTGGGAGGTTATAAAGGAACCTTTGGTGAACAAAAAATGTCATGTGGCGATTTTTCGAATTCTCACACATAAGGGAGAAAACGACATTTTATTGTTTTTACGAGACAAACGTGGTTTTTAGAAGAATAATCATTGTAGCTCCGCCCCAGGTGGTTTTACTAGAAAGAAAGTGAAACCAATCGAAAGCTGAGTAAATTTACTATAAAACTAGTTGGGAGCAAACATAAAAATGAATGATTTTAAATATGTCTATCTTACCAAAAGAAAGCTATTCTAAATTTCCTGACTTTTTCTTGATCTTTCTTACCAGCGTTACTCCTCAATGGGCAGGATCTGAGATTTCCAGGTTTCAGAAAAACTTCTTCATTTAACCAACTTTCCATTCATGTTTCACAACCCTGTGTTATTGAAGCAAGTGAACGATTTAGGAACAAAAGTTTATAAAAAAATATGGATCTGTGAAAAGAAAATTAATTTTTTTTCCCTCAGTTTATTCAAAAAGCTCAAAAGAAATAGTTATTTTTATAAATATTTCCTTAAATATTAAGTAAATATTTATTTAAAACAATAACAAAAATTACTTTCACAAAAATAAAAAAAGTTCTATAACAGTAAATAAATAAAATACACATTAATTTTGAATTTATTAATTGTAGTAACTAATACTGGGTCTAGGAGGTGGCCATTAATCAACCCCAACCACACATTAACCTGAAAAATAATTATTTTTACATAGTTAACACATTTGAACACATTTTTACAGGACTATCTATATCTTATTAATTATTAGGGATGGGATATTTAATTACCACAACAATCACACATGGGTTCACGAGAATCCCAGGGCGGTTCACAAGCGTGGCCATCAGCATTAATTCAAGGTTAAGCATTGGTTCTTAAATTATAAATACCTGTAAAAATATGTTCAAATGTGTTAACTATGTAATTTTTTTTATTGTTTTAAATAAATATTTACTTAATATTTAAGTAAATATTTAAAAAAGTAACTATTTCTTTTGAGCTTTTTGAATAAACTGAGGGGAAAAAAATTTTCTTTTCACAGATCCATATTTTTTTTATAAACTTTTGTTCCTAAATCGTTCACTTGCTTCAATAACACAGGGTTGTGATGCATGAATGGAAAGCTGGTTAAATGAACAAGTTTTTCTGAAACCCGGAAATCTCAGATCCTGCCCATTGAGGAGTAACGCTGATAAGAAATATCAAGAAGAAGTCAGGAAATTTAGAATAGTTTTCTTTTGGTAAGATAGACATACTTAAATTCATTCATTTTTGTGTTTGCTCCCAACTAGTTTTATAGTAAATTTACTCAGCTTTCGATTGGTCTCACTTTCTTTCTAGTACAAGATCCTGGGACGGACCTACAACGATTATTCTTCTAAAAACCACTTTTGTCTTGAAAAACAAAAGAACCACGTTTTCCCACAATATGACTAGACATTTACGGGACACCCTGTATATATATATATATATATATATATATATATATATATATATGTATATATATACAGCGCTGTATAACAAACTAGAAGCTGAACTCCATGCAATATTTCTTGCCCTCACTAACACTCTTTCATCACAACACTCAAACATTATCATCTGTACAGATTCTCTTACTTCACTACACATATTACAGAACTTATACACTCAACATCTCAAAGCAATCCAAATCAAACAACACATCTACAAAGCACAACTTTCAGGCATACATACAACAATATATTGGCTACCAGGATATGAAGACCTAGGACTTAGTACGACTGCAGACGAACAAGCAAAATTGGCTACTCAAGACTTAACAATTCAACCACTAGACATTTTTTACCAAGACCTTACGAGACAGGCTAAACATCAAATCACAAACAAATGGTAAAATGACTGGACAAACCTATCTACCAACAACAAACTGCGACAAATAAAACGGAACATCGCGGAATGGCCTTCCAGTCACAGACAAAACAGAAGAGAAGAAGTAGTACTTACTAGACTCAGAATTGGACATACACGAATAACACAGGAGTACTTAATGACTAAAAAAGAAAAGCCTACATGTAATATATGTAACACGAACTGACCGTTAAACACATACTAACAGAATGCCGGCAAGGTCAAAATCTAGACTTACCGTATGACATGACCGAATTACTTACTGACAGCAGTCCACACAAACCAGCAATCCTTACACACCTCAAAACTATTAATATGTATGGAAAAATTTAACACTTTCTAATTTTTTTTTCTTTCTTTTTTTTTTTGTAATAGAAACATGATATATCTCTATTACATTTAAACGTGTGCAATAAATAACATAAGGAAGGGATTGCGTCACTTGGTAAATTGTCAAGAACGAATAACATGTAATGAATGAATATGTACTATTGTCTAATTTTGTAATATAATTTATAACTAATTTACGAACCAGATGTATATGAATAATAACACTTGTTTATAGATGTTTATATGTAATATTGTAACTAATGTACATATGGAATAACGGTTTGGAGCGAAACGCCTTAGATGCGCATGGATGCTCATAAATAAATATTAAAAAAAAATAAATATATATATATATATATATATATATATATATATATATATATATATATATATATATATATATAATAGGTTAACATTGGTACGAGCTACGTATTATCTTATTATTATAATGATTATTGTTTTTATTTTTCACCCTATAGGCGCTAATAGCACTTATTGTTTACGGTTTTATTTAATTGCCCATTCCTACATTTTATATTAGGTAATGAAACCTCTTTAAGGAAGAGAATGAATATTTCTGCTATGTTATATTTTTGTAGATAAGAATTCTTTGAAAATGTGTTCAATACTTATGATAATGTTACACAGAGATCATTTTGGACGATCTCTCTTTTGACATCAAATATCAGCGAGTTGGCCTTGAATATCCAATTCGACGTCGTGTATTATCGACATCTTCCTTCTTGGTTAACTTGAGAATTATTCACAGGCGTATATAGTATATTTTATATATTATAGTACGTTTTTATTAACACACTAAAAAGTCCGACTCGCAGAAACTGTGTCATCTTAGCGCGTATCCTAGTAGTTCACCTAAGGAATAGGAGCAGTTATTGGTAAGTATTGTTCTTTCGTAAAGCATATAATATAATTTTAGGCGCCGCAATAGGAAACCGTCAGTAGGGTCATTCTCTGTCAAATCAACACACTTTTTCACCTCACCCTTTCCGATTTTAATGAAAATTAATACACCCAAAGTAGGTGTTGGGAAAAATAAAAATACCAAATTTCAAATTTTTATCTAAAACGGTTTTCAAAATACGGCCACGTAAAGTTTTCAAAAAGCGGTCAAAATCTCGCTTTTTCAAAACATTTAAATAGACATAACTCCTCTCCTGTTCACGTTACAAACATGGGAAAGGTGTCAATGTTTATCTCTTTATATGCCCTTTCAAACGACATGCAACAAATGATAGGTTATGAGAACATAATTTCACTGTCAAATATTCAACCACTTTAATAGTTTAACATTTATAAATATGTAAATTGTTGATATTTATGTTCTCTTTAAGTTCCCAGTCAATTAAAATATTTTGAGTACAATATATCATTAAATTTTAGACAAATATTCTAAATTAAACTTATTACAACAAATTATTAAGGTATAATATTTTTTTAAATAAGTTTTGTAATGAAGATTATGAAGTTGAAGCGTCTATAAAATATATGCAACAATTAAATTAAATGTTTTGAAAAAGCGAGATTTTGACCGCTTTTTGAAAATTTTACGTGGCCGTATTTTGAAAACCGTTTTAGATAAAAATTTGAAATTCGGTAGTTTTATTTGTCCCTATGCCTACATTGGGTGTACCAATTTTCATTAAAATCGGAAAGGGTGAGGTCAAAAAGTGAGTTGATTTGACAGGGAATGACCCAGTATCATACGCTGGAATTACTTCATCCTGTTTCTCAACCTTTGTTCTACCAATATGTTTATAATTTCATTGCTTTTATTAGAATACTTATTTTACTGCTAAATTTATTTAAACACTATATAAAAAGTGCGGTAAACAGAGACAAAATCCCGTTCAAAAGGGCAATAATAATACTTTTGAGATTTTAGGCACTTATTTCTCCGACTGACATCGCCTCTTCGAAAATCGCTTTATAATCTTTTTTTTTATAGAGAATCTAATAAGCTTTCGAATTGGCACCTCTTTTAGAAATAATAAGGAAAATAGGAAGGTCACAAAACGTTTTGAAATTAATACAATTTTTTTCTGATACTTCCTTATCGCCAAACTTAACCAACATCTAAATATATCGTTTAGTTCAATACGATACTTAGTGAACAATGTTAAACTGAATCAATCGTTTGGGAATACCTAAACTAAAATTAGTTAGAAAAACTAGTTTTATATACTTTTCACGTAAAACGGTTACGGATATCACTTTTAAAATGTTTTTTTTTTCGTTTCCCTCCGTTACAGAACCTGTAAAAAGTATACCTGGAAGCCTAGAAATCAAAATCCGTAAGCGCAACGATGTTTTTTGCGCGAATTTCCGGTAGGCGGATTCTGCTGGTTAACGAACTTGACCTTTCAAATCAGACAAATTATTTTTTACTAAATGTCATTAAAATCGGTCTTTTTATGAGCTTACCTTTCTGATTTAAGTTAGTTTATCTTCTATTGTGTAAGTAAGGTTGGTTTTACTTTGCGATCGTCTTTGGTAAGTCAGCACCTGTGTTTCGTCCTGTGTTCCAGTCTCCTGGGAGCGAAAATATAATCATGATGTATGGACTAGGTTATACCGAAGTCTTACGTGTAATTAATTCAAGAAAATTCTATGTAAAAAATCGTACAAAGTTCCGTATTGAAAAGGATATACGGTATTATCAGAGGAAGGATCTCATCCTTTGGGCTTATCAATAATGAAGTAGACAAAAATTTGATGGGGTATTTTAGGTTTGCATTAGAGCGAAGAATAGGCCGAAGATGAAAAAGGAAATATGAACCCCTATAGATTGTTGGAACTCTTTTCAGACCTAAGAAGAAAGATAGTCGGATGAATAGATTGATAGGATAACCTAAAGGGATGTTCTTGGATGATAAGATGTCTGAAGCAGGATAAGTGCAGCTTCCTATCATAGTAGATGAATCAACTCCAAGAAAATAGGGTTTTTAATAGCTTTCTTTTAGGGTAAAGATCTAAAGGGTAATCATTTTATCCTTAAGGTACATTTTTCAAGCTAACTTTTTTTTTGCGCCGTTTTTCCAGGAGAGCGATTCACCTTAGCGCAAAAAGCGTTGTGCCGACGTAGGGGACTACACGACCTGAAATGAAGGAATATTTTACGCCGTGGTTTACCTGTTATATTATTTGTTTACAGCTGTTTTCAATTTCATGTTATACTTGTTTTTTATTCATTCAGTCTAAAATGTTGTACTGTCCAATAAAGCCCAATTTCAGGTTATTATTTTTCTTTTATAACAATTTATTGGACTAATCAATAGCTTTTAAAATTGTGGGTAAAACTGAAGGAGAGCGTCCTCAGCACCGATTTTCTTCAAAGTTTTCACTATAACGTATTTTGATGCACTAAACACGAATCCGTTGAAAAAAAAAACCGCTCTCAACTAGGAAAGAAGTTATTAAGCACTAAAGTTCACTGTTATAAAGGTTATAAAAGACGGGGTAAACAGCTTATATGTAAACACGCGCATGTGCAATGGTCTTTAATGACGAAGTGTAATTGAAATTTAGACTCACCTGTGGTAGCTGACTTGGTCGTAAACTGTCGCTTTTGGGCATACGTGCTATGCGTTTCCGCTCGCTTAAGAAAACATCAAAACCCCTAGTCAATCCAACTCGCAGAAATTAAAAGAATCCTATGCCAAAAAGTCGTCCTATGCCCAAAAGTAGTTTCATTTAACTTAAACTGTTGCCCACATTTTCCACAATCGAGAGTATTACTCAAAACTTTGTTTTGTATTAAAAATTTGAGTAATTCTTCTCGATTGTGGATATGAATTATGAAGTCGTGTAATTTCATTTTTATTCAAAACTTTCTACAAAAAACTGTAATAACGATAACAATATCAAGCTAATTACAGCTTAGAGGGAATTAGAGAAGCTTAGGAGGAACAAATCATAAAGGCATTAGCTAATTATTAATGGATTTCTGTTATATAATACTTATTAGGAGCGAAACAAGAAATTTGAAGAATGTTTCATTATTTAAAAAAATGTTTCTGAATAAATAAGTGTTGGTAAATTTTAATAATTGATAGTTAATTTCAATTACACTTCTTCATTAAGGACTATTGCGCATGCGCGAGTTTACAAGTACGTTGTTTATGCGATCGTTTGTAACCTTCATAACTGTGAACTATTTTTTTAAATAACTTCTTTCCTAGTTGAGAGCGGGGTTTTTTCAACGGATTCGTGTTTAGTGCATCAAAATACGTTATAGTGCAAACTTTGAAGAAAATCGGTGCTGAGGACTCTCTCCTTCAGATTTACCAAATTGTGTCTAATTTTCGATCATGTTCCTATTGATCATGACCACAGATCGTCACATCGCCCAAACACACCTTAATCTCTTCAAGATTTTCAGGGGCAACTATATTCGGTATAGCTCTCTGAAAACCCGGAACTCCATTCCTACCACCAAACGAAATATAAGTGAATTGATATAATTTTCCACAGGCTTCAAAGGCAATACAAGGGTATGTTAGGGTGCGTTTACATCTGACACTTCTCGCAGGAAATACATATATCTCAGGTGTCGCATAGATATTCTCTTGCAAGTTTATATACTGTCAAAAATAGTTTGAAATTTATGGCTTGGATATGTACAAGACAGTTCTGGATTTGGTATAATTTGCGATAATTGTACGGCCCTTTTATACACATACATTTGTGTCCTGTGCTAGCAAATAATCAGTGTTTACATGTGATAGTATAGAAGTGTCGATATTACAGCTAGTCCCCATGATATTTATCCTGGACATTAAAGTCTTCTCTTTATAATCAGTGTTTACACCTGACGGTATAGAAGTGTCGACACTTATACCTTAAGATAGAAATATATGTCTCAGACATGCATTGTTTTTTGTTTCCCTTGTTTATAAAATAGCGTGGAAGATGTTTATAACCATCCAACGTCTATAACGTTCCAATATTTATAACCCTCTAATGTTTATAAGCTTCTAGTTACCTTTCTTATAAATCATTTTAAAATATGAATGCCAATACTTTTCTTACCTCCAACATTCAACCTAATCGAAGGTTTCTAGGCTTATTAGGTGGTATTTCTTAACTTAATCACTCTATTTTCACTTCACTAAGAGGTCATTACTGACGAGCTGTGACTAAATCGGATCGGATCGGGTCGAGACCAATGTAGGCACTCACGTCGGCCGCTGTTGGCCGTTCTCGATCAAACGAAATCGGATCGGATCGGATCGGGCAAAATACGGGTCCAATGTAGGTGCAGCCTAACGCAACATAATTAAACGCTCGACATCACCCAAATCCAGCAGCTCAACAAACGTTAAGAAGAAGTACCCGTGATCGGCACTCACCAGCATACTTCACCATCTAGGAGGGATGAATGAATATTATTTGTTTACAGCTGTTTTCTATTTCATTGTTTATAGTTGTTTTCTATTTCATTGTTTATAGTTGTTTTCTATTTCATTGTTTACATGGGTTCATTGTTCACTTATGTTGTATTCATTTAATATCCAATAAAGCCGAGTTTCAGGTTATTCTTTCTCTTTTATAACATTACATACTTTCCTCCACAGTACCGACTCTTCCTGGTCATCGTCAATAATTTAACAGCAGCGCCAAAGTTTTCCTCTTCCTGCATAAGTCCACGAAGCATGCAACTGTTCAGGTAACTCCTCTCGATAAACTATACGAAACAACTATCACGCCGTACATTGGGGCCAAATGACATTTAGTATTTCAAAAAAGGCTACAGCCTCTAAATCTAAACCGATTTCAATGCATTTTTTTTTTTTTTTTTTTTTTTTTTTTTTTTTTTTTTAAATGAAAGCTGATAAAATTTAAAACTACTTCGTCTGGCGTGATTTTGGGTTTTTATTCCCCTGTTTATTAAAGTACGCATAAATAATTGACGAGCTTAAATAATTGAAGGATATCCTTAAAATTAAACATTTAAATCCTGATTAGACTGACATCTTCACAACGTAAATTTATCTTAATTCAACAATGAGATTAATATATTTTGTGAATGATTTGAAAATGGATTTCGATTTTTTCCATGTCTAATCAGCAGGATTTGAATGTTTAATTTCAACGATATTACTGCTGATATTAAGTTCGATGAAAAATAAAATATCATTTTATGTTTAATTGTGAAAGTTCGTGAATTATTAGTACTTAATTAAATAAACGGGGGAATCAAAAAAGCAAAATCAGTCTAGACAAAGTTGTTTTAAATTTCATTAGTCTTCATTAAAAAAAAAAATTGCATCAAAATCGGTTAAGATTTAGAGGCTGTAGCATTTTTTGAAAAAGGAAATATCGTTTGGCCCCATTGTACGGCGCCTGTAAAGCGCGTCTTACATTTCACGCTCATGCCGGACAAATTTCGTATCTGTTGCGCAAAATATCAGCCGCTAGGAAGTATCTCAAAAAGGGACAGATTTTAATGATATTTAGTACAAAAATAGTTTGTGTGATTTCAAAGGTCGTTAACCAGCAAGATCTGACTATTGGGGCATGTGTTTTTTTTTTGGCGAAATTTGCGCGAAAGAATTTGTAGAGCTTACTTTTTTGCACGAATAGGCTTTCAGGCACACTTTTATAAGCAAAGGAGCGTGGATAATTTAATGAATCTATTTCTGGGACCATATCTATGAATCTAAGGATTTTCAGATATATTTTTCTATGTTCGATAGCTTATTAAATTTCCTACAAATACGGGTTTATGTGATTTTTGATTGAGCAATCTCGTTCGGAGAAATTGGTGCTTAAAATGGAGTATTTTCTGCGTAGGATATTCACAACTTCCTGTTGCTACGCTTTTGAGATTTCATTTTACATTATTACTTGTGTTTACGTTTTCACGAAAGATTATGACAAATTGAAATTCTTCCTATCGTAATTTTTCCAAATTTCACTACAGAGGATAAAGCAGTAAGGTCCAGTTCCTGCGAGTCAGATCTTTTTTATTTTTTTTCATTGATTGACCTGTTCGTGGTTCCTAACGCCAAGGAAAATTAATCTACAAGAGTGAATCTTTTTACAACGAGAAATAAACAAAGAATCATTTATTCAAAGTATAGTAGAGCATAAAAGGAGAGTGCTAAATGACATCGCTGATAAATCACGTACGAATGTACGTTTCCCTCCCAAGGCTGTACGGTCTCGTCAAAAGGTCAATGAAATTTGTCGCTCCTCTAAGCACACTTAATTAGTGACGGTTTAAGCCCTAGTTTCAATTATGCTTGTGCCGTAATTGTCCCACCTCTTGGCTACAGTACTGCCTCCGTTGGGGTGAGTATTGATCAGAGGGTGACGTACCCCCGTAATGTCCGCTCCCGCTTCCACGCCAGACTTTTCTAGTCTGACCCACTGCCCACGCTCTTTGCGGTAAGTCGACAACCGCATTGGGATAAACAGCCAATAATCACCAATAATTTCAATTAAGAAAAAAAAAATATAACAATCACCACAAATGGAAACAGTATCCTAAGCGGAAATTACTCCTTCCGCCTTCTCAAAGTTTATTCTACATATACATTAACGCAAATATGTCTCTTATTCTCATATCTTGCTTTAATAATGTCATCATTTTACTGTCGTTGAGATAAACGAAGGAAATCAAACTGTTTTCACCGATTTCTCCAATTTAAATCACCCCATCAAAAATTACTTCAGAACCGTTTTTGTAGGAAATTTATTAAGCATTCGAAAGACTACTGTCCAGTTACCACGATTTCCCAACTGTTTTCGAAAACCCTAAAGCTGTATATTTCTGTTAGTAAATTTTTTTTTCTATTACTTTATCAACGCCAAACATAACCAAAATTTAAATGTCTCTGTTTGAATTAATGCCAAACATCTATAAAATCTTTAAAGTGAAACCATCTTTTCTTTATATTAAACTGAAAATTAGTTAGGAAAACGGTTGCAGTTATCGCCTTCAAAATGGCGATGTCCATTATCCATCTAAAAAACTGAGGAGCAGTTTGCTAACATACCTTCATTCAAGTTTATGGACGGATATTGCGGAATTCATTCCAGTTGTGCACATCTCACACGGAGCTGATTTACAATTTCTTTTCGCCAGCTTATTCATTAGTGTGGCAAGTCCTAATACAGGAGACGGATATACTCATTGCCGTCACGGCGCACAGTGGGACGAAACGCCCAAAACCCGCGACATTGGCCGAATTTGAAACTTCTTTTTTTTTGATCGACAACTACAAGGACTTGTTCCACATAGTCCAGGGTATCTGAAAAAACAGCAGACTGCGCCAAAAAAATCGTAATACCCCATACTTTTAACTTTTCTTAGGATATGCCGTATTTCTGTGTTCAACTCATTATTGATGTGGCACAGATGCATACTTTTTTTTCACCTGCAAATATTTTTGAGCTTGTGTTGGCCAATGTACGCTTCTGAAAAAAATAAACTAAATTTTTAAACAGCACTTTTTTGTTGTTTTTTTTTACACCTTTTGTGATAAAAATAGGTGTAGTTAAAAAGAAAAGGAAAATAGAAGAGTGTGTGGCGAGTTGTCGGGGTTCTGATAAGAGATATAGTAAGATATATACCTAAGTAAGAGATATACGTAAACATTTTATCCACCCAGATCCGCCGGGGCTCAGGAGCCTTATTAATGTTTGAAGAAGTACTGGTGGCAACAGCTACATCGCCGAATAGCTCATAAGGTTATTCAGGTGCAAGGTCGCCGATTTGGCCCATTTTTTTCCTGGTGATTCTGCATCGAAGAACAGTCGACATGTGTCCGAGCGTTTCGTTCATTACGCCTTAGGAGCCGAGAAATAAAATAAAACAATTTAAAAATGCTTTATTATATTTAACGAGTTTAGAAAACGATATCGGCATGATTTTTTCACCAATTTGTTTGTTTTAGAGAGAAGATTACAGAAAAAATACAATCGTTAAACAATAATTTATATTTCGTCAAATACATTCAAAAATATGTTTAAATTTTTAAGTAAACTAGCATTATACATTTTTCACACCAAAAATAATAGCAGATTTAGAATCAGCATCCCTAGAAACCCTTATGTGGTAAATATCATCGAAAACAAAATCATTTTTTTCCAGTCGGTAAGAGACACTTTGTAAGTGAAAACTTTACGAGACGTTTTGAAATTCAATATCTCCTCTTGAGATAAACCAATATTTACATCCTTGGGCTCTTTCTAAAGAAGAAAGACTCCTTTTTATAACCATATAAATGACTATTGTATTTTCTTAGACGATACTTGTAAGAAATGGTTCTCAAAATAAAAATAAAATTATAACTTTCTTGCATATAACGTTGAGCCCACAGCTCTATAAAATACCCCGATTGGAAGAAAATGTATAACTTTGGGGCCTTTATCGACCGTTCAAATTTGGTTTGAATTTGCTCTAAACGCCAGCTTCCCTGACCTTTTTTTTATATTTTGATTAAAAATGTACACCATTAAAGTTTAATGGTGTAAATTTTTGTCAAGTATGTCTATTATGGAAAATAATTTTTTGTAACAATTTGTCACTCAAAAGGCTCCAAAACTATCGACCAGAGTGACGTGGGGAGTATTCCATGAGATTCAGTGCATGAAAAACAAAAGGAAATTATACCTCCCATCCCCAAAATATAAAACCTGAAATTTTAGGTTTTTGGTCCATCATTTTTGGTCATTGACCAAAAATCCCGCCAAGATAAAAATAAAATGACTTCAGATTTGAGTTCTACAGCCTCGAAAACATTTGGTTTCGGGTTTTCAGGCCGAAACGAGGATGTTAAGAGGTATAAAATTGAATGTCTGCGGTTTTAAGCGTTTCGTCCCACTGTGCGTCGTCAGTGCAAGTCTGTTTCATTGTTTTCAATGCATGTGTTTCCTTTCCATCGCTATCACGTTGTCAGTGGGATAGATTGCTGAAACACGCAGTAGGTTTAGTGTAAGTGATACATTGAGCATCTCCCAATTCCATCAACTGGTAAGCAATGATAATGAATAATTTGACAGAACAAATCCATTCGACCACATGGATAATGCCTTCCGCAAGAGGAATGACGAAGCAAACGCTGATATGGCCTAAGAGAGCTTTGATTCGATATTGTACACCGACGAGAAGAGACACCGACTGTATCCAAGCTCCCCGAGAAACACCACCTCTATATGCCATACACCGCTAATTGTGTTTCCACCAGTCAGTTAAGACTAATAAGTTCGTTAGTAGGGAGAACTCCTAGTAAATAAATTATCAATCTATTTACAGCGACCGTTCCGCGGGTAATTCTATTATCCAGTCCATTGCGGGAGTTTTGTACTGCTCCTCTCCCCCTACCCCCAACCAGGACCATAAAGTAGCAAAAGTGCCTCCACCAAAGTGGCTACCCGCATCACACACTAATAATCGAGTTAGAATACTTTCGATAAATTGTGTTTTGTCGTGCAGTTTTATGAACAAGGATTTCTTTTTCAATTTTTAAAGTCCTTTGATCTCCCCTATATGTAACAAAATTCGTTTATGACGTCGGGATGCTGTTGCAATTTGCAAGTGCAGACGAGAAATGTATATTTGTGTATATGGGTCAATACATATCAAGTGGTCCAAGGTGGTTGCTTGACCATTTTAGAAAAAAAAATTGATATTTGTACCATCAATTATATATGGAATCCATAGTTGAAAAAAATATTTCGTTTCGAGCCTTCTGCTCAAATTCAGAAACATAAATATGCTTTATAGTCCGAGAGCCAGTAACCGCACGTTTCATGAAGTGTTTTATGAACCCTGAAATTTTTCTATAATGTACCCCTTGGGTAGATAAGAAGGTAAGTATGTGTTTCCTGGACATACCTTGGAACACCAGGTACTGGCATAGGGGAAAGGTGAAAAAATATTTCCCAAAAATAGAGTTTTATTCAGACGCCTTAATGTAATATTAAGAGAATTTTACAATGGATAATAAATATGGCAGGCACTTTTAAGGGGTATAACAGGTAAAAAAAAAAAAAAACTTAATTGTTTTTATTCTAATATTAAATGAGAGTTTTATTCGCGCTGCCATTAAATTATTATTTTTAAAATTGCCTTAATTTGCAATTTTCTTTCATTAATAATACATAGAATGGCTTCTGAATAAAACACTATTTTTGGGCAATATTGTTTTGCACCTTTCCCCTATGCGCAGTACCTGGTGTTCCAAGGTATGTCCAGGAAACACAAACTTACCTTCTTATCTGCCCAAGAGGTACATTATAGCAAAATTTCAAGGTGCATAAAACACTTCATGAAAAGTGCGTTACCAGCTCTCCGATTATTAGGTCCATCCGACAAACCTATGTAATGTACTGTATAGCATATAGTATTCTTTTTCCACCACGCATGCGCGAAGGCCAGCAGACACATTACTGTGACACTTTTTTTGTAACGCTTAGTTCCACCCGACAAAACTATGTAATGTAACATACATTCTTCTTTTTCGTACATGGTCATTGCCCATGCGCGTACACCACTGCGCATTCACGAACGCCACTGCGCATTCGCGAACGCCGTTGCGCAGGGGCGAACACCACTAGAATTGCGCGAACGCTAGCGGTCACTTTTTTGTGACACATACAGTATTATTTTTCGTACATTGTCTTGCCACAACGCATGCGCGAACGCCAGCGGACACTTTTTTGTGGCACATACATTCTTATTTCTCGTACATGTCCACTGCGCATGCGCGAACGAAACTGTGCATACGTGAACGCAACTGAACATGCGCGAACGCCACTGCGCATGCACGAATGCCAGCGGACACTTTTTTGTAAGGTTTTTTTTTCAGTTTAGTCACCGCTAAAGCATATTTATGCTAAAAGTTTATTAGTCAACCGTTTGAAAATGGCAGCCATCTTTGTTTCACCGCGCAAGCTGATTTTTGAGTTTAGAAACTCTTACGGAAAACTCATTTTCTCAGGACTGGTAAGTCATAGAATAACAATTCAAACATCATTGTTTTCCTAGCCGTATTTTATGTCTTCTTCAGTATTTGAATATTTTGAAATCCAATACCTGAAAACTACCATTGAAAACAAACAACTCTTTTCATTTCTCTAAAGAGTGCTTTTGAGGGTATTTTTTTAGCATAAGGGGATGTACATCAAAGTTGGCATGAAAATAAACCTAACTAAGTAGCTTGCATTAAAACTACTCTTAACCCTGATATTTGTTATCCCATTTTTTTTTAAACTTCTAAGTTTTGATAACTTTAGGCATCAATATCTGCTGATAAAAATCTATTTTTTTTATATGTTTTACATAGTAGTAACATAAAAATACAGTAAAAATTTCATCCTGTATATTTGAGTATTTTTGTAGCTTTGAATTTTTGAAAATGGTCTTTTTTGCGCCCATTTATGCGTAAACTTGCATAATTCATTAAATGTTTATTATTTGTGAACTTTTTACTTTTAATAACTCTTTTAACTAGTTTTAAAAGCTTTTACTCTATATATAATAAAACAGAAAATACTCTAGTTCCAGAAGAGAAGAAGAAAACTTTATTAACAAATAACAAAGTGGGCTGCCCAACTATATCGGGTTGCTGGAAACACAGCATGCTAATCCACCAGTTATAGGTATTGCTTTCTAAATTTAGGCCTTCCCCTTTTAAATTTTCATTATATTGTTTATTGATTAAAATATTTAATATTATAAAGACAAACACCTTCAGTATTTGTATGATTTTGTTAAATGTTTAGCCTGAAAGTTTGTTAAAATTATGAATTTTGAGCTTTCCTATATATATATATATATATATATATATATATATATATAATTATTTATTCTTTATATATGGCCAAGGTCAAAAATTTATTCTTTGACCTTGGCCATATATAAAGAATAAATAATTATACGTAAATAAAGGTCAGAAATACGTGGAAAATAATATATATATATATATATATATATATATATATATATATATTACATAAACATATATACAAATTTGATCTAACGTTATTTTTGTGATTTAAGAGTTCTCAAACATGAAATTCTGTAGACGCATCGTGTCGACACTTATCGAGGGAGTGAAAAAACGCGCGAAAAAGCCTAAATGTTCTAAGTGTTTTTTGTTTTTGAGAAAAGGTTTACTGAGGTATGATTTAAGACTAAAAGAAGAACATTTAAAGCAATGACTCTTTAAGAAGGAGCCAAGTGACAGGTGTAAATGTAACAGCACATGGGCCCCCTACTTTTCCCAATCCCCAACTTCTACAAAACCATTAACTTTTATCAGGGGGGCCTCTCTCACTTTTTCCTTCTCTCCCGATATTTCCGTGCAATATTTTCTGCCTGCTAAATACTGGTGAAACGGTTCTTTGACGCGCCGTGAAAATCAACTGTCACAGCTCAAAATCCACCACACAGGAATTACACTATCCTAGCGTGTTTCCGCTCTTATCATAGTGTCATTTGGAATACATAGAATTGAGAAATTAATTCTTTGTTTTAATCTTTCCTAAATATATAGGTATGCACACACACACACACACACACACACACACACACACACACACACAAAATATAAGCGGTATTTTCAAAGAGACCATACATATGTCCTTATGTATTTCAACACGCTGAATCCAAATCCGGAGTACGTTTCACCCCAGCACGTCAGGTTTCAGAACGTTTGAAGGTCAAATTTCGTATGAAGTCGTTTAAAAAGAAATAAATAGAGCTTCCATGGTTTTGAGGGTTGCGTAATTCGAATCCGAGGTCTGTTTCACCACATCGGTGCAAAATCAAGGTCATTTCAAGGACAAATATGCCTCTTCTGCCAAAAAGAATTTTGACAGCAGATTCATTTTTTGCAAAATAAACATATTTGTACTTAAAATTACCTTGATTTTGCGCCAATGTAGTGAAACAGACCTTAGATTCGAATTCAGCGACCCTTAAAACCATGGAAGCTCTACTTATTTCGTCTTTAACGATTTATACGAAATGTGATCTTCAAATGCTCGGATTAGGAAGTCGTGGAAGGTAATCATTCAAAATCATACTAAATTTTCAACAAAAAGGTTCTGAAGCAATTTTCGATTAGGCGATGTCAAGCAGGGAAATAAGTGCTCAAAACTTCAAGAGTTTGTTCTTTTGGACGGATTTTTATAGTTGCTCAGCTCACTTTTTAATTGGTTGTTTTTTTGTTTTAAATTGCATTTATTTTTAGAATTAGTATTATAGTAGAAGAACACAAGAAAATGTGAACCGTTTTGAAATTTTTCAATGCATTGAACTGTGAAATAAGTATGTCTAAAGTGGATGTTCGGGGCCCTTTGTCTTTTATCTGTTGGGCATAGAATCATCTTTCCAAATGAGACTAGGGATAAGAACAGAACCGCGCTGAGATGACGCAGTTCCTGGACGGTCGGACGGTTTTTACTCTATATGAAGACCTCAGGATTATCTAGACAAGTTCTATACTTACACAAGTATGAGGGTTACATTTTATGAGCTTCTGAGATATTTGAAAGATCCCGGAAGCTCATAAACATATATGTTAAAAAAAAAAAAAAAAAAAAAATCGTTCTCTTTAGATGGGCAGAACATATGCCGGTTTTTGTAGCTAAATAACAAACATTTCGACATTTAAGAGAATATTATTACTTTTTGTCCGGACTATACCCTCCCTTCACGTTAGTTCATCCACCAGGATTGAAACTTTGCTGGTTTACGAACTCATTCGATCATTTGTTATGGGAGTGCTGTAGTTCAAGTTACAAAGGGAAAAGTCAAAAATTGTGCCCATATGGCGATCCGCTGTCAATCCATGAAATTCAATTTCTTGACCCTAGGTTGGCTTTGAAGATCTGCTCGGCAGGAGTGGACCGTCCCCACCCCCACGCAGCTGATGCTCCCTAAAGTGCATAGCGGTAAATGCATCAGCAAACACACACCCCCTCGATGCACTATACGGGGAGTGCGTCTGCCCCATCCCACCGTTCATTTGGAAAGTTTATTTGTTGAAGGTTTGAAATATATATATATATATATATATATATATATATATATATATATATATATATATATATATATATATATATATAATATAACTCACGTGTCTGTCTGCTTTTCTGTTTATTTGTTCCTTATACAAATCTACACCGTTTGACCGATTTTGACCAAACTTGGCACACAGGTAGTTCTTGATACGTGTAATCTCCTAGGCTAGGTCAAAATAGTCAAATTTCAAAATTTGGTCAAATGGTCAAAAGTTTTGTTCAAGAAAAATTGGCTACACTGGACAATTCAGATTGTGACGGCCATTTTGAATCGACTACTACTGGCCTCTGTCGGCTGTTAGATGAAGTACTGTTGTGCTGGCCTCTGCCGGTATCATTATGAACTAAAACAAATTCACATCGTTTGACCGATTTTCGTAACTGGGTATAGACAAGGTATCAAGTATATCTTGATGCGGGGATAGTCATAGACAGAAAGTAGGTGTAGCATGGCACACTGGGTAACAGCTAGTTATAAGTAAAATATTATTTGTTGTTTTATTTATAACTAATGTCCATTTGTATTATTATTAATATTTATTAGTCGACCCGTGTGAAGCATTAGCACGGAATCCTCCTTAAATTTCACTCAATTGAAGTTCACAGCGTATAGTTAGTACCGTGTAGTTAGTGCGTCATTGATGTAGGTGTGGGTCGAAGTAGGGAATTAACCCAATTAAAATGAATATACTTGTTCTGTCTTTTAAATCTCCTAATGAGCTTCTAATATTTACTAAATAACAGTCTTTTTTTTGTAGTTTCTTAGTTTGTTTCATAGTTTTGTAGTTCTTGATTGTCAGTATTAATTTGTATGTTTGTGTATGGCTTAAGGTAAGAATGATACTACGCTATGGCTCCATTTGATGAATTAACGTTTTTAAGGTTACTCACCTTAATGATATATTTTTAGCATAAATATGCTTTAGCGGTGAGTAAACTGGGAAAAAAAAAACGTTACAAAAAAGTGTCCTGTGGCGTTCGCGCAGGCGCAGTGACGTTCGCTCATGCACAGTGGCCATGTACGAAAAAGAAGATTATATGTTATACAGTACATTACATAGGTTTGTCGGGTGGACCTAAAGCATATTTATATTCCTGAATTTGAGCAGAAGGTTCTAAACGAAATATTTTCTATTTATTTATCCTACAGTATTTCTTCCTAATTTGCGCTTGAATTCGCCCAAGAAACAGGGAGAAACACCACAACACACAGAAGGGAGCACTTAAGCTTCAATCATACAAGGCACCAATCAACAGATACCTCTTCAATTTCATTGTATGAACCTCTATCTACAATAAACATCATCTCACCAACTTTAAAAGCTCAACATCGTTTCTCAATAATTTAGAATTTACTAATCCACTAACTCTCTTATGTTTCTGAGTTTGGCACATTTTTCTCCCACTTCTTTATAATTTTTTGTTTTAATAATACAGCCCATTATCCATTTAAAATTCACCAACCCCACATCCTTCTCTCCATATTAAACCACATTTAAAATGGCGATATGGACATCTTTTTTTAAACTTCATTGAATCATTGGGAACGGATCCGCGCGTGAAATCTCAAACGGGTGGGTAAATATTTCCACAAAAAATAAAGATTTAAAGATAAATCAAATGAATATACAAAAAATACATGTGAATTATGATGCACAAATCCCTCAATATGAAATGAAAGAGTGATTTAGGATTATTCAAATGCACCGTATGAAAAACCTCCCATCCAAATGAGGGTTTAACCTCACTTTAACCTGCATTAAAAATAGGTAAAATTACGGAAGGAATATTGGTGTGGGAGGAAGCGAGAACGGGGGATGTTCACGGAGATACGGGCACGAATTCGGGCTAATTGAGAGATCGAATTTGCATAAAAACAGCCTCCAACTGGAGATAATCATCTCCTTGCACCGCCAACCCCAATTTTCACAAATTGCTTTCCACCTCGGGATGAATTTTTTTTTGCTACCGGTCCGACTGGCGAACTTGCTCTACGGCTGCGATGTAATGCCATCAATTAGGAAGCCTTGATTATTATTCTAAATGTGCATTCGAAACTTTCAGACGATATTATTTTTTTACACTCTGTAAAATATCAGTTTTAGACTGGGGTGAGAGCGGAAATATATTTTACTTCATGCATACGATTTAAATTCTTTTTTAATATTCATTCATTTTTCCATCCAAGATTATCGCATTTATACGTTTTGAGGGGAGAAACCGGCTAATAAATGGATGTGCCGAGTAGAAAAAGTCGCGTATCAGAAGCTACAGCAGAATCCACCCACCTGAACAATGTTTTTTCCCGGCGAAATTTGTGGGGAAAAATTGTAGTTTTTTTCGCTTTTCGGTCGGCGTACACTTTTTATATGTTTTCTAAAGAAGGGAAACGTTTGAAACCATTTTCCTTGAAAAGTGGAGTCAACTAGTTTTAAAACGTTTATTTATGTTGGTCGAATATCAACAGTACATTTTATATATGTATATCAGAGTTGGGCAAACGTTAGCGCGCGCTAAAAGCTGATACCTCTCCGCTAATTTCGCGAAACTGTAGAAAGCCAGCGCTAATAATTAGCGGTTAGCGGCGGCAGTGCGCTAACCGCTAATCTATTTATGAAATATCGTAATTACTAATAGCTTAAGCTATAGTTACAACATTTTGTACAGTTACAAAATGTTGTAACTATAGCTTAAGCTATTAGCAATTACGATATTTCATAAATAGATTAGCGGTTAGCGCACTGCCGCCGCTAACCGCTAATTATCAGCGCTGGCTTTCTACAGTTTCGCTAAATTAGCGGAGAGGTATCAGCTTTTAGCGCGCGCTAACGTTTGCCCAACTCTGATGTATATGCATAAAACGAATATTATTTTATTAAAATCATTAATATTCGATAAAAATCGTTTTAAACACTACAATCTTCAGCTTAATGCTTCTTTTATTATTTCTCTTCAACATTAGAATTTGATACAAACATTTTGATTTGAATCTACAACAATATATCGAGCAACATATTACATTCTTTAGCACTTTTAGGTCAATGGATTTTCAATTGCACCTGTATAAATAGGCAGCAACCTGATGAGAAAGGGCGAATGTGAAAATCAAAATTTACTTTTATTGTATTTTCTGAGTCAGAAAGATGTAGGTCACGACGTTTTGTGTGTGGAAGGGAGGCAGGTATGAAGGGCTATATTGCAGGCGGTATAGCTTTTAGGAAGAAGTTTTTAATAAAAACTAGCCCTTCTTGTTATTCTTATACAAGTTCCCATGTACCTCTAATCTAATCTGAATTGTTTCTCTAGCAATATATAATGTTTTTATGTTTTTTCATATATATGTATATATATATATGTATGTTAGTATTAAATCTGTGCTGCTTGTTTTTAGAGCCCTGATGAAGGCTTGAATTTCAAGCCGAAACGTCGGCAACGATAAAACCATTTTCACTCTTAAAATGTAGTTTTATTAAGAATTAATGACCGAACCCCGACAATCCCTACCTTCGCATCATCAACGGTCAACTATCTCCTCTCAAAGAAACCACTGTGTGTGTGAAACTGGCGTCTCATTTCGTGGAAACTCAAAATTTTTTGAGAGTTCTGGCTTTATTTTCAATAGTTCTAGAGTCCTTGATGAGTTAAATTAATAGTTCCGGCCTTTAAAGCAAACAAAATGGCATAACAAATGAATTGCCAAGTTCACACTGCAAATCATTTTGTTTTTCGACATTTTCCTTATCACCAATTGTCAGAATTCGAAAAATCATAGATTTGTAAGAGTTATGAGGATAGTTCTACATTTTAGAAGCAAAAAAAAAAAACGATTAAAAAAGAAAAAAATATACCAAAATTATCCCGATATATACACGGTTTGATATCAAAAGCCAATCAATAACTAGTTGTTTTGATTATTCTAAACGAGTTCTAATATAGTTAAAGTCATGTACAATGATTTTCCGAACAGTTCTGATACAAGGATTAATCGGAAGTATTTTAAAAAAATTATTATACCTGAAAAATACGTACATATTTGTAAAAATAAAAATTCGGCGCCGGTCGAAATTTGAGAGTTCTGATTATTCTAAAATAGTTCCAACATAGTTAAATACATGGCAAAACATTATCCGAAGAGTTCTGAAACGAGAACTTATCAGAAGTATTTTTCAACAATTATTATACTTGAAAAATGCATGTGGTAAATTTGAAATTGCAACCACGGTCTATAAGAAGGAGTTCTGATTATTCCAAAAGAGTTCTGATATACTTAAAGGGATGGAAAATGATTTTCCTAAGAGTTCTGGTACAAGAAATGATGAGAAGTATTTTTCAACAATTATTATACTTGAAAAATGCATGTGGTAAATTTGAAATTGCAACCACGGTCTATAAGAAGGAGTTCTGATTATTCCAAAAGAGTTCTGATATACTTAAAGGGATGGAAAATGATTTTCCCAAGAGTTCTGATACGAGAACTTACCAGAAGTATTTTTAAACAATTAATATACTTGAAAAATGCATGTGGTTTTCAACCAGAACTCTTGGGAAAATCATTTTCCATCCCATTATATCAGAACTCTTTTGGCCTAATTAGAACTCCTTCTTATAGACCGTGGTCGCAATTTCAAATTTACCACATGTATTTTTTCAAGTATAATAATTGTTTAAAAATACTTCTCATCATTTCTTGTACCAGTACTCTTGGGAAAATCATTTGAAATGTCTTTAACTATATCAGAAATCTTTTGGAATAATCAGAACTCCTTCTTATAGACCGTGGTCGCAATTTCAAATTTTGCGACATGCAGTTTTCAAGTATAATAATTGTTGATAAATACTTCTGGTAAGTTCTCGTATCAGAACTCTTGGAAAAATCATTTTCCGTCTCTTTAACTATATCAGAACTCTTTTGGAATAATCAGAACTCCTTCTTATAGACCGTGGTCACACTTTCAAATTTACCACATGCATTTTTCAAGTATAATAATTGTTGAAAAATACTTCTGATAAGTTCTCGTTTCAGAACTCTTCGGATAATGTTTTGCCATGTATTTAACTATATTGGAACTATTTTAGAATAATCAGAACTCTCAAATTTCGACCGGCGTCGAATTTTTATTTTTACAAATATGTACGTATTTTTCAGGTATAATAATTTTTAAAAAATACTTCCGATTAATCCTTGTATCAGAGCTGGTCGGAAAATCATTGTATATGACTTTAACTATATTAGAACTCGTTTAGAATAATCAAAACAACTAGTTATTGATTGGCTTTTGATATCAAACCGTGTATATATCGGGATAATTTTGGTATATTTTTTTCTTTTTTAATAGTTTTTTTTGCTTCTAAAATGTAGAACTATCCTCAGAACTCTTACAAATCTATGATTTTTCGAATTCTGACAATTGTTGATAAGGAAAATGTCGAAAAACAAAATGATTTGCTGTGTGAACTTGGCAAATCATTTGTTATGCCATTTGTTTTGCTTTAAAGGCCGGAACTATTAATTTAACTCATCAAGAACTCTAGAACTATTGAAAATAAAGCCAGAACTCTCAACAAATTTTGAGTTTCCACGAAATGAGACGCCAGCTTCACACACACGAAACCACTACCTTTAAATAAAGATGGCTTAGGCTAAACCATCAAGACATGCACGTCTTGAGAGGTTGCTTCTGTTCTACAGTAGTGCTGGGAATAGTGAAAATCATAATTACGATTACGATTTATAATCACAGACCCTGTAGATGTAATTACGATTATAATCGTAATTACAAGTGTGAATATTGTTTGTGTGTGGGTAGCCACTTTGCCTTTGTGTATTTTATTTCACATGGTAAAATCAAAGTATTTTCTTAAATTTATAAATTTAAATCAATATTTTTCAATTCTTTATATCAAACATTTTATTTGGGATGTTAAAGTATCTAGAAAAAATAAGTTTCAATTCTTCGGAAAAAAATGGCGGCGCTGTGTCTGACGAACGAAAACCTTATTTTTTCACGGGCGATAGTCTGAAGGCAGCAATTTTTAATCTAGAACGAAAAACTAAAATTATTTCGAAAGAACACTGTTAAATCTATATTTTTATCTAATACTTTTAAGGAATATTACTTTTTTCGGAAATAGTGAACAATTATTCATTTTCTATTACATACTTCGTAGAAAATCGGTCATAAAATCGTTTAATTCAATGAATCGAATAAATCTTACGTACATGACTAGCAAATATCTTTAGGGAGCTGCAGTTAAAATTTGAAGTTGAAATATTGAAGACACTGTTCTGAAGTGTTCATATTTTTCTATTTAATTTTTTACATGTTTTCTTGTTATAAAGAGTTTAAGAAATGGGTTTTAAATTTGAAATGTATTAAAGGAGGGCAAAAAAAAACACACTTAAAAATTAAAAAGGGACCAATCGAAGCTCGCGGAATTGAAGATACTCAAAAAAGTATCTTCAATTCAGCATCGCGTTTACTCGCCATCGAGACTTCACTAGGAAAATCGTATATTTTGTCCATTTAAAAATTTGTTCTTCGCATAAACACACTTGGATATAATTTTTGATTAATTACAAAAGAATTTTAGCACATAAAAAAATGGCAAAAAAAAGCTACAAGGTAATATTATCCTTTAAGTGATAATCTAATGGATTTACTAATGTTGTTGTAAATAGCAAAATGATGCTTAGTGCTTGTATTCTGTATAGTAATAAAGCTCCGAGTTCTACATAGAGGTGTGGAGCTGGATAGGGGAGAGTAGTCGCAGTGAAATTCAAGAAGTCCTTCCACAGGAGAATTATTGGAGTAAACACCATCAGTGCTCCCTGTGGCGGATTGTGTAAACAGTTTGGTTTACCTTACTTTCATCGGATCGCCTCTTTTCTGCTCTACAGTCGGTAGTGATCTCCTTTTCAACCAACGACTCCTTTTGGAAATGCTTTGGAAAAAAAAACAACAAAAAAACTCGCGACTGAGGCGGAAGTTGGAAAAGTGCGTAATAAATATTTTAGGGATTATGATGTTTATAAAAATATTGATTTACAATGTTTGATTTGAAGAACCCGCCGAATGAGAAATTAGAAGAGTGTATATCGTTTAAACGTAAAGAACTTAAAATGTAAAAGTACAATTAAAAATTTAAAACATTAGTGAATGAATGAATGATTTTTTTAAAAACATTATTATTACAATATTTACAAAATAAATGAACACAGAGAAACCAATGAAATTCTGTGGACCAGGGAGTCCAATTAAAAATTACATTCTGGTTCAATTAGTTATCTGTAACGGTATGATTCTCTATGAAATCCATACACTTTAGCCCAATCCTCACTATTGTGGTAAGAAATGAAGATGAATGAGATTTGAAGATTCTTCTAGGGTTCATTTTTTGAGCCAGTTTTTCTAAAGTCATTTAAGGGCTAAAACTACCTTGGACGATTAAAAACAAAGTCATTTTATTGAATTTATAAACAACAAATAAATCAATATTTTTCAATGTTTAATATCAAACGTTTTAAAAGGAATGTTTAAATAGCCAAAGAAAAAAAAATTCAATTCTTCGAAAAAAAAATGGTGGCGCTAGTTTTCACTGACGACAGTCTGCAGGCAGCAATTTTTAATCTAGAACAAAAAACTAAAATTATTTCGAAAGAACGAGATTAAATTTAGTAAAGTACATAGATTTTCAAGAAATATTTTTTTTTTTCAAAAATGGTGAACAATTATTTATTTTTTTATTAAAATCGGCCATAAAATCGTTATAAGTCAAGGAATCGAAAAAAAATCGATTTACTTTACTAGCAAATATCATTAGGATGTTGCTTTAAAATTTAAAGTTTCTTGGGCAAAAATTGGAGACACAAAACATAGTTTAAAAAAAAACGAATTTAAAGATTAATGTTCTGAAATGTTCATTTTTTCCTATATAATTTTATTTTTCATATTTTATTATAATAAAGATTTTAAAAAATGGGGTTTTATTTTGAAATTTATTGAGGAAGGACAAAAAAAAACCTCACAATTAAAAACGGGCCAATCGAAGCACGCTCAAAAAATTATCTTTAAATCGGCATCGTGGGACCTGGGCCAGAAGTGATGAAGAAAAGGCGCTCCTCCTCTCCACACACCTAACCACAGTATTTTCCCCTAATCCTCAAATGAGCCCTTCCCATGATGCAGATATCGAACATTACCTGAATTCTCCTTTACCTTTGTCCTTCCCTCCCAAAGCTTTCCATCCATCCGATGTTAAATACATCATCAAACACCTTCCTAGGAAATCTCCCGGTTATGATCTTATCACCTCCACAATACTCAAAAACCTCCCCCAGAAGGCCATTATATTCCTTACATACCTCTATAACTCAATCCTAAGAACAACCCATTTCCCGAATCCCTGGAAACACTCAGTCGTCGTCGTTATCCCCAAACCCTTTAAACCTCCAGATTGCCCCTCTTCCTATCGGCCCATCAGCCTTCTCCCATTAATGTCCAAAATATTCGAAAAACTCCTGTACAAAAGAATCCTCCCTATCATAGAATCCTCGAATACAATTCCCAACCATCAATTTGGTTTCCGCTTCCAGCATTCCACTATACAACAGTGCTTACGAGTCGTAGACTCAATTTCCTCCTCGCTTGAACGTAAGAGTTTTTGCACGAGTGCCTTTCTCGACGTTGCTCAAGCATTCGATCGGGTTTGGCACCCGGGATTACTTTACAAAGTAAAGCTTATACTTCCACACACCTATTTCCTTATCCTCAAATCCTATCTGTCAAACAGATCCTTCCAAGTCAAATACGGTACAACTCTTTCCCCGACCTGCCCCATAAATGCTGGAGTCCCTCAAGGGAGTATTATTGGTCCTCTCCTTTTCCTCCTTTGCACTGCGGATATTCCCACACACCCCCAAACCCTACTAACAACCTACGCAGATGATACTGCCATCCTGTCAACTTCCCCTGATCCCTCAGTAGCATCCCAACACCTGCAGGAACATCTCACCGCCATACAACATTGGAGTGACATGTGGAGAGTAAAAATCAACCCGGAAAAATGTAAGCAGGTTACATTCACTCTCAACCGGAGATCATGCCCTTCTGTACATCTCAAAAACACTCCACTACCAGTATCCAGCGAGGTTCGATATCTAGGATTATACCTTGACAGCCGACTGACATGGAACCCTCACACGAGACTGAAAAGACAAGAACTGAACAAAAGATACGGACTACTTAGACGACTCCTTGGACCCTCATCTAAATTATCAATACAGAACAAACTAACGATATACAAAACAATCATTCGACCAATATGGACATACGGACTTGAACTCTGGGGGTTTGCAAAACCATCCAACATCAACAGAATACAGGCATTCCAGTCAAAAGTGCTCCGTAAAATTGTAAATGCCCCTTTCTACGTCTCAAACAAAACCCTTCACAATGACCTTAACATTCCATTTGTCCTTGACCTTGCTAAAACCCGTTTCCAAATGTTCCACTCCAAATTGTCCTACCATCCTAACCCGGAAGGTCTATCCCTATCGTCCCAATCCCATCCAGACAATCCTCCCAGGCGGCTCAAGAGACTGTGGCCCCGAGACAATTTACTCTCCTGATCATATAGGGATCATTAAAATATTTATTTGGACAGCTTTGAAAGTGCCAACAATGGCTGGCTTCTTTCACATTTTGTATTGTTTTTATTTTATTTTACTTTTTCCATTTTTTTCAACTTGTTCATAATATCTGCATCATCAAACTTGATTATTGTACTGTTTATAATTTGTACAGATTTCAAATAAATAAATAAATAAATAAAAAAAAAAAAAAAAATCGGCATCGCATTCACTCGAATGAGGCCACTCACAAAATCGAATTATTTTTCCATTAAAAAACAAAATGTCCTCACATAAGTACTCTTGGATATCATTTCTGATTATTTATGGAAGAATTGTAGGCCACAAAAGAAATTGCAAAAAAACAGGTAGTATTAGCCCTTAATATTGGGCATTTCCCTAAGAAGTGAAAAACGGTTTCATTATCATTATTGCACTTATATATTTTAGTAGAGTCCCACGGCTTATAGTTAGAATTCAGGAGTTCTAGTGGATTAATCTAATATACGGTAGTTTATTGGTGACCCTTATGTAACTATTTTCAACAATTGTGAGATTTTTCCATAGGCCGATGTCAATCGGAGAAATAAGGGCTTATAACTAGGAAATTTTTAGTTTTCATCTTTTGAACGGGCTTTTCTCTCTGTTCACCTTACGTTTTAATTGGTTGTTATTTATTTTTTACTGCATTTAAGAATAAAATGAGTATTTTACTTAAACAACAAACGTGACACAGTGTTATCGTGTTTCCAAGACCGAACCTGACAGAGGATTACTTAGGGTACAATCAGTTTCCTGCGGAGGCGCATTAAATTTTCTTTCTCTTTATGATATTATTTTATATTTTTCAGATCAAAACCTGCCAACAATTGCTTCTATTCCTTTACTAAAGGCCCTAGGGATATCAAGGAACCGCGGTAAGATGACCGCGGTAAGATGACCGCGGTAAGATGTGAGTCGGACTTTCTGAATTCTGTTCAAAAACTTTGTTTAAGGTATTTTTGAGAATTTATTAATCTGCCGTTAGAAAAGAAATTTTCAAAAGATTATTTATTCCTGTCATCAATTTATTACAATTATTTTTCCTCAAACATGTTTATTGCCTAAACGCTTCTATAAAATCCCTTAGGATGTCGGGACTCATAAATGTAGCCCTATCTTTATCTTACATTATGTTACATATGTTATATGCCAGCTGTTCTAATTATTGAGAGCCTTGCAGAGTTTTCATATAGACTTGCTTTCTGCAAATTCTAAAGACTACATTATCGTTGTGGATTACTTTTCAAAATTTGTACACCTTCTAACATCTTACCATAACATATCATGTGGTGGAGAGAATCACAATGGACACATTTGAAGGTACAGACTCACTCTGCTAGCTGGTTGAGTATCTTCCCACCGAGCGTGAAAACTCTGCAAGGCTCTCAATAATTAGAACAGCTGGCATATAACATATGTAACACATTATAGTTAAATGGACTTTACACAAGCACTAAAGCGGAACTGACCACCGACTGGATGCCGAACCACGTTCCTCTTCGTCCGCACAGGGGCGAACATGTTTTCCAACCAGTTCGGGATTCGCCCCGAACTTGGTTCTCCTTGCCCCACACAAGAACCAGGTTCGGCAAACCAAGTTGCCCGTCTAAAACCAAGTTGTTGGCCTTTAATGTTAACTATTTAAGATTCTTTACAAAACTGAATTCCGTCCCTATTAGATCCTTCCAAGATGTGAAGTATTCAATTCCGACAAACCAAGACAGGATTAGTTTGTAAGTATAAGAGGAAATGAACTAAGTTGTGTAGCATAGCTAAGATTTAGAGACTACTGGGGTAAGGGATTAGCGGAGGATGGCAGCCATTATAACTGGATTAGTCTTCATCTGGTCGCTCTTCAGCCCACTTATTTTAAACCAATCTCTCTCTCTCTCTCTCTCTCTCAGCCTTGGTCTTCTTCTTGCCCATAGCCTTAGCTCTCTCTCTCCCTCTCTCTCTTCTTCATTTCCTCAAGATCTCCTTCTCTCTCTTGCTTACTAATCCAATCCAATCTCCTTGCTCCTCTGTGCGGCCTGGAAAATTTGTGACCCAACAAGCGATTTCACGGAAGACTTTAAAGAGGCCGCATTTTCTAAGAGTCTAAGAGCAATAGAAGTTTTACCAGTTGTTCTTGCTCTGAGGAGGTCTTGGGTCGATACAATCCTTTGAAGTAGCGGACAAAACAGCGGACTGTGCTCTGGCTGAAGTAGCTTACATTATTCTTCGTATAAACTATTTCGAAATGGCGTGTAAAAATCAAATCTATTCAGAATAAACCATGGGAAATTGATAGACGTCGTAACACCTTCGTTTTAAAATTCTGCTTTCAAAATGTCGTATTTCGAAGGGCCTACAGGTCAGAATAAGGATCTCATTTCGGGAAGTGCCGTATGTAAAAAATGTTTTAAGACTTATTAGCGCTTTCTCTTCCTCCATTCTTAGAGACGAAGTCTGCTTATGACGGAACCCCGATGACTCTAACCGAAAATGCCTTTCAGAATTCATAGATTACGAGAATAGAGGTTAATAAAATATGTATATATATATATATATATATATATATATATATATATATATATATATATAAAGGTGTTTGCTCTCTAGCGGGATGAAAAATGAATCGATTATATTGAAATTCCGCACCATCCGTCTTGGTTTTTTGGGCAAAACACGCGCGAAAAAAATGTTTTTTTGCGTTACTAGGCTTTCAGGTACACGTTTTATAAATAATTGGACGCCAGAAAGCTGAGGCAACCTTTTTCAAAGCCTTATCTACAATCGTTGTCGAGGAAGTGGAGAAAACGAGATTTTCTTCGGATTTGTGGCTCTATTCTTACAGTTCTCGAAAACGGTTGGGAAATCGTTGTAAATGTAAACATCTCCTTAAAACCTTATTAAAATACCTACAATTACGGTTATAATCAGATTTTTGTTAGAGTGATCTCATTAAAAGAAATCGGAGAACGATTATGTTGTCGGCCTTAAGACCTTCCTTCTTTTTGAAATTTCATTTAAAATGAATGCATGTGTTTTTATTTTTCATGAACGATTAAAAGAAAAAAATTAAATGTTTCCATTCTAAGTTTTCCAGTTGTCATTAGGGCTAAAATCGGAAACGCTAAAAGATTAATACTAATTTATCTGTAAAATTAGTATTACAGTAAAAGAAGGCGAGAAAAAGTTTGTTAATAGTGTTTTCCTAGAGTGAACGTTGAGAAGAAGGGAATTCATTTTTCCAGGTTGTGGCAGAGCGCCCTTGTCATCTGTGACTTAGCTAGGAAAAGTATGTTACAATGTCTCATGAAAGTTTATTTCTATTCTAAGCGTTCTAAATGACACTAAATAAAAAAACGGAACTGTGCTAAGATGACGCAGCTTCTGCGAGTCGGACTTTTTTCAAGTCTATTTAAAGATTGAGGATATTAGACACTCTCCAAGCTCCCCTTTGAAGTTTAATCTTGGTGGAGGGTTGCGTGCAGGGCAATAGCCATACCATTACACCGTTTCTAGCACCTAGCTGCTTCTATCTACCAACAGCATTATTCCTCTTCACTGTTTGTTAATTAAATTAGCATAGAAGCTAACCTAATGAGTTCCAGCAGGCCGGGAGGTTAGCATGGAAGAATTTTGCTCCCCGGAAACTCCTGGATAAAGTAACAACCTAAAAGGAATTAAAATTATTATGGTCACAGAAATTATTGTCAATAATACTCTTTTACAACAGAATAATCATAAACGGGGTTCCTCCCTATCCAAGGTGGAAGAAAGCGCGCTAAAATGGGCCTGATATTGTGGCAAGTGATGAAACCGATGACCGTGAACGCTACGCTGTGAACACTCCGTGTCAATAGTGGACACGTCAATACGGTGGCTTTTTTTTGGAAGAAAAAAATCCGAATCTCAAGAGGTGGCAAAAAAAATTCAGTACAAATCTCAAGGCCGGAACTGCACAGTTTGGCCTCAAGTTTGGACTGTACGGGTCTAGCACATACACGATAAATTAATAAACCTCAAGTCAGGGACTCCACAGTCCAGTTATAGTAGACCAACTGTATGTGAAGCAAATATATAGCTCGGAGATAAATAACACCAAGTCACATAATTCTATTTATTGTGTTGTAATTATGCAGGAGAGCCAATTTTCCATAACGTTGATGTATTAAAATTTGTTTCTTCACTACTTATAGAAATAGTTTCAAGAAAATTTGTCACAATGTTATTGGCATTGACAGGTAATTGGAAGTATTGATCATAGTCAAACAAAACCAAGTCCTCGACACGGTGTCTTTTACCACTATTGAAAACGAACTTGATTTTATTTTTCACTGTCTTATCTTCGTTAATTATGGGAGCCGGACAAAGTGCCATATATCATTATATGGATCAAAAAATCCACATTAAGATGATATTGTTAAGCCAATTTGAAAAAAAAAAAAAAAAAAAAAAAAAAAAAATGAACATGGCGTCCTTTACCTCCGGGGTACAGAAATAAGCTCTTGACCACACATGTCCCAGTTCCAGCCTTATTGGACAGTACAGTTAATCTATTGGGGATTGACTGTACAGTTCAACTCTGGCCTCAAGACTCTGTCAGAAACAGTGAGGAATACCTCGATTTGGACTAAGCAGTCCAAATCTTGAGCCCACCGTGAATGGGCTAAATCTCTTGTTATAAAAGGATGGTAACGCGTCCTATAAATTTTATGTTGTTATGTATAAATGAAAGTTTAAATTTAATAAATGAGGAGAAACTGAAGTCTTTCGCAAATTTCAAGTTCCGCCAACGTGATGCATTTTAGCAGTAACCGAGAATTCAGCAATCCTTCGTTGCTTGAATAAATGCTGCAGAGACTGCAGGTGCCCCCGGTAATGAGGGAGGAGGAAGCGGAAGTACACCGGATATAGACTTCCCGTCTCCCTAATCACCAGGGAAATGGACGGATGACGTCATTTCCACCGCCTCCCTCATCTCATCTCCGCAGTCCGTATCGAGGAGTCCTGGGTCGGTGGTGGCAGCACTGATTGCCGATTAGTACTCGGGTCTAATATCGATTCTCGGTGCGCCAATCTGATGACCGGATGCCAATCTGCGTTGTCCGCAAATCGTAGTTCAAGGGGAGGAAAACGGTTCTACTAACCCGCAACACCCCGCCAAAGTACATTCTCTGGAAGCATTTGCAAGTACCATCCGATCATGAAATGGCAAACCGTTTGACCTTATGTCGCCACTGTAACGAGTCATGGGCGTATATAAGGGGGGCAGAGGTGGCTGCACCCCCGCCCCCTCGAAATTTTGTTTTGTTGAGAACATGTAAAAAAAGCCTGTAACAACGAAACATGTCTTCTACATTTACCCTGATCTACTAGGTGTCTTGAGGACCTTAAAACCCACCATTTTACACTAAAATATTTAAAATTTCCCCTACACTCCAAATACCTAGGTGCTCCCAGCTCCCCCTCCCAAAATTATTTTCCATATACGCTAGTGTAACGAGTGGGAGTTCTAGAATGTGTCCTACTCGTTATGGGTAAGAAAAATTATGATGACGTTAATTTCAGGACCTAAGCCACAAAATAATCGCTCGTCGAAATTGCTATACATATACATAATTTGAATAAATTAAGCATAAATTAGTTTTTCTACGCCGTCTATGACAGCAATACTCAAGTATCGTCTTGGTTGGCCTACCTGGTATTATGTTCTTTATTTTGAATTTCGCGTACAATAGAATTAACACTACCATGCCGCTGTTTGCTGTCCTATTTTTGATAGGGTATTTTCCCGTAATTTAATATTAATAACATATCAATATAAATTTTAATTTGCCATCTATTTGTTAATGGTAACTAGGCGCGGTCATTTCAATTTGCTTATATTTTGTTTTATTTATTTAAATTTTAAGTCCACTTATTATTAACTAAGAATTTTAGGACGGGTTATCTATAGGTTACCACCCTTTTCTAGCCAGGATAGGGGGTGATGCCTTTTCTTTTCCTGCTTATATTTTGTATGTTTTAATGCGCTGATTATTTTTTTTTTTTTTTTTTTTTTTTTTTTTTTTTTTTTTTTTTTTTTTTTTTTTTTTTTTTTTTTTTTTTTTTACGGCGCATCTACATCTAGGTCATTAGCGCCGACATCCAGGGTGCAGCGAGGAATTTTACCAGCGAGCCGTGGGATGATAAAATTCCTGCCGGAGGTTGGGAATCGAACCCACCATCTCCCGCTTATGAATCCAAGGCGCTAGCCATTAGACCACGGGAGACCCCGCTGATTATTATTATTATTATTTTTGTGTGTGTGTGGTCATTTGCTCTTTCTATTTGCCCTTTGCGCTGAATTATATCAAAGGAATTTAATAGCAACGTCAGTTTAGTGAATGAATCCTTTTTGATATTTCAAACAATTTCACTTTCCTCTAACCTTTTACCTTTTGAGTTGAAGAGGAAACAATTATTCTGGGTTTTAAATGAGCTCTTTTCCCTGAAGGAAATATCTTTTTATTTCCTCATGCAATTCGCTGGACAAAATCCTAAATTGCAATCTCTTTTTAGCACTTTCCTCCGAAGGAAAGTAGCTATTGAGGTTGGACTCATGACGGAATTTTTGAAAAATTTCTTGAAATCTTTATCGATCCTACCTAGTAGACACCGAAAATGACCCCCGTCAAAATTTATATATATATATATATATATATATATATATATGCGCCACATATCTTGGCGTACCCTTTAGTTGTACAGGGAAGTTCAGAAAGGCAGCAGACCATTTTATAAGCCGTGGTACAAAGGCCCTTGGCAAGGTGAAGGACATACTGGTCAGGGGGAAGGTGAAATCCTGGGAGACTTCTATAAGGTTGTTTGACTCCATTGTTGCGGCAACAGCTTTGTACGCGTCAGAAGTTTGGGCTTTGAGCCATATTGACAAACTAGAGGGTCTCCAAATTAAATTTATTAAAAATATTTTCCATTTAAGTCGCACTACTCCAAATCACTTCATAAGAATGGAATCCGGATGTTCACCTTTAGGAGTGGCAATATTGAGGAGAACCATCAACTGGTGGATCACCCTTCAGTCTATGGAGCCCAACGAATTACCAAGGAGATGCTACGATAAAATCTTAAATAGGACCTCTTTTCATCCTGAGAAACTTCAAGACTCGTGGTTCGCCCCTCTTCACAGCATTCTAGCGAGCTTGGGGCATAAGGATATATTTCGATCCGCGAACGTCAACTGGCTGCTGAAAAATAAGAACGAAATCTTAGAGAGATGGAACAACCACCTCATATCTGTTGACGTTAAACGTGTATTTAACTCTAAGTACAACCCTGTGTATCGTCAGCTAAGCTCTCTTAGTTATGGTGAGGAGTACATCAAGTCTGATGTACCAATAGAATGGAAGAGAGCCCTCATGCAGCTCAGACTCTCAAGGGGCTCGGAGTTGAGGCTAGTAGATAGAAAATAGGGTTTCTGGCGCAGTCTTCAAAATTCCCTATTTCCCCGAAAAAACCTGATCGTCGATTTTTGTAGGATTTTTCATTTTTATCTCAAACATCTAATTTTTTAAAAAAATATACATTTTCTAACATATTTCTTTAAAACCTAACAAATAAAAAAAAAATACATATTTTTAACATATTTCTTTAAAACGATACAAAAATTGGGATCACCCCCAAAAAGTAAAAATATTATATAATTAATTTAATTATTATTTCCATTTGTTACAAATGTATTTATTTCTTAACATGAGGAAAACATTGGAATAATTTAAAAGGTCATTTGTAGAGATGCAATCTGGCTTCAGTTTCCCTTGTACATACGTCACCTGACCTTGGATTGCTCGAGCTCGAACAATGTCCTTGGATTGCTCGGCTCCAAACAATACTGCACAGTTTTTCCTCGTTGTGATTAATTTCTCTTGATTGTATTTTTTACATCCATTCTTTTTTTATATTGGGATATAACTGGAACATATTTTCTATTTCTTTCTTCTTTTCATACATTGCATTTAGTGACAAATTTAATTTACCTATTTTATTATGTTCTATCCAAAGTTTTCCGAGCCATCGGAGTTTAGTTGATTGACTTAATGATAATTTAAAATGTTTGAACACTTTTTCTTTGAACGTTAATTCTCTATTACCGGAAAAATTTCGTTCTTCATGCTTATAAAAAAATAGATCCAAATAATAGCCATAAATGCATTGATTGTAAAGCAGTTGATTAGAATTGTAGTCGAGATGATGTTTACCTTCTAATAAAAACCTTTCCAGTTCTTCATAGTTTAAATTAGTCGTTGATGGTATACTTATTTCTGTTCTTTCTTCAATATATATATGTTGTTTAAGCCAAAGATTTAACTCCTCACCATGTTTTCGTTTAGCTCGCGTTGATTTCTTGAATAAACTTAGTAATAAATGTTTATGCGTTGCCGGTATTTTTAAAGATCCATCAACTACTCTTTTTTTAACTCCATCGAAGTCTTTCTTAGATTCTTCTAGAATTTTTATTAATGTATTTGAATCCTTAATAATTTTATCTATTTTATAATTCATGATCGCTCTACACTAAACTCGACGGACTCCCGAGAACTACTGACGGTTGTTATCATGTTGTTTTATCCTCCTTCTATTTCAAGGGTAGAGGAAAAATGAACAAGTTCTATCATCTATTCTGAGAACATACTTTGTCTATTATCTGTACTGCTAACATACTAAACTTCTAATATATCGTTTTTAAGAAAATCGTATCTAATTTTTTTCTCAGATAAAATAACCACGTATATATTTGTACCTCCAGGAACTACATTATGAAAATCAACATTCAGAATAATATTATTTTTACTATTTGAAATATTAATTGGTCCTTTTCTAACATCTATTACATATAAAGGTCTATTTTTTATGAAATCATCAGGACCATAAAGCATATTCATATTTCCGATATAAGACCTTTTATAATCTTTATACATATCATATAATAATGAATAATTGTTCTCTTTAATATCTAAATTTAACATTTCTTCCGGATAATATGTTTCATTAATTTTAACTCTAATATTTCTAACATCAACATGGTCAAATTTAGAAGGATCTTTCTTTTGATCATTTCTTCTCGATGTTTGGAATCCTACAATTATGAATTTCGGTTTATCAATGTTCCTATAAATATTAGTTATATCAAAACTTAAATTTGATCCCATAATACCAGTTTTTTCAATACACTCCCAAGTTTTAAATACAAATTCTTGTGTTCCACCAAACTTGTCCATCTCATTAATTAATTCAATTTTTGAAGGTGTTGAATACTCTATGATAGGAACACGTAAATAAAAATCAGTTATTGTAATTTTACCTGTAGGTGCATAAGACTTTCCATCTGCTTGAAGTGATAGAAAAATCCCGTCATCATCAGTGTTTCTAAGAAATGTTATTAAAAATCCTCCTTTGTATATTGGTATGTTTATACCTCCAAAATATCCTAATCCTAAATCGTTTAAGGTTCCACAATAATTAAATTTTCCGTATTTATGATCACATTTCACTGCACCATTCATTTTAGACAAAGTTTCATCTTGAGACAGTGATATCGTATGTTTTACAGTACTTATAATACCTGGATCTTCAATTCTATCAATTAATTTGTTATGTTTTTTTACTTCTATACTTCGAAATAAGAAAGGAATAAAATTATCTATTAATTTAGTTCCCGAATTCATACCATAGTGTTCACCATCTTTGGCATTGAAAGAACCTGAAATAACAAACTGAAAATGGGAACTTAAAAAATTATCACCAACATCGATTAAGAATTCTATTCTCTGATTTTCTTTATTAAAATTCAATTCGGTATTATTCGATGGGAAAAAATGTTTAAATTGTTGTTTTTCTATATTAGGATTATATTTTGAATACATCTCCATTTATTAAGATAAAAAATCGTTATAATTTAAAAACTAGTTTATAATTATTAGACCCCGTCTCAGTGACGAGGTTTGAAAATTTAAAAAACATAATTTATTAATGAAGGTACAGTATCAACATTAAATCTATTTTTATAATATTTCGAAAATTCTTCATAATGTTCTTGTTTAAATTCATTTGATATATCAGTTCTTTCGAAAATTATTATCCAATTAACCAAATGTTTATATTTTATTAAAGTATCTGGAGAAAACTTTTGATAAAAAGACATAATGTTCCAATCAAATAATGAGTAATAAAACTCGATCTTTTGTTCATCAATTTTCTGATATCTCGAAATGATTTTCCAATCTATTTTATTTGAAAACATTCCTAATTCTTCTAATTTAAACGGATGGTATTGTGAAACAAGTTTCCAATTTAATTTATTCTGAAATACAATTAAAAATTCTGTTGTTAAACCAGGAAATGAAGATATTTCATCCCAATCATTATTTTGTGTTGTCTCCATTTATTAAGAAAAAAATCTTCTTAATTTTCAAAATTGTCACCACTTTAGGAAATAATATTATTCGGAAGGTAAAGCAATATAATGAAGTTCTCTTCGCAGTTCTGATACTTTTGTGTTTAATTCTTTTCTTATTATTTCTATTTCTTTAAGAATACTTTCATTTAGTGATTTTTTATATTCTTCTTTCGTTATGTTTTTTTCCAGTTCTTCTATTTTATTGTTTAAATCGTTCAATATTTGTTCTACTTGTGGGTAATAACTATTATATAAAGTGTCAGAAAATGTTTGAAGATGTTTTTCTAACTCTGTTTCTGTCAAATATTCTTCCATTTTGTTCTTTATATCACTATCAACTTGTACTGGTATAACATCACTAATTAAATCCTGAGTGAGTTTTTTCATCTTTTCATCTAAATCTTCTTTAGTTGTATATTCAAATAATTTCTCATCGATGATCTCTTCAAATTCTTTTGTATCAGTTGTTCTTTTATCTCTTTTATTTTCATTAATTGCCTTCTCTATCATCGTTTTCACTTGTTTCATAATAACTACATCATTATTATCTCTTCCTTCTGAAACACTGACAAGTCTTTTTTTATTAAAACCAATATAACTTTTAGTAAATGTAAACAATGAACCGATAATTTCATCAACTTTTACTTTTAATTCATTCTTTAATTTATTATTAAAATCATTTTTTAAATCATTCTTTAATTTATTTTCATCATCTTTTAATTTTGTTTGGAATGTTGAGAATTCTGTTCTAAAAGAATTTGAAAGTTCATTTACAATATCACTTTTTAATTTCGTTTCATCAATATCGCCAGATTCCGGAAAAACAATTTGATTTCCTAAAACATCAAATTTTAAAATAACTCTTGAATAAGATTCCATTTCTTTCTATTTATTATATTTAAAATTTCATTAAAATCCATATCTTTAGAAAAGAATTTAAGAACTAACAAACATAAATGTCCACAAATAGGTGGATCATTAATTTCTTGAAGTCTGTCTTCATTATATATTAAATTATCTTTTCCCAAATATATAACTAATTCCTTTGATGGATGTAAGTTTCCATATGAATTAAAATAATATTTTTTATTTCCATTTTTATAATAAGAAACCCAGTGAGTACCATTTCCGAAAGAATTATCAATGTTTACAATTCCACACTCAATATTTCTAGGATGTTTCGGAAGTTCATCTTTCATAAAAACTCCTCTAAAATGTTTTATGTTTAACTTCTTAACGATATTCTCGATATCAAAATTAGATAAAGGAGTTATTTTTTTTTTTAACTGTTACAAGTTTTCCTCCCTGTTTCTTTTCCATTTCTTTATTATGTCTTGTTTGTTCTTCTATTAGTTTATCTTTATATCTTTTATCGATAACCGAGTTTGCAATAGAACTTGCTCCACTCGCTAAAGCAGCTAAAGCTCCTAATCCTGCAAAAATTAAAGGAAGTATTCCACCATCTTTTTCATTTTCTCTTAATTGTTTATATGTTAATTTAATTCTAGTTCCCTTTCCGTCTTTAGCATTTCTGTTAATCTTATCGATCTGTCTTTGAGTTAACAAAATTGAATTATTTCCTTTTTTTGTATCGATTGTAACATCAGTTTTCTTTTTTACAGCACCAATAATTTTAGATTTTTGACCTTCCGTTAGTGAAATTTTAAAAGGTTTATACTCACTCATTTTCTTTAATTTATAATGAATAAAAAAGAATATAAATTCTTTCTACTGGAAATTTTTGCAGGATTTAAAAATGTTCGTTTCTAATAAATGGAGGGGATTCTAAATATTCTGAACAACAAACTTAACTATAATAATAAAGAAATATTTATGATTTTAGATGAAAATAACGATCCTTGGTTTAAAGCTAGAGATATTGCTGAATTATTAGAGTATAAAAAAATAACCAAAGCATATAATCTTGTTGATGAAGAACATAAAACAAATCTAAATCTTATTTTAGAAGGGTGCTCCTTAGAAGAGCACTCTTCAAATATGCAAGCACATACTATTTTTATTAACGAATTAGGTTTATATTCTTTGATTATGAAATCGAAATTACCTCAAGCAAAAGAATTTCAAAAATGGGTTTACAATGTTATCAAAACAATTAGAAAAACAGGGGAGTATAAATTGAAGGAAGAATTATACAGTAAAGACAAAATTATAAAAAAGAAAGATGAAAAAATTGAAAATTTAAATAATAAAATAACAAATATCAAATCTGATGTTGTACCTAAAACTAAAGATGAAAAATTAAGACATTTTTTCCTATTATTTAAGTTAAACGACTATGAATGTGAATATAGTTATTATGTTATAAGATGTCAAAAAGTATATTTAAAAAGAGCTGTTGATAAAATAGTTTTAGAACATCAAGATTGTGAGGAGATAATAAAATTCTATGATCCAAATAGTGTTAATTTATATTCTAGAATAAAAGAAAAATTAAAAAATGATTTAGAATTTCATGGTAATTATTTTAGAATAAATAATGAAGAATTTAGTGAGGAATATCTAATTATAAAAATAGAGGAATTACACAGTGAAAAAGAAATTTAATTCACAACATTTTTTTTATTTATCCAAGTATTATGTGAATTATCAAAACCTAACCATTTGACATAAACTTTATCTCCTTTTCTTTTTAAAACCTTTTCAACAAGATAATCATGTGGATATTTGGTTTTCATTAATTCTTCTTTATAAAATCTACCTTCGATTTCTTCTTCCTTCAAATCTATTAATTTATAAGTAATAGGAACTGAATGTATTATTTTACTTATTTTAAATACCTCTGTAGACCAATTAGGTGTATATCCTTTTTCAAATATTCCTTTATATTTACTTATCCTTACATAATCGTTTAATTTAAATTTTGGTTTTTCATTTTTAACATTGTTATCATTATAAATATTCATTAATACTTCTTCTCCATTTTTCTTATTAACTCCTATAGGTTTCATTTTTATAGTTCTATGATAGGAATTATTATATTCTTTAATTAAGTCATCTAAAATATCTATCCATTTATATGATCCTCTCTTAGAAAATTCTTTCCACATTTTTTCTTTTAAAGTTCTATTAAATCTTTCTACTATAGCAGATTTTATTTCACTATAACTAGAATAATGATTGATATTATATTCTTTCATTAAATTCTGAAATTCTTTATTATAAAATTCTTTTCCGTTATCCGTTTGTAAATTTTTTGGTTTATTTTTATCGTTCAATATACTTTTTAATGCTTCAGTCACTAATTTACCAGTTTTATCTTTAACAGGAATTGCCCAAGAAACTTTAGAAAATGTATCTATTACAGTTAAAATATATTTAAATCCTTTATTAATTTTTGATATTCCTTTTAAACTTCCAGTATTCATCTCAACTAAATCAGATTGCCACAGGTCATTTATTCCTCGAGTTATAATTTTTGTTCTTTCAAAATTTCTTCTAACCGGTTTATGAATTTCTTCAATTATTCCTTCTTTTACACTCATTTCTTTTTCATTTTTTGACCTAAAAAAGTATTCTTTTTACTTCCACAAATTTCACAAATTCCTTTACCCATGAGTTTTCCATTTTTAGAAGTTTCTTCATGATAATTCTTACTTTCTGTTTGTTTTTTACACTTTACACAATATATAAGTACCATTTATTATAGGATAAAATCTAGTCTTTAAAATAGATAAATTTCTCTAGTTTATGGATATACTTTCCATTGTTTAATTTATTATATGTATTTATCGATAGAAAACCATAATCATCCTCCCAACAATCATTACAAATTTTTTTAAAAATATCAAAGGATGAAAAATCACTTCCAGCAAAATCTTTATATATCATTTCAGTGTAATGAAGAGATTGTTTAAAAGAACAAATAAAATTAACATTATTTCTAATAAACTTTCTATCAACTTTACTATAACATTGACTTAAATAAATACAAGAAATATTTTTATGTCTACCTCTAACAAAATATTCATTAATTTTTTCATGATTTTCAAATATAATATCATCAAAGATAACTAAACTATTCGGTTCACAAGTATCTACATTTTCCATTTCTTCAATATCATTATAAAAACACCCTACATCCTCTCCTATTTTATTTCCAATATCACTAAACAACTCAATCATTTCTTGATAAATATCTTGATCTAAAGATTTACTACATACATATAATTTAGAATAATCTAACCAATCTCCATAAATAAAATTTGTTAATAAAGTTGTTTTTCCAGAACCACTACTACCGATAATTATACATCTTAATGGTAATGGAAAAGGTTTATTGTTAGTCTTATTTTTATCTTCGTGGTAAATTTTTATACGATACTTTTTTTCCATTATAAATAGAGTAATTTATATAAGATGAAATTGTTAAAAATAACTGGTAAAACTTCTAAGTTGACTTTGAAATTAGCACATCCAATATTTCTAGACGAAAATATAAATTATAAAATAGGTCTTGTTGGTTTTTATTCGGATAATAACATTCCTAACATACAAAAAGATTCATTCATTTCATTCGATATTAATAAATCAAGAAAACATATTAAAATTGAAAAAGGATTTTGGAGTTTAAAAGAAATCGATAATCTAATAAAGAAAGAACTTGTAAACGAAAAGTTCTATATAAAAAGTAATAATGATGGAAAGGTAAAAATGTTTTCACCGTATCCATTTGATCTGGACGTAAATCTTAAAAACATTTTTGGTTTCGAAATACCAACTAAAAATGAAATTTCAACAGATTATGCAAGTAACACAGTACATGTTGGAAAATTCAGACCTAAATTAAGACCTTTTGATGTTATCGAAATTCATTGTAATTTAGTCGAATCTAGTTTAGTGAGTCATTCTTCTAATGAACACATACATGAAGAAACTGATTTAGTATATAGTTTTTTCCCGAATGTTCCTTTTGAATCAAAGATTTCAGAAAAACCCTTAGAAATTGTTTATGTTCCAATTAGAAACGATATTCATAAAATTCAAAAAATAAATGTAACTATTAGGAATGAAAGACATGAATTATTAAATAATGAAAATGTTAATAATATTATATATTTAAGTCTGATTCATGACAAATAAACTTAACGAAATGTTAAACTTAGTTAAATCTAGTTAAACCGTTCTGAACTTTTTAATATAATAAATGGATCCAAAACAAACTATTAAGATAAGAGATAGATTAATTAAAAAATTTGAACATGCCAGAAAACAAAGAATACTTGAAGAAGATTTAAAAGGTAAAGAATATTTACCGATAACGAGTGCAATCAATAAACTTGATAATACTTTTAATGAAAAGATTTCTCAAGTCGACAAGAGTATAAAAAATGTGTTAGAACAAAATAAAACATTAATTACAGATCTTGTACCGTTTACAAGAAACATAGCAGATATGGAAATTCCACCTTCAGAAGAAGAAACATGTTTTGAACGAGAATTATACGATAAAGATACACCACTTGCAAAAAGTACACCTTTTTCAAAAGACAAAAAGAGAGTTACATTTGTTCCAATGGAAAAAGTTTCAGAAGACGAGTCGGATTTAAGTGAAGACAGTTTAAATGAATCAGATACTCCATTGAATATTTCATCATCTGTTATCGGTCAAATAATTGGTCCTCTTGGAGCAACATATTTACCAAAACTAACTGATAAACATTATGGAATTACTTACGATGAAAAAAAATTATTTTTTAAAATCGGAAAGAATAAAGTTAATATAGATGGAAATGATTTAATTATTGATGGAAAAAAATATATTGGAACAAAAGGATTATGGGTTCTCTTAACACAAAATTATGAAAACTTATTTGATAATAAAGGTGAAAAATTATATTCACAAGAAGAATTTAATACCTATAAAGAAATTTTAATTAATAGTGAGGTTTTATATAACAAAAATAACTCGTCAACAAATAGACCAAAAGCTCCACAATCAAAAAAATATAAAAATTTATTAAAACCTATATACGAAGAATTAAAGACAATTCCGGTTACCGGAAGAGGAATAGTTAATTATAATGAACATTCTGTTATGTATATACAAAATTTGAATGAATTGATTTCAAGATTGAATTTAATATATGCTTCAGAATTGGCTGGAGATAATAATTTTCATAATGAAAAAGTCGGTATTATCAGATTTTTAACAAATCTTTTAGAAAAACATATTGATGATCGAAAAGGAACTGAATATTTAATAAGATTAGTGAATGATCTTCCACATAAAATAATTAAGGATGAAACTATAGGATCTGGATTGTTTAATAAAATATTAAGTGGATTACCATTCGAATTACATTATCCGGGTTATAACTATTTAGGTCCAGGTACTAAATTAAATGAAAGATTGGAAAGAGGTGATAAACCAATTAATAAATTAGATGAAGCTGCAAAAGAACATGATATATCTTATAGAGATCATAAAGAAGTATCAGATAGACATATCGCAGACAAAATTTTAGAAAATAAAGCATGGGAAAGAGTTATTTCGAGTGATGCTGATATAGGAGAAAGAACTGCGGCATATTTGACAACGAATGCAATGAAAATTAAAAGACATTTAGGAATGGGTTTGATACATTCAGAATGTGATATATTTCAGTAGATTTCTCATTACCTCTTAACGTGACCGATTCTGTCACCTTTAACTTTTTTAAAACTATAAAATGAAGAAGGTAAGATTTAATGATCTTGTAACTATTTATGAAATACCTTATGAATGTAGAATTAATTTTAATTTAATCAATAATCAGAGGTTTAAAATGAGAATATTTGAGTTTGAAAAGATATTTAACAAAATATTTCGATGATAAATTTTATATTGATAAAAATTATTTCTAAATAAATGGAAGACCTGAAAAATAAGACAGTTGAAGATTTAAAAAAAATCTGTAAAGAAAAGAATTATCGAGGTTTTTCTAAATTGAGAAAACAAGCATTAATCGATTTAATATTAGAAAAATCTAAAAGTAAGGAAAAATTAAGTAATAAAAATATAGGTGAATTAAGACGTTTGGGAAGTCAGTATAAAATAAAAAATTATTATAACATGAAGAAATCTGTTTTAATTAAGTTATTAGAAGAAAAAGAATCTATGGAAGAATTTAAATTACCTCCACATTACGAAGACGAATTTGAATTAACTTCAGTTTATGGAGACGATTTAAAAAATTCGGATACAGAAGGAAACTTTATAGATGAAAATTTGGATCATGGAGAAATGGAAATGTGTAGTATATGTGGAAGGTATAGTGTATTAAATAATAATTGTTATAATTGTGTAACAGACATTAAAATAGGTAAATATAATCGTAAATCGTATAGAATAAATAGATTTCGTAAAAAATTGAATAATTTAATAGAAAATGTTAATGATAAGGTTGAAATTGAAAAAATATTTGAAACTTTTATTAATAATTATAGAGGTAAATATATACCTTATAAATATTTAGTAAAAAAGATTGCAGATTATTTAAAAGTAGGAAATAATATTGAAATTAAGGAAACTAAGAGAATGGTGAAAATATGGAATAACTTTGAATATAAATTAATCTATTAGAGAGTATATTTTAAAACAAATGATGATGTAAAATTTTGTAAGATCTAAAAAAGTTCGTTCCTAATAAATGGAGGAATTAGAACCTTTCGAATTTTGTCAGATCTGTTGTAAACAATCGGTATTAGATAATCGTTGTTATAGTTGTTATCCACCAACAAGAAATCCTCATAATAATTTTAAATATAGACAGAGATATTTTCATGAACATTTATTACAATTAATAGATGAACCCGAAGATAGAATTAAAATTGAAGAAGTGTTTGAAGTTTTTAATGAAAATTATAAACGAAAAGCCCTACCATATAAATTTTTTATCGCAAAAATTGCAGATCTATTAGAAATTAAACATAATGTTCGAATAAGAAAATTTAAGAGAAATGAAGAATTGTGGAATGAATGTTTAGAGATGAAACCATTTGAGATAATTGAAAAGAAAAACCAATTTAGAGGATATATTTTGAATCAGTTTAAAAAAATGTATTAATTTCTAGGATGGAAAAATTTGCAGGATTTAAAAAGTTCATTTCTAATAAATGGAGAACCAACTGAGAAGTCAAACTCTCAAAAACCTTCGAGATTACTGTAAATCTCACAATATTAAAGGATATTTTAAATATAATAAGAAAGATGATCTTATAAATCATATTATTGATGAAATAGAGAAAAAGAAATTTATAAATGAATTCAATTTTGATTCTAGTTTGTTTTCTAGACCAAAACCTGATAAAAACTTTGAATTATGGACGATGAAACAATTACAAGATTATTGTAGATCACGTAATATTAAAGGATTTTCAAAATTAAAGAATAAATCTGATCTTATTAAGTTGATCACTAATGATGAAAAAAGAAAGAAAAACCGAAAGAGATTAATAAATGAATCCATTAAAAAATCGATAAATCAATCCAAAAAAACATCAATAAATGAATTCAATTTCCATCCAAGTTTATTTTCAAAACCTAAACCTCCTAGGGAAAAACAAATCAAATGTGATGATTGTAATAAATATTATAAAAAATCATATAAAGAGAAACATATTGAATCTTTAGCACACAAGAAAGTAAACATTAATGATGAACAAGAAATTCAGGAAATTGAAACAGCTTATGAATCAAGATTAAAAACCTATATAGTTAGGAATATGGAAGGAATTTTTCATCCAAGAGAATTCTTGGAAGATAAAAGAAATATAATAATCGATAAGATAACTGAAAATGTAAAAAATATGGATTTGAAAGTTAATCTTAAATTTTTCCTTACCTTTAAAAAAAGGGGGGAAGTAAAATGGTTTGGTGGAGCACACTATTTTCTGGAAGAATTTTCATTTAAAACTAAAAATGAAATCATATTACAATCTTCAGATCTAAATACATTTTATGATAGTGCTATTGAGAAATTGATAAAAGAAATGGATGATTTTGAAAGAAATGGTTCAGGATGGGAGTTTGTAAGTATTGATTATTTAGAACTTCGAATCAATAAATATAATCCATTGAGAGGTTCTTCATATATCGATTTACCAGAAAAAATAAAATCTAAAAAAGCAATTATTAATGTAAAAAATAATGATAATAAATGTTTTATGTGGTCAGTTCTATCAGCATTACATCCAGTAGACAAGGATCCTCAAAGAGTTACAAAATATGAAATGTATAAAGATGAATTAAATTTTGATGGAATCAACTTCCCAGTTTCCTTTAAAGATATTAGTAAATTTGAAAAACAAAACGATATATCTATAAATGTATATGGGTATGAAGAATCTGTTCATCCTTTAAGAATTACAAAACATAAATTAGATAAACATGTAAATTTATTTTATATTAAAGATAATGAAAATGATCATTACTGTTGGATTAAAGATCTTTCTCGATTGATCAAAACACAACTAACAAATATGAAAGTAAAAATTTATCCATGTGAAAGATGTTTAAGATATTACTATTCAGCTGAAAAATTAGAAAATCATGAACTTGATTGTAAAACTAAAACGGCGGTAAAAATTGAAATGCCGAAAAAAGGTGAATATTTAAATTTCAAAAATTATAACAGATCGTTAAGAGTTCCTTTCGTAATATATGCAGATTTTGAATGTTTAACTAAAAAAATTGATAATTGTCAACCTGATTCATCAGGTTCTTATACTATGAAATATCAAAAACATGAACCAAATAGTTTTTGTTATTATATAAAATATCAAAATTATGATTACAAACAACCTGTAGTATATAGAGGATCTGATTGCACTGATAAATTTGTAGAAATGATTCATGAGGAAGTTAAAAATATTCAAAAGATTTATGAAGAAATTAAACCGTTGGAGATGACTTTTGAAGAAGAAAAACATTTTCAGGAAACTGATATTTGTCATATATGTGAAAAGGATATAATAACATGGAATAATTATAAGAAATATGGGGAAAAACCTATTGGGATATTAGGAAAAAAGGTAAGAGATCATGATCATTTAACTGGAAAATATCGAGGTCCAGCTCATGAAATTTGTAATTTGAATTATAAAAATCCTTCCTTTGTTCCAGTATTCATTCATAATTTATCTGGATATGATGCACATCTATTTGTTAAAGCGATGGGGAAATTTAAAGAAAATATTGAGGTAATTCCAAATACTGAAGAAAAATATATTTCATTCACACAGAAAGTTGATAAATTAGAAATTAGATTTGTTGATTCATTCAGATTTATGGCTTCGAGTTTAGATTCATTATCTACGAACTTAAGAAAAATTCCTGAAGAAATGAAAGGTAAAAAGTTAGAAAAATATAAATTCTTGAAATCTATGTTTAGAGAAACCAGTAAATATTATAAAGATGAAAAATTAGATTTGATTACGAGAAAAGGTGTGTATCCTTATGATTACATGGATTCAGAAGAAAAATTTGAAGAGTCAAAATTACCTTCAATCGAAGAATTTTATAGTAAATTGAATGATTGTGATATTTCTGAAAACGATTATAAACATGCAAAAAAGGTATGGAAAACATTTGAAATTAGAAATTTAGGAGAGTATTCAGATTTATATGTTAAATCAGATGTTTTAATATTGTCTGATATATTTGAAAATTTTAGAGATGTCTGTTTAAAAACTTATAAACTTGATCCAGCTTGGTATTTTACAGCTCCAGGATTATCTTGGGATGCAATGTTAAAAACTACAGAAATCGAGTTGGAATTATTAAATGATTATGATATGATTTTGATGTTGGAAAAAGGAACTCGTGGTGGAATATCTCAATGTTGTAATAGATATTCTAAAGCAAATAATAAATATATGAAAAAATATGATAAAAATCTTCCATCTAGTTATTTAATGTATTTAGATGCAAATAATTTATATGGTTGGGCGATGAGTCAATATTTACCTTATGGAGGATTTAAATGGATAAAACCAGAAGAAATGGAAAATTTAGATGATGATTCAGAGAAAGGTTATATACTAGAAGTTGATCTTGAATATCCAAAAGAGTTACATGATGATCATTCTGATTTACCTCTAGCTCCAGAAAATGGAATACCAGGTAATTCAAAACATGTAAAATTATTAACGACATTATTTGATAAAGAAAAATATGTGATTCATTACAGAAATTTAAAACAATGTTTGGATATGGGATTAAAGCTAAAAAAAGTTCATAGGGTATTAGAATTTAAACAATCGAATTGGTTACAAAAATATATTGATCTCAATACGAAAATGAGAACTAGAGCTGTAAATGATTTTGAAAAAGATTTCTATAAACTAATGAATAATTCAGTGTTTGGAAAAACTATGGAAAATATAAGAAAACGAATTGATGTGAAATTGTGTAATAATTATGGGAAAGTTGAGAAATTAATATCAAAACCAAATTTTAAAGGAAGAACAATATTTGATTAAAATCTATCAGCAATTCATATGAACAAAACAAAAGTTAAATTTAATAAACCGATTTATGTAGGAATGAGTATTCTAGATTTATCGAAACATTTAATGTACGATTTTCATTACAATACTATGAAACGGAAATATGGAAATGATCTTAAATTAATGTACATGGACACAGACAGTCTTATATATAATATTAAAACAGACGATTTTTATGAAGACATGAAAGAAATGATTGATCTGTTCGATACTTCAGATTTTCCTGTTGATAACAGATTCAATATACCTAGAGTAAATAAGAAAGTATTAGGTAAAATGAAAGATGAAAATAATGGAGTTATTATGACAGAATTTATTGGATTAAGATCTAAAATGTATTCTCATAAAAATGAGATATCTATTTGTAAGAAATCAAAAGGTGTAAAGAAATCCGTTGTAAATAAGAATATATCATTTGAAGATTATAAAGATTGTTTATTCAATAAAAGAGTTCATTATAGAACAATGAATCAAATCAGGAGTTATAAACATGAGATATATTCAATTCAAGTTAATAAAAAAGCTTTATCACCAGATGATGATAAACGTTATATTTTAGAAGATGGAATCCATACTAGAGCATTAGGACATTATAAAAATATTTAAATAAATTTTAAATAAGAATCTTATAAATTAATATCTTTAAATGTTAAAGAAGTAAGAATATATCTTACTTCTTTAACATGTAAAGAGTATAGAATTGAATTGAAATATTTTGCAGGATTTAAAAATTTCATTTCTAATAAATGGAAGTATTAAAAAAGATCCAACGAGTTGGTCAATGTCAAAATACTCTAATAAAGAAACTAACAGAATTGGAATGTGGTCAATCTTATTCAATTAAAGAATTTAAAGAAATTATTACAAAATTTGGAAAACGTATAGTTGTTACGTTAAAAGATAAGGAAGATAAATTTCAAGTTTTTCTACCAGATAGATTTAATGACAAATTAAATAAAAAAGATATTCAACAATTAAATTCACAAAAACTATTATTCGTTTATGACGGTTTAAAAGAATTAAATGATGGGAAGAAAATTCATATTATTGACTTCCGAGAAAATAAAAATGAAAATAGATCTAAATCTAAGAAATCTGAAAGTGATATTGATGATTAAACGTGTATAACAAATGGAAATAATAATTAAATTAATTATATAATATTTTTACTTTTTGGGGGTGATCCCAATTTTTGTATCGTTTTAAAGAAATATGTTAAAAATATGTATTTTTTTTTTATTTGTTAGGTTTTAAAGAAATATGTTAGAAAATGTATATTTTTAAAAAAAATTAGATGTTTGAGATAAAAATGAAAAATCCTACAAAAATCGACGATCAGGTTTTTTCGGGGAAATAGGGAATTTTGAAGACTGCGCCAGAAACCCTATTTTCTATCTACTGAGGCTGTATCTTAAAGGCACCTTCTACAGGATCGACACAGGACTAGATTGCACTATATGCAACCTCCGGAAACCCGAGACACTCGCCCATTTTCTCCTGGAATGCCCAATCTACAGATCTGCCCGCACTGCATACCTTCAAGATATCCATCCAGAAGTTGATGAAGACAATCTCACGCTGATTCTTTCACCTTCGAATAAGGACTCAATGTTCAGGCTCTTCCGCTTCACCATGGAAGCTCTAATGACAAGATCGTTTGTGCTTTGTGAATAGTAGCAAGTAATTTTTATTTTTTTATTTTCATAAATTTATCTAATGTACTTTTCTGTTTATTATGATGAAGATTTATATTATTTATATTTATTACGATCCAATGAGAAATGTTTTTTCTCTCTTTTCATTTATTATTTTTTATCTATTATAATGTTTTGTAGCCAGACCCCTGTAACTGTTTTTCAAACAAAATACAGAATTTTATCTATCTATATATATATATGCATATATATATATATATATATATATATATATATATATATATATATATATATATATATATATGTGTGTCTGTTAACACGATAGCGGCCAGAGTTTTTGTTTTTTCGTCACGAAACTTGGTATATAGCATTCAATTAGCAAACGATTGAACGAGTTCGTTAACCACCAAAGTCGGTCCACTGGAAGGGGGGGTTTACCCCGAACCCAAAACACTAATTTGACCATGTCAGCCGTAATATTTGTTATATTTTAACGAAACTTGGTATTCGTAGTGGTAATATAGAGAGAAAAGTGAGATATAAAAATGAACTAAATCGGTTCATTAGAAGGGGGGGTTTACTCCGGACCCACAATACCAATTCGCCACTACCAGCCGTGATTTTTGGTATATTTCAACGGAACTCGGTATTCGTAGTGGTAATCCACAGGTAAATAACTGTTGTAAAAATAAACTAAATCGGTTATTTAGGAGGGGGGGTTTACTTCGGACCCACTATACCAATTCGCCACTACCAGCCGTGATTTTTGGTATATTTCGACGAAACTCGGTATTCGTAGTGGTAATCTACAGGTAAATATGTGTTGTAAATATAAACTAAATCGGTTCATTAGAAGGGGGGGGGGTTTACCCCTGACCCAAATTCTTAATATACTCATACCGGTCGTAATTTCTGCTGTATTGTAACGAAACGCGGTATACGTCGTGGGTAACTCATGAGAAAGAAGTGTTGTAGAAATGAGCTGAATCGGTCAATCGGAATGCGGGGGATTAATTTGTAATACATTTCAATAGAAAAGCCCGTCAGACGTAGGTTCACAAAGCCGCCGCAAGGAGCGCTTTCTACCACTAGAGTGACTGTATCCTGTTCCTGCGTTAGGTCAAAATACGATAATATGAGGTTTTTTGTATTTATTACGAAGTGTAATAGGTACCATGTGTAAACATAACTCTGGAAGCAAATTATTAATTGATCAGTTACTCATTACAAATTTAAAAGAGAACTATTCATGTTTTTATTTTATTTATGTAGGATATTTTAAGCAAATTGTTCTGCAAAGCAATCTACACTACCCAAATTCTGAGGAAAGTGCTTAGTTATGCAGCTCCTGCGTGACGGACTTTTATTTGTTAAATTTTGTAGGATTTTTTCAGGTAATTACTGCTTTAGTTCGAGGCTTTTTTTCCCAGATAATTTGTAAATTTCAAAATATTTTACCTATCCTACCTATTCTGTTATCCTTTTGCTACTAAATTTCTGATTGTTATTCAAACAAAAGTATTTTTGGCAACTATTTGGAGCATACTAAAAAAGGTATAAGATATCTTGATAAAAAAACCTCCATTCCGCACGAGGTTCTTAAACTGAGAAAATTCAAATTTTTCATATCTTTTTGGAGTAAACCCAAATTTTTAATGGACTGACATTATTTATTTTTCCAACAAATGTCCTTCAATAGGCTTGGCATACATGGCCGGAAAAAGGCTGGCCGATTGCTCCCCACTTCAAACATTCCTACCTCTTGGATAGCTTTTACATTTTAGTAGTGGTATAGATATGGCACTTAATAGCCGACACAAAGCTGCGTTGGTCTGTTTGCTTTTACACAGACGGGAACGAAAAACTTTCCAGAAGATTGTGAGTTCATCCCATTTTAGAAAAGAGGAGTCTGCACGGAGTTTTTAATACTTTTATAGAAATTTAAAGGTCATTTACACATTAAATCATGTTCACGTTAAATATATCAAAAATTAAAATAAATTGAAAAGACCAGTTGTAAATCAAAAATCAGTGCATGTCATTGTAGTATTATGTTAAAGAGAATTAATTCCACTGATACAAATACGTAAAGAATTTTCCAAATTATCGTCAGTCAGCCTTGTACGATGTTCTGATTTATTACCATTCATAATTGAAAAGAACTGTTGGCATTTGTAAGTATTGCCAAATGCATATATCAATCTTCTTGCGAATTTTCTAAGCTCCGGAAAATGTTCTTTTATTTAGGTATTTTTTGTCGAAATTTTTTATTGGATTTTTCAAAATTTCTCGCGGGCCGGATCAAATCTTACAATGACCCACATATGCCCAAATCAATGCCGATATTATTGTGAAAGAATTAACCAATAAGCATAAAAACTACCAATATTAGTAAAAACTCTAAAAAGCAAAACAAAAAATATTGATGCAATAGTTCAGTATTTGAATTACAACCAATTGTAAAATTCATATAAAATCCAATTAAAATATTCATAATCAGCGAAACGTAAATTGCTTTTTCCTGGACAATCCTTGTTGAACTGGTATTTTCACTCGCAACTTACGGATAAAATATTTTATCCTAGTGAAGCTTTTTATTTAAATAAAAGTCCGTCATACAGGTGCTGCATTTCCTTTACCAAGATGATTAGTTAAGACAGGATGAAGGACTGATGGAAGTGAGTGTGAAGGCACATTTAAAAACTTGAATATAATTTTTGATTAGTTAAGAAGGTATGTAAGCCCATAAAAAAATAGTTACACGGTAGTATTACCTGTTGAACCAGGTGCCTAACCAGGACACTCGATTTTGAGAAAACCTGTCGATTCTGGTCGACATTATTAACCTAGAAGTGAAGTTTGGTCATTTGGTTTCAGGGTTTATCTCTTCAAACGTGAGAGGACAGTCTTAATGCTAAAGACATTGCGCAGGTAAATGCCATTTTCAAATGGACCGATTTTGCTTTATTTTGGAACACGTGTTCCTCATTAGTTGGACAAGATATCTACCGATTTTCGTTGCTATTGAACGACCGTTAAAGGCATATTAATAATATGTGTCCGGCGGAACCGTTCTCTTGATTGAACGATTTTCCTGATTAACGAAGCATAGTTTGTTAGCCGAATAGTTTGTTAGTGAAGTTCTAAATTTATATATATACGTAAATATATATATACGTCCATTTTTACCGTTTTCTAGCCATGATAGGGCTGATGGCCTTTCTTTTTTCCAAAGAAAAGCCGCCACACTTATTGGGAATCGAAGCTACAACCTTAGGCACGGAGTACTCACACCTTAGTACCTACGGCCACCGGTATATGTGTACACACACAAACACAGATATATACTAAGGAGATTTCCTTAGTTCAATTCCGACATGTATTTGTTTTTAGTAATTAATATGCACATAAAAAAAAAAAAAAAAGGTTTTAGCATAATATGCTTTAGCTGCGACTCAGTTGAAAAAAAAAACGTTACAAAAAAGTGTCCTCTTGCGTTCGCGCATGCACAGTGGCCATGTACAAAAAAGAAGACTGTATGTTTCGCAAAAAACTGTTCGCTGGCGTTCGCGTATGCGTAGTGGCGTGGTTATGTACGAAAAAGATAACTGTATTTGTCACAAAAAAGTTTCCGCTGGCGTTCGCCCATGCGCAGTGGCCATGTCCGAAAAATATGACTGTGTGTTATAGAGTACATTACATAGGTTTGTCGGGTAAACCTTAAACATATTTATGTTCCTGAATTTGAGCAGGACGCTCTAAGCGAATTATTACTTATTTTTCTCTTATCGCCTAATTCGTACGTATAATATTTTACTATTTAGTTTTCTCTTTGTTAACTTAGTATGTTTATTTTTAGATCAAGAAGGCTTTTTCTCAGCCGAAACCCAACTACTTCTTTGACTTCCTGACACCTTTCTTCATCTCATTGCAAAATAAAATAAGAAAATAGTTATGTGTGTGTGTGTGTTGGGCTATTACGCCGGGCTGCCAGCCTTTTTGTATAATGTCAACAGCACGTGGTCGGTCACCCATTCAAGTACTGGCCACGCCCGGCGTAGCTTAACTGCGGTGATCAACGGGAACCGGTGGAATCAACGTGGCTATGGCCGTTGGCAAGAAAATAGTTAAAAAAAAAAAAACAAAGTCAAATGCAATATATATATATATATATATATATATATATATATATTATACAGCACCTTTTGAACGGATGTTGTTTTGTTACATGGTGTTTCCTTTATTATTTTGCTAAATAACTATATTTAATTAATTTTGCATTGTTAACCTAATTAGCATATAAAGCAAACCAATAAATAATATTAGTTGCCAATCATTAAGCATCGCTTATTGAAGTATTTGTTGAGATTGTTGTTACAACAAGGCGGACATAACTGCTCTCCCTAAATACCGCAGCAATCCTTTGTAACATTAATTGCACAAGCTCCCGGTGTTTGCCGCAATCAATAGCCAACGATACAACTTCCTTGTCAAGTTCATTAGCTATTCCCTTTAACAAGGGCCTAGTCAAGATCTTAAGGGTCGAGTAAGGCCCAGCGCACACGGTGAGACTGTTTTGCAACTCCAGTTGCAAACTAGTTGCACGCGCAACTGTTTTGCGACCTCGGCAATGTATTTAAGTGGACAGGCGCACACGACGCAACTGGTTTTTGGCGATTTCAAACTAACCTGAAACCAAACATAAGTTAAGGCCCATCGCACACGATGCAACTCGTTTGCAACTCCAGTTGCACGCGCAACTGTTTTGCGACCTCTGCGATGTATTTCAATGGGCAGGCGCACACGACGCAACTTGTTTTTGACGATTTCAAACCAGTCACATGCAACCGTGGGCCCGCGGTTGCAGTTACGTTGCATTTGAGTTGTACGAGACTTTCGTCGGACAGCTGTGCATTCTATCGATATTTGCGGTTGGTTAGTTACATGAAGGTTTATTTATTACATATGTTTTTCAGCTATGTTATCTTGGGTTATGTAAATAAAGGCAGTTTTAAGTAAAGTTTATTTGAGCCATATAGCCAATAACAATATGTGCCATCAAGAACTTAACGTGAAGCAATTTTTGATTTAAAAACGGATGTCAGATTCGTTTTTAGCACATTAAAAAACCCCTAAATTCAAATTTTGTGAATATTACAAAAATAAAAAAAAAAAAAAAAGGGTATTTTAAATTTCACTAAGGGGGAGGGCCCTTATAAGTTTGTTAAAGATTCAAGAATCCGGCCATATTTCAAGGAATATTTACCCGATTCAAACCAAACTTGGAGGGTCGATAATCTGACACATTTCCGTCCAATCGGGGTGTTTCTACGTGTTCTGGAATTGACGTTCTATGCAAAAAAGTTAACATTTTATTTTTATTTTGAGAACAATTTTTTGCAAGTAGAATCACCAGAATAAAAATAGTTCATATTGGTGACCCCCATCGCTGTATACTCCCCTTGTGAGTCTGACATCCCAAGTTCTTACAAAAAAATACGTAACTCACTAAATAAACAAACCACTTGCGAAACTGTGGGCAATTGATTTAAAACAAGCCAATATACTGCCGTGTTTTGTTTCAATTGCATACTAATTTCATACGCAACTGGTTTGCAACTCTAATTGCAGAAAAGTCGCACCGTGAGCAGAAATATTTTTCATTTCAGTTGCAAACTGGTTTCAGACGCAACTAGTTTGCAACTCGAGTTGCAGAACAGTTGCACCGTGTGCGCTGGGCCTAAGGAAACTCTACAGTTATCTTGTATGGTTCTGTCGAGTTGTATCGACGACTTTGTGAAAAAATTGATTTAATTTAACACCTTTTTAAATCATAAAGTATATATAATAATTTAATCACACATTAATTGCACTTTATATCAAATTATATGAAGACTATATTTTAGATCATTCATTTATTTAAGGAGCTCCATAACAGCAAGGTGATTTGCTCGCATGCTTAGTGAACGTTTAATATTAATAAAAAAGAAAAACAAATAGGTTTAAATAACGTATTAAAAATATATAAAATGATCACTAACATAGAAAATAAATTTAATGTAAAAATAAAATAAATAGAATAGTTTAAAAGAATATGTAAATGTAAATAAAAAAGCAAAGAATATACAACATAAGAAAAAATCAGAATAATAAAATAAAAAATTAACAGAACTATTATAATAAAAAATAAAAGTTTATAACAATATAAAAATTACTAGTATAATACAGGGGGAGGTCAACCTGCGGCTCGCGATCCATATTTGACTCTTTGAAGGATTATTTTTGGCTTTCGATAAATCACACGAGATCCCTTTTCATTTTTTTGCTATTATATTGAAAAAATGTGTTTCAAAATGTCTTTTAAATTACGGAAAGAAATATGAAAAACTAAGTTCAACGTTGTAAGAAATTTCATTTCCGTACAAGAAAAGAGTGATATGCCTCACCAAAAACTGCATAAACGAACATAAAGAGTGATGTAGTCGTCCGACTCCAAACCGATTATGAATTTGTAAACATTCATTGCAACGGACAGTTGGATAGAGGAAACATTTTGTATAATTTTTGCTACAGATATAATTTGTAATCAGGAATTTTTGGTAAGTTAACTATTTGTTTCGTAGGATGTAACACGTATTGTTAAGGGTTTAATAACAAAAAACTTGTATTTTCTAAATTTATTTATTTATTTCCAGTTCTTTTAAAAATGTGACGACGGAGAACGAAAAAATAAAATGCGAGCAAGAAAGTAGAAGTTTTTATAATGAGTGGGAAGAGAACTTATTTTTTATTGACAATAACGGAAAAGCATCATGTGTTATTTGTAATTCTACGGTCAAAATTTGAAAAGCTAAAAAGGAGGACACGCGCCAATTAATATAAATTTTGCCTTAGGTAGAAAAGCTCTAAGGGCCGCCACACACTATGAGGTAGACCGGACAGGTTCACCCGTCCGGTCTACCTGTCCGGTCTACCTCATAGTCTGTGGCGGAACTTAACTACCCCCACTTTACCCTTTCCGGCGACCTCACGCCTGATGAAAATTCGATTATTTCCACCTCACAGGCGAGTAGACCTCATGTGTGTGTGGGGGTTGTCAGGTGTACCTGATGAGGTCTCAGTTTTCTGCAACTCTGATTTGTGTTGATTTGTTTTACCGTTTTGGCCTTTTTATTTATTTATGGAATCAGTTTAATGTGTAAAAATGTCTCATAAAATTAACGAAGTTCTTAGTGATTTCATCGAAATTTATAAAAATGAACCATGTTTATGGAAAATAAAAGACGATGATGTTCACAATAGAAATAAAAGGGATGCTGCATATCGCAAATTAGTATACAAACTGCAGAAAATATATCCAAATGCAAACGAGAGTATGGCTAAAAGTAAAATTAATAGTTTTCGATTTAATATTCGAAAGGATTAGGAAAATTGACTCCTCAAGATTCTCAAAGTAGCTGTTAGTTTTTCGTGTGGAGATATAGCGGCCCTCATTTGTGTATATTTCTTCTTAATGAAAGGAGATACAAGTGACAATAACTCTATGTAAACTGATTCGTTCATGCGCAGATAATTGCGATAATCTGTTGGTTCATCTCTTAATTCGTTCAGCAGATTGATATGGGTGAATTTATTTCTTCAATGCAACCATTCCTTACACCATTGTTTGCGTTTTTTTCTTTTGTTTTTACGTGTCTCAAATATTACTGCAAATAGAGAGAGATAAAGTAGATCATCTCCTGGAGGATCCATGTTGAAGTCTGACAAACCTGTCCGGTACACCTGAACAGTGTGGGTCACAGGTAGACCGGACAGGTGCACCTCACGGGTGTACCTGTCCGGTCTACCTCATAGTGTGTGGCCGGCCTAAGACATGTTCAGGGCCTGTGGGGTCTCAAAGAAATATTCTTATCGCTTTTCGAAATCGAGCTTCACAATACTCGGCGTGAAATGTATGTTCTGAAATTCTGCATGTGTTATAGGAATCTAAATTAGCCTGATTCCTCCAGTAGAAAGAAGAAGCATTCCAATTTGCTGTGTATTACTGGAAGGAGATCAGAGGACGGTGTGTAGATGAACAGCTGACCGATCACAAGACCTGTGCTTCACAGACGGTTGGGCTCCCTTCCCTTATACAAGCTACATCCACAAGAAAGGTGGATTAGCAATATATTTTCTGACGTTTTTTGAGTTAAAAAAAAAAAAAAAAGTCGAGAAATCCTGTAAGGAAACGAAAGAAAACGGACGAGAGGAATTGATGATTTGAGCTTTGAGTTATCGGTACAAATCATGATGATTGTGCCGGACTGGATGGGATGAATAAACGTGGAATCAGTACTGACTCGTGTCGGAAGAGATTAAACAGCATCAAGAGTAAACAGGAGCTGACGGCTTATCTGTAATCATCTCCCAGTCATCTCTCCTCTCCCATTCTACAGCTGAGCTTAATGAAATCTATGGTCTTAGATTCCATATAAAAACAGGATTTAATTCATGGTTACAGAAGTTTTTTTTACATAAATATAGATAGTCCATCTCACCGAGGCTGCCTTAATCAAGGACATTCTACGACAAGCTGGTAATGTACGCCGCATTCCTGAGGTATGAGCTGCAACTAAATGTTAGACACACACACACACATATATATATATATATATATATATATATATATATATATATATATATATATATATATATATGTAAAAATTAACCTCGCGGTCAAAACTACTGAAGAACGTTTTATTAAGTAAAATTAACAAATAGAAAATACTTTGCTATGCAAAATATAATGTTAATCAGGAGTGCAAAATAGAACTTTTAGGCCAAAGAAGTTGAAAAACATCTGGAGGAGAGCGAATGAAGAGCTCAAATCTCGGTGCTTGGTGTGTACAGTAAAATATGAGTAAGGGTTTGGGGCTGTTTGCCCGCGTAATCCATTTTTCCTGAGATCATTTCTTACTGTACTGCTACTCATGTCACATCAGATGATCCTCGAGATTTCAGTCGCATCACGTCAGACTCTTCGGTCACCTGATATGATGGTTAGCTGCCTAAGAGTTGGTTGTACTATACGGATTTTAAATATTTTATATGGATACATACATTTGTGCCCATTATGAATCGTAATAATACGTTTTTGCATGTTAACAGAGATTAATTATTTTCCCTGGCCAATGTAAAAAAATTGAACTAAGACCATTTGATTCAAACACACGAGTCACCGGGTCATACTGCTGGACAAAGTTCACCAGTAATATGGAGTTAATCCTGTCCAAATTCCAACTACTACAGCTGGACTTTGGATAGCTGATTTCTTCAAAATCGCAGCTGAGCTGCAATAGTGGAGAAATTAGCTGTTCCAATACTTTTTACGCGTAGAATATTGCATTTTATTGTTAAAATGTAAATTAATAAAACAAATACGATTGTTTGACGTTGAGTTTCAGGGAATATTTAAAATATAGCTCACCGTGTTATTGATACTTTCTGTCGATAAAGTAGTACACCATACATTCACATTAACTACTTTATTTGGAGTATTTTGCCCGACATGTTTCGTGATTGTGTCGCACCTCTTCCTATACAAAATTATAATTTTTGTAAATTTTCAAATAAAATTTTCCACATTTTTAAATATACATCTTTATCCCTTCCCTAAATACATATACGTTTTAACAAATTCTTTGAAATTCTTGTTAGGAAGCCCGCTCGTCATGTTCACTCTATTGAGTCAGGCGTAATACTGACATGTCATCTGTGCCAATAAATATGGCCGTATTCTATCGATTCTTTTTTAAAATGTTATCGATTATTGGTAATTTTTCAAAAGGTTAAACCTATAATATTAAGGAAAATCTGATGGACATTTTTTAAATAGTTTTCTTTTTTATTTATGGCAATTTTTGAATATTGAATTATATAAAACTTTTCTTTAATCTTTCTTTTCAATGTGTTTCTTTCCTTATTTAAAATAAATAGTTGTTTCTTTGAATAGTTTTCTCAATTTATTTTTTACTTCACCAAAATACTTGGGAGAAGTTCCATTCAAAGCAAGCAGATAATGTCCGATTATATAACATTATTTTTAAAATTAATTGGGTGATTGGAATAAAAATTAATCATTCTTGTTGATTGATACGTCTTAGGTTTCCCTTTGTATTCAATAAAATTATCCTCATTTCGGATTAGTTCCATGTCTAAAACGTTTAATCTCTTATAAGCTTCTATTTGTTATTAAATATTTCTAAAAGTCTATCCACTTCCTCTTCCTTTACACATAAAATAAGATCGTCCACGTATCTATACAAAAATTGAATCCTAATTGGAACTTCCGAAATTATTTCATTAAGAATCCAATTCATAACTATTCCACTACCAGTAATTGAGAGCGGGTTTCCCGTCTGAATCCCGGACAATTGCTAATATACCTTTTTATTGAACTGAAAGTATCAGGATTTGCAGCGTAAACTGGTTATCATCAACTGATATGATATGCTTTTTCATATACTTCAAATTCAACTAACATTTATATAAATTAGGGTGGATCAAACGAATTATTCAACAAAATTCTGACGATCAGAAATATCCGAAAAAAAAATCCAAGGTTTTTTTTTTTTTTGCTTTTCTTGAGTACGATTAAATATCTCAACTCATGTGTTATGTTTTCATAACGAAATACTTATAAAACGTTTGTTTGAAATTACCGTGAACGCTTATTTTTTGCTGGAATTTCGCCAAAAATACTGTTTTTGCATGGGTAGATTCTCCTGATTAAAGAATTTTAATTATTTTAATCCCAAAATTTAGAAGATTTTCAAACAAACACGTACACATACACGAGCACATATATATGACATTCTTCTGCAGACAATTTAACAGAAAACAAGGAAACACGCTGACAATCAATCGATTGTTACATTGCTTTTGGTTAATTGTTACCCTTAAGTAACAATTAACCTTCTCACTCATTCAATATACGAAATTCGTCGAGGACCTTGAATCAATCAAGTCACATAAAAACTTATCACTGATAAGACGCCTTCTAAGGCGATATAAACAACAAACGCTGTGGCCATTAACGATCTAATCCTTCCGCAATATGGCTGCCGATTCCTGCGGTTAGAAGTGGCACCGTTTGAAACGGCGGGGTTTGTAGGAGAAGCCCACACGTTACTAACAGAAGGCTGAGTCCTCTGATCTGCCAGTAGGTGGCGCATAGACGCGTCTCCTTCTCTTCATACCTCGCTGCACACAGGGCTTCTATTAAATTATCTCTCTGGAGCTTCCAACCTCTAGGAACCAAGCCCGACGCTCTAATCTCTCTCCTTCGGAATCACTCAAGATCTCATGCCTCAAGTGGAGAGGATTTCTACCGGTTTAGGCACTCAAATTAAAATTTTGATGCAATTTAACATCAACATTTCGTAACCCATAGATCGTGAAAAAACAGTCGCTGAAATACATATGTGGTCATAAGTATATTGCTATTCGGTTGTGGGGCATCTTTTCTTTACGGTTATGTAGCTCTGCGTGGGATATCTCGTTGGGTATGGATGTCCCTTCAGGTTCATCTGACTTTCTTTTCTATGGGATGGTCAACAGCGGAACGTAATATATATATATATATATATATATATATATATATATATATACATGTACATATAATAGTTGTACATGTGAAATATATATATATATATATATATATATATATACACACGTGCATATAATAGTTGTACATGTGAAATCGATGCAGGATGAAAAAATAAAGAAAAAAAGTCCTTTGGCATTTTTATCGTTTTTGCTTAATTTCCGAGAAAAACTAAAAAAACTAAAACACAATTCATGAATAGGCATTTTTTCATAATGGCTATATAAGAATCATTAAAAGTATATGATTTATCTTCCACCCCCCCCCTCACTAACACCCACCTCCGCCCAAAATAAAACAACAGAAAATCTTCTTGGTCAAAAAAATTAAATGACGTCATGTAAAGCTGTATGTTAAACATAATTTAACGTAACTAGTTTTTTCCGGAGGGATGTGATAATACAAAACAAGAAAAACTTTCAATTCTTAAAACAGTTTAACATCTAACGCTGGACGCATACATAATTTAAAATAATAGTAATTTCTTCTTCTAATAATTCCTCACAATCAATTCAAAAACTGTTCAGAGGTTTGGCCCCTCTGAACAGTTTTTGACATAAAGTAGGTTTTTATTGGGATTCGTTCCTTGTATTGTTAAACAGTATTCTTAAAAGTTTTATTGTATATAAAAGGAAACCTCTCAAAATTGATTTCTTTTATTACAATTTAAAAGGTATAAATTTATATATTAATAAAAATTAAAAAATCACAAGGGACCTTGACGTGAAACACTAAAAAAAAAATTGTGATTATCATTCCACAAGGCAAAGAGGCAGGGGGTTTCTGGAGCCCTGAAAAACATCTCGTTCCTTGGCGCCTATCTATTGATCCACATGTATTTTGCATTCATTACATCCTGTTAACGGCTTTCCTTATCACTTCAATTAAAAATCTTATAAAGGAAAGAAATAACAATGTAATTAATGATATGTGTTTGGCAACTTACGGAATAAATAATTAGGAACTATTTGAATAATGCTGAAATTTATTATTTATCAAATCGTAAGGTATAAATTTCATGAAAGAAAAAAGCCTTTTTTTTCTGGTTTTAGCACATGTATTTCCTCTCTCCATAGGAAAGAGACCCACGTATTCTGCTCGTATTCCTTTAGTCCTTTAATAACTTTTGTAGCGGGATTCCTCCTACCTCCATAGGGAGGAAACCCGCGTATAATGATATCCGGAAGTACCAACTAGAATATTTTACGTTTTTGAACCTAGAGATAATGAAAATAACGGTGGTTCAAATTTTTGTATATGTATATATGTGTTTTTCTGCTCACTCTCTTGCAGGATTAAAAATGGACGAATTTTGATGAAGTTTGGTACAATAATTCTATGCCTAATTTAAAAGACCAAGTGCGATAACGAGCAGAATCCACCAACTGGAAGACTGTTTTATGAGTAAAATTCGTGAATTGAAAAGAAGTCGTTGCGCTCGTCGGCTTTTAGTTTGTATGCTTCCTGGTACACCCTTTCTTGATTCGCTAACGTTTGATAACGAATGAAACCATTTTCATGTCATCGGTTGTAGTGATGTCCTTTTTTCTTCCATACGCCTGTCATCTTCCCTTCTTCTTTTTCCCAGGCAGAAGGTCAACAAAAGAGATATAACAAAGTCAATTCTACGTTTACTTTACATGTTTCACGCCTTAGGTGCCTCTTCAGGAGTAAAAAACCTTACTATACTAAAACATACAGCGTAATTGTATTAAGGCGAACCTTCCCATTTGCCTTAATACAATTAGGCTGTATTTTTTAGTTTAGTGAGGTTTTAGCACTTTCCTCCGAAGGAAAGTAGCTATTGAGGTTGGACTCATGACGGAATTTTTGAAAAATTTCTTCAAATCTTTATCGATCCTACCTAGTAGACACCGAAAATGACCCCCGTTAAAATTTATATATATATATATATATATATATATATATATATATATATATATATATATATGTCTGTTAACACGATAGCGGCCAGCGTTTTTGTTTTTTCGTCACGAAACTTGGTATATAGCATTCAATTAGCAAACGATTGAACGTGTTCGTTAACCACCAAAGTCGGTCCACCGGAAGGGGGGGGGGTTTACTCCGAACCCAAAACACTAATTTGACTATGTCAGCCGTAATATTTGTTATATTATATATAAGGGAGCATTTTTAAAGGACACCTTAACATTCGCTTTACTTAAAATGGAGGCTACTTTTAAGTAAAGCGAATGTTAAGGTGGCCTTTAAAAATGCTCCCTCATTGGCTAATGCTCTCTGTGACGTCAAGGATAAGATAAACACGGGGAATAAGAGTGGTCTCTATAAAATCGTATGTGGCCTATGTTCTGGATCGTACGTAGGGCAAACTGGTAGGAAACTCAAAATAAGAGCTAGAGAACATAAAACCAGGTCGGATTCAGAATTTCGTCAACACTGTCTCGCAGCGGGACACAGCGAGGCTGACCATTCACTATATATTTTACATTGCCGGAAGAAGTCTGCGCAGATGAACGTCCTAGAAAGTATAGAGATACGTATAGATAAGATCCTGAGCTCGTGTAATTTAAATAAAAGGACAGACACGTATCAAACTGATATGTTGAGTCATGTCTCTGGGCAGGCTCTCTCCCTGCTTCCCTTCAGTCAGCCCTCAGCAGTGGAGCTGAACTCATTATAGGTGGGTCTCTCTCCTCAACTTTGGACATTTCATTTTATCACTTATGACTTATTGAAATTTCATGACTTTATAACTGCCCTTACTTCCCAAAGCAGCTTGTCATTCAAGCGTGAGCAACCAGCCTTCCATTTTCTGAGTTTTACAATCATTAAGAAATTATTTCAAATTAAGACATTAATTATTCATTATTAAGACATTCAAAAATTATTTCACGAGTTCAACCTCAATAACTCCTTCGGAACTTAGAAATTCTTGGCGACCATTTTCTTCTATCTGAAACTCCGTATTTTACCCTTAGGCTCGGAGTGGAGTGGAAAATGCAGCAAAAGAAACGAGACAAAGACAAAGGAACCCATTAAAATAACTTTTTCAAATCATTCTGGCTGTGCTCTTAAAACTTCTTATCATTCGATTTCCGGTCGTAAATTGCATTATTTAAGTCGGATAGGAAATTCAAATAGCCAATAAAACTTCTTCTTTGATAAAATGAGTTCTCTAGAAAATCGTTGAGATAGAGAAAATCTAGTTAGCTTGAACTTAAAATGAACTGAAGTATCCTTAAGTTGTTTCCAATAGAATTGATTGCCCTATTAAAATATCTAGAGATTTTTATTCAGAGAAATTGGATAAATCTAACGTCAATACTAATAAGAGAAATCTGGGAAATTATATGAATTGAGATTTATGTCAATAGATATATCTGAAGATTTCCTCCGTTAATTTTATGTATTTAGTTTTTAGACTGTCAAAAAACTTCTTGCGTTTTTTTTTTTTTTTAACCGAAACCCAACTATTTGTGTACTTAATTTCACTCTGATGGCTAACTGTCTGCATATCATTACGGAAGGTATTCGGCTGACAAATGGGGACAACTGAGGCGGTGCCAAGCTGCCAGTATCAAATTTCAGCTTGCAAAATGTAATACATCAGGAAATAAAAGTATCTAATATATATATATATATATATATATATATATATATATATTAGATACTTTTATTTTTATATAAGATACGATAAGGCGTGTGCACTCCGTGCCAAAGGTCTTGGGTTCGATTGCCACTAGGGATGATGGCTTTTCCTGGCTTGAAAAATGTGGTAACCTATAGATAACCCGTCCTAAAATTCGTTGTCAATAATAAATGGACGTTAAGATGTTTAAATTTTATTTACAATAAAAGTCAGTGAGTCTTGTGGCATGAATTAATTGTCTCGTTTTTTGAATGCCAGTATGTGTTTTATCGTCCGGGCAACATTACGCAGTAAGCATACCTGTCTGTCCTGTCTATGCATTAAAAATGTGTTAATACTGAATGTCCAATTCTAAGCCTGGTTATGACAACTTGTTATCTTCTGCTTAATGACAATTGATTATCATGCCAGGCTTTGATTGAGTTTTTAATTTATCCTAATTTTATCTGCACGTGAACAGTGTTTTAGCTAATCTTCTGATGTGTGTTACATAAACCCTAAATTACTTGTCCAATATAGATATAATCTTTTAAAATTGGTCCCTATTCCTATATCTTTATGCCTAGGTATTAAAGCATTGTAATACATACTGTGTTGCTTTAATATGTGTAATTGCATGTATGTTTGGTTTAAAATGGGTTTGATGTTACAAATGTTTTTCATTGAGTGTGAAGAGCCCAATTAATTAGTACAATCAAAATCATTGATCATGTAAAAGAGATCATCGCCAAACAAATGAATACATAAAATTAAATATATATAACTGGCGAATAAGGCGGAAGGTCAATAAAATATCGCCATTTTATTTTTATTCACCTTCCGCCTTATTCGCCAGTTATATATATTTGAGCTAAGGGTCATCTAATGAATAATTAAAATTAAATATCTTCTTATCATCCATATTTCTGTAAACATCTCATTTCTTGTAAGAACCCTATTTACAAATTTGTATATATACATTGAGCTGAAGAACAATAGCTACTTAGACTTCTTAATAATCCTCATTGTATTCTGAGGATATTTTCTAAAAAGAAGACAAAAGGAGACTTTAAGGATGAAAGAAAGTAATAAAGTGTTGAGAATATAATAAACTTCGAAATTAATTTAGCCCCCCCCCTCTCGAATAAGAAAACGCAAAGTACAATTTAAAGGGCTTTATCAACATTTTATGTATTTAATAACGTCTTATTATACAATTGTTACTTTATTTCTTCTAGGATAATAAATGACCCTAGAGGAAAATAAAGTCGTCTTACTCTTTTAAAAGTTCCTTCCATAAGAAGGAACTCCGCTTACGACGTCGACCAGGTAAGATAGTAAAATAATAGCTTTTGTTGAAAAATTGGATTTATAAAAAAATATATGAAGTATAAATAGACATGAAAAGAAAAACCAATATATGTCAAATTTGGAAGAAAATAACTAAAAACAAACTAAAATAAAAATATAATAATAAATGTAAAATAAATAATGAATTAGAAAAACAAGAGAGAGAGAAAACATTCATCAAAATTCCAGAAACAACACGCACACATTGTCATATTTAAACAAACATAGGCGACACGAAAAAATCGGGCAATTATAATATTTTTTGCCACAATGGGGATGTGTCGACTAGAAAAGTTCACGTTTCAGAACCCTTAGTCCTAAAAAAAAAGCGCATTTCAAGGTTTTTCAGACTGCCGTTTATTAACTCAACAGGATAGGTGAGAAAGAGAAGCAGATATGTTATTGACTCCGAAAGTTTACTAACTCAACAGGATAGGTGAGAAAGAGAAGCAGATATGTTATTGACTCCGAAAGTTTACTAACTCAACAGGATAGGTGACAAAGAGAAGCAGATATGTTATTGACTCCGAAAGTTTACTAACTCAACAGGATAGGTGACAAAGAGAAGCAGATATGTTATTGACTCCGAAAGTTTACTAACTCAACAGGATAGGTGACAAAGAGAAGCAGATATGTTATTGACTCCGAAAGTTTACTAACTCAACAGGATAGGTGACAAAGAGAAGCAGATATGTTATTGACTCCGAAAGTTTACTAACTCAACAGGATAGGTGACAAAGAGAAGCAGATATGTTATTGACTCCGAAAGTTTACTAACTCAACAGGATAGGTGACAAAGAGAAGCAGATATGTTATTGACTCCGAAAGTTTACTAACTCAACAGGATAGGTGAGAAAGAGAAGCAGATATGTTATTGACTCCGAAAGTTTACTAACTCAACAGGATAGGTGAGAAAGAGAAGCAGATATGTTATTGACTCCGAAAGTTTACTAACTCAACAGGATAGGTGACAAAGAGAAGCAGATATGTTATTGACTCCGAAAGTTTACTAACTCAACAGGATAGGTGAGAAAGAGAAGCAGATATGTTATTGACTCCGAAAGTTTACTAACTCAACAGGATAGGTGAGAAAGAGAAGCAGATATGTTATTGACTCCGAAAGTTTACTAACTCAACAGGATAGGTGATAAAGAGAAGCAGATATGTTATTGACTCCAAAGTTTACTAACTCAACAGGATAGGTGATAAAGAGAAGCAGATATGTTATTGACTCCGAAAGTTTACTAACTCAACAGGATAGGTGACAAAGAGAAGCAGATATGTTATTGACTCCGAAAGTTTACTAACTCAACAGGATAGGTGACAAAGAGAAGCAGATATGTTATTGACTCCGAAAGTTTACTAACTCAACAGGATAGGTGAAAAAGAGAAGCAGATATGTTATTGACTCCGAAAGTTTACTAACTCAACAGGATAGGTGAAAAAGAGAAGCAGATATGTTATTGACTCCGAAAGTTTACTAACTCAACAGGATAGGTGAAAAAGAGAAGCAGATATGTTATTGACTCCGAAAGTTTACTAACTCAACAGGATAGGTGACAAAGAGAAGCAGATATGTTATTGACTCCGAAAGTTTACTAACTCAACAGGATAGGTGAGAAAGAGAAGCAGATATGTTATTGACTCCGAAAGTTTACTAACTCAACAGGATAGGTGACAAAGAGAAGCAGATATGTTATTGACTCCGAAAGTTTACTAACTCAACAGGATAGGTGAAAAAGAGAAGCAGATATGTTATTGACTCCGAAAGTTTACTAACTCAACAGGATAGGTGAAAAAGAGAAGCAGATATGTTATTGACTCCGAAAGTTTACTAACTCAACAGGATAGGTGAAAAAGAGAAGCAGATATGTTATTGACTCCGAAAGTTTACTAACTCAACAGGATAGGTGACAAAGAGAAGCAGATATGTTATTGACTCCGAAAGTTTACTAACTCAACAGGATAGGTGAGAAAGAGAAGCAGATATGTTATTGACTCCGAAAGTTTACTAACTCAACAGGATAGGTGAGAAAGAGAAGCAGATATGTTATTGACTCCGAAAGTTTACTAACTCAACAGGATAGGTGAGAAAGAGAAGCAGATATGTTATTGACTCCGAAAGTTTACTAACTCAACAGGATAGGTGAAAAAGAGAAGCAGATATGTTATTGACTCCGAAAGTTTACTAACTCAACAGGATAGGTGAAAAAGAGAAGCAGATATGTTATTGACTCCGAAAGTTTACTAACTCAACAGGATAGGTGACAAAGAGAAGCAGATATGTTATTGACTCCGAAAGTTTACTAACTCAACAGGATAGGTGAGAAAGAGAAGCAGATATGTTATTGACTCCGAAAGTTTACTAACTCAACAGGATAGGTGACAAAGAGAAGCAGATATGTTATTGACTCCGAAAGTTTACTAACTCAACAGGATAGGTGAAAAAGAGAAGCAGATATGTTATTGACTCCGAAAGTTTTTTTAAAATATCTCAGATCCTAGAGAGAGTTTTCTGTCAAGATGACTTTTTCCTGCTCGCTCTTAGGTAAATTACGTGAGTTATCTCAGGTTAATGTACGCGAGTTATCTCAGGTTAATGTACGCGAGTTATCTCAGGTTAATGTACGCGAATTATCTCAGGTTAATGTACACGAGTTATCTCAGGTTAATGTACGCGAGTTATCTCAGGTTAATGTACGCGAATTATCTCAGGTTAATGTACGCGAGTTTTCCTAGCATCTCGGTCGAGGTACAGTATCGTTTTGCTGTTTTTTTTTCTCCTCGTTGACCGCGGTTTAGACGAAACGTAAAAACATTCATGTGGCTATGGAAAAAAGGATGGAAGCATTGACAATAATTGATATGGGAGAATCGTCAAAGAACATTGCTGCAGAGTTTGGAGTGGGAACATCGACCGTATCTGTTTGGGAAAAGAACAGAAAACGCATTGAAGACTTTTGTTTCAAGATGATTTCTAGGGAAAGTTTACGGCGGTAATGACCTACGCAGAAGCAGTAGAAAAAATTTAGAAATTGATTGTGTATTTCGAGAGTCAATCCGAAACATTGCCAAATGAACTTCTAGTGTTAACGCGGATGCGAGATTGCGCTGCTCGTAAGCGATAGACTAAACTGAGATAGCAGAAGCTCACTGCCTTTTTTACTACAGGCTAGTTTGTAGCTATATGGAGTACAGTGCAAATACATAGGCTATTACAGTACACACAGTGTATGTTTATTTAGGTGAAAGTGTGTCAATAATAATTTCTAAGCTCCATACAAAATATTTCGGTGATTTAAATTTGTTTTTCATTTTTCCGCCATTCTCCGGATAACCGGATCTTCGGTAACTCGGATCGGTCCTGGACCCAGTTGATCCGGGTAAAAGAGGTTTTACTGTATATGTATATAGTTGTTTTAAATAAGTATAATGTGTGGTAAATGGGCTTTGTCTTTGCTCAGGTTCACTTAGCAGAAACAAGGCATTCTGGCCATTGATAAAGACAATTTACGAAAATAAACAGTTAATACATTGATGATTAAAGGTATAAAAACAAAAATAGCCTTTGTATTAATTATAAATTGAAAATAAAAAATAACTACTCTACCAGTTGACTTCAAGTTTAATATCACTGCCACTGCATCAGCCATCAACGAGAAATCTCGTGAGAGAAGGAGTGCTGGGTTACTAATACCATCTAACTCCGAACTAACAAAACTACTGGTGGTGACTTTAGTGCCGCCGTAGTATCCAAGATCAGTTTTTTTTCTCCCTTTCTTCATAGGGAGGAAACCCGCTTAAGATGTCGACTCCGGGTGAGCCAAGGAGAAATGTCCACCTATCAAAACACAAAGATACAGTCAATTGGGGTAACTTTGTACAACAAATTTGTATTGAACTGCTAATGCGAGAACAATCATAATGTTACTTTTTGGATATAGATAGTGTAGGTCAAAAATATTCATTTTTATTTTTGTACCACTTTATTATCTGTTTGCCCTACATGTTTCGTTGCTTTAATGCCACCTCATCGCGGGTCATTACATCCTAAACCATTTTTGAATTATTATTTTAGCCAAAAAAATACTTATCGCTAATGTCCTACCATGCCAAGCTATTCAATATGCAAAACGGAGCAAACTAGAGAAGAAACATATTATATCCATTGACGAAGCAATACACATGAAAAATGGTCTTATTTCATACTTTATTTAAGGCCTTAAAGGCTATTCTAAAGAGGTTAGATTTGTGGAAATTTGCGACAATCCAAGAGAAAAGTCTCGAATCTTAAAAACGAGATTTTGCATATTCGATAGTATGACATAGTAGGGACGATATGTTGTTCATCGTTAAGTTTTAAAAACTCACTTCTAAAATGTTTGTCAAAATATAATCCAACTTTTTAAAATGTACATACCCCGCATGTGGTCAGCTCGCCATCCATATTAAGACTGAGGCTAGCTAGTCATCTGTGTCGAGAGGCTTATAAATCAGCTGATTACAATATGTTGAATAACCTTTGTACTTTTATTTTAAAACGATTATTTACTATTTTCTAATAGTATTATGCCGTGAGGGTTAAGGCGTGAGCACTTAACACTCTGAGCCAAAGGTCGTGGGTTCGATTCCCACTAGGGGTGGTGGCTTTTCTTTAGAAAAAAGAAAAGGCATCAGCCCTATCCTGGCTAGAAAAGGGTGGTAACCTATAGATAACCCGTCCTAAAATTCCTAGTTAATAATAAATGGACGTTAAAATTTAAATTTAAATAAATAATAGTATTATAAAAAATTTAATTTACGGTTTCTTATTTACTGAGTTCCTATTGATTTTTCTTATATGAATATTTTCTTTTATTCATCGTTTAATGCTATTTCTGTCCTTGTCAACTATCACGATATCGTCGAAGTCAATGTTTGTTTTTAAATGCATGGTCCGTAAGTGCTGTTTTATTTAGGGAAACACATAATAAAGTGGTACAAAAAAGTCCGTCACGCAGGAGCTACATAACTAAGCACTTTCCTCAGATTTGGGTAGTGTCGAGTGCATTCCTGAATAATTTGCTTGAAATAACCCATATAGATAAATAAAATAAAAACATAAATTGTTCTACTCTTTTGCATTTTTTATGAGCAGCTGTTTCAATTATTAATTTTTTAATTAATTTCCTTCAAGAGTTTTGTGTATGCGGGGTACTACACTACGTACTAAATACCCAAAGCTTCACATTTTGATCTATTGATCTTGATGAGTTTCGCGAACCTACGTTTGGCGGAAGAATTCAACTCAAATATAGTACAAAGTAACACCCCCCCCCCCCTTCCGGATAGACCGATTTTCATATCACTTATTTCTTATTAAATACCCATGACGTATAAAGACTTTCGTCACACTACAACAGAAATTACGACCGGTATAAGGAAATTAGTAATTTCCGTCCGGAGTAAACCCCCCCCTTCTAGTCAACCAATTTAGTTTATTTTTATAAAAAATGTTTTTCTTCAGTTGACCGCAACGAATACCGAGTTTCGTTAAAATATAACAAATATTATGGCTGGTATTAGCAAATAACTACTTTGGCTCCGGAGTAAAACCCCCCTCCACATGGACCGATTTTGTTGGTTAACGAACTCGTACAATCGTTTGATGGAAGAATACTACATTCCAAGTTTCGTGGCGAAAAAACAAAAACTCTGGCCTGTAACGTGTTAACGGACACATATATAACTATATATATATATATAAATTTGAACGGTGGTCATTTTCGGTGTCTACTAGGTAGGATCGATAAAGATTCGAGGAAAGTTTTCAAAAATTCCGTCATGAGTGCAACCTCAATAGCTTCTTTCCTTCGGAGGAAAGTGCTAAAAAACGAAAAATGAAGTGCTATTTTTGACCTACGCCATATAGGTATATCAAAAAAGTGAATATAGTTGATTGGTCGGAAACACATGGAATAGAATTATAATGTTATATTTTCCAAGTTAAGTTTAAAGGATTCACCAGTGGTCTAAATATATTTCTTGTAGCATTTAATAGTGTCAAAAATACTATAAATAAGGAAAAACCACAATAATGGTACAAAGTTGCCTATGCTCTTGGGGTAACATTGTACCACCTTGCCTATTTCCTATTTAAAATCATTGCTTCTTTTGTCTAATATTATTGGAGGAACTTTAGACCATACAAACATTTATTAAAAATATGTATAAATCATCCTAATTTATCATTAACTGTCAGCTTTTAGGATTGTTGCAAGAGTTTTTAGAAGGAAGGCAAGAACTGAGAGCATAGAAATAAAAATGTATTCTTTAGCGAACCACAGGGCATGTTTGGTATTCATTTAAGCCCGCCATGCTCCATATTTAAAAATTCGCGCCTTTGATTTCCACTATGAAATTCAGCGAGAGCAATCTGGTGGATATCAGCTGCCCCACTCTTCCATTGGTGTTTGATGAGTCAACATCTATTTTTTCTTATGTGATCTGTGATTCTATCCCAGTTTAGTGACTTGCGATCACAACAGGGTATATGTAAAAAATATATAACTTGGTGTCTATAGTACAAATTACAGCACTAAGTCAACGTGATATCTTTAAATTTTGTTAAAAGTGTACAGAAATAGAATTTTGGTCTTTTGAAATATTTATCAGACGTTTGATATTTAACAAATTAACTATTATTAATTATATAAAAATGTTTTTTTTTTCACTTAAACCGATGAAAGGATAAACAAAACAATACTAAGAGACATAGCAATTTTTTCAGGCGCTTACTTAAATTTCTCGAAAACGCTTTCAATATAATTATCAACTATTATTAAACATTCATATTTCCGAAATTATTAAATAATCTCAGTTGAAAACAATTGAAAAAAAATCGATCCAACAAAAAATCTTGACAATATTACATTAATCTTTAAAAACAATGCATGCCTTTTATTTGGATATATAAATCCATGCTGGCCAGGTGAACAAACACCAACCCTTTCCAATATGAAATATTTATTTGTTTGGAAAGGTCTGCAATAAAACCATGTTAAGCTTAAAAAAAAAAAATATGAATTATATGCATCTATGAGAGAAGAAAATCCCTTCTCACCCCCTACCATTTTAATCTGCTTAACGGCATCAATACAAGTGGAATTTTTATATTTTCCATATATTCCTTATTCTGAAAAAATAATTTTTGTCTGAAATTAAGAATCATTTTATTCTATACATTTTTTTCTAATATCCCATCAAACTCATATTGTTGTTCAATGTAATAATTTAATTAAATGGATGGTGTTCCACGGATTAAATCCTTTCTGTGTTAGTTTACCAATTGAAAGAGTTTTTGTTTATATTTTTCTAATTAACGGCATGGCTCAAAAATTTGGAACTGTTTTGTTTAATTTTTCCTCCCTCACTCCATACGGACGCCGCCCGCATAGGACGTCGAGGTGATGACGCAATCCGGAAGTGCCGACTAGAAAATTTCACGTTTCAATATCAATAGATCAAGAAAATAATGTCTCTTCGCTCAACACACGCCCAAAAATGGTACGACTTTTAAAAAAATTACTTCTCTGTTTTAAAAAGTCGAGTTTCTTATCTAGGAGAATCCGCACACTGGAACACTGTTTAATCAGTAAAGATCTTGTGAAAGATCTTTACTATCTCCCTAGTGTGCCGTATGGTCATGAATCAGATACCTCTATAGTATCTGCCCCTCAGGGCCCTCGTGACCTGTTACGGGACTGATTTTTTTTTTCTTGTGAAAGAAGTTCTTAGGGCTTACGGCGCGCTGTTCTGTTTATAGGCGTTATAATTATAAATTATGCATATATGTCCAGTTATACAATTAATTATTTTTCCAATCATACAATATTAAATCTATATACACATTCATTAGACACTTATTCGAACGAGTAAAAATAAAACATGTATTTTATAGAATATTGTAATTGAATCGTTCATTTCAGAAACCCGTTAAGTGTACTTTTTTTAAATTTTGGGAAAACTAAAGAAATTTTCTAATTTTAAAAATTAACCACAAGCATTATTTGTTTTTCCAATATATTAAGAAACACTTTGATGTTTTCCAAAATTAATACCCTTACTAATTTTAAAATTAGGGAATTGCTTTTAATTTCCCCAAAATGTTACGCATTTGACGGGTTTCTGAAATAAACGATTTAATTACTTTTATTTTTTTTACAAGAAGAATGTTAGTTTTATAATTTGTTGTATATATTTTTATTCTGCAAATGGTCTGATACATTGTCCAAATGTGAGCTACTCTCTGCCGTGCATGTCTTGTGGAATGTCCAAGTATTCCCTGTCCTTGCAGTCAAGATGAGTTTGATTGTTAGTTGCATGTTACAAATTCTGCATGCGTCTGGTCATTAAATGAAAGTGAGTACGTTTGAATAGCCAATTCTGAGCCTCGTAATCACTACTCCTTCCCTTCTTGTGAGTCGATTACTCGATGGCCAGGCATTCACGGTCTTGCTTATTTCTAGTAGTTTGTTGTCGGTTGTGTGTGTGTCCATGCGTTGGTAATATTATGTTTTTTTTTTGTTTTTTTTTTTTTTTTTTTAACGGCGCATCAACTATTTGGCTATCTACAGGTTACCACCCTTTTATAATGCCATCAGCACGTGGCCGGCCACCCATTCAGGTACTGACCACGCCCGACGTTGCTTAACTTCGGTGATCTAACGGAACCGGTGCATTCAACGTGGCTATGGCCACTGGCTGGTAATATTGTTGCTAGAAATTTCGGGAATGTAATTATTTCTTCGCCTTTCACTTTTTTTTTTGTATAGTTTTTGGATTCTCTGTCCATCTGGATCTGAGATTCCAGATAATTTCATGTGTCCTGGTAGCCAAAACATTCACGTCACGTATATGTTAACAATATAATACATTTTTGTGTTAAAAATATAATTAGATAAATGAACATATGAATCACAATACAAGTTCATCATATAATAAATTAATAATAATAATAATTAATAATATAATGAGTGAGTAATTAGTAAAAAAAAAAAAATAAAAATACAGAGAAAAATTAGAAAATTGTACCTCTATCTCTAAGACAATATTATTTGTTATTGATATTTATTAATGATAAAATTTCATGCTCAACTTTTCAATAAACTATTGCAGGCTTCTTCAAGTCCTTTCAGACGGGCATCGTGGTTATCTCGGACACCATTCAGGTTTCGTCGACAACGAACCAACACAACGGTTCTCTTGCCGCGAAACCCAAACTGTGCCAAGTTCTCAAAAGTATCCATTGCACTTCTTTCAGGATCCACAAAAATCTGAAAAATTTCGTGTTTATTTATTAAAGAGTTCATTTATATATATTCGAATACCTAATTTTATTTATTTACCTCCTAAGAAATGATACAAAATGATTAAATGGAAGGTTCTCCTCCTCAAGTAGATGCAGGAAGTTGTTTTGTTTATAATGTTTTCTCCTCAAGAGGCATCAAATAAGATGCGAAACACGTTGGGAGGGGGGAAAATAAGTATATTTAAAATATGATGTGAGCTTACCTTTATTGATGTTTTGCAAATATTGGATACAATTAATGGAAATGCCAGAATTCCTAAAATTTGTTTCAATAAGTTATTGAACCTACAATGTCGCAATCCAAAGGAAATAAAATATAATTGGGCTTCTCAGGTGAAAGAGTTAATTCCTGCAAATAGTAAACATCTCTTGGATGAACAAAACCCTTATTTAGACAGAATAATATTCAACAAACAAATCAGCTAATTTCAAAATACCTTATTAGAATATGATCTAAATGGCATGAACAATAGCTAATTCAATAGATTCTATCATAACATAAAACCTACTCACATAACGAGAGCACACTACCTTCATTACAATATTCCATTCAATCAAATAAAACATTTAGCTTAATTAAGGCTCAGCTCAGACAAGATGACAATCCTCTACAATAAAAACCAGCATCGATACAAACACACTATGCTCATCGTGCAAACTAAATGAACAAGAAACCCTAGAACACATATTCTTCATCTGCCTTTTGTATTCTCCTATAAGAAAGTTGTACATAGATAAATACACAGCTAATCCTCCTGTAGTAGAAATGCCATTATCAGATTTAGACAAAGATTTAGTTAATGACGTATGTATATATATATATATATATATATATATATATATATATATATATATATATATATATATATATATGAGTGTCATAAAGCATTTATTTATTTTTTCTTTCTGTGTGTGAAATAACAATTATCTTTACATGCACTTATTTTTCTCAATTTCAATTCAATAGGAGAGTCAATTTATTATTATATATGTAAAAGATAAAAAATGTTTTTTGTTTTGTATTGTGAAATTTATATTATTGTATTTGTAATAAGCAATAAAACATATTATTATTAATGATGTTCTTCCTATTTTGATAATGAATAAAAAAAATATTTTTTGAACTCTTCATAAATATATTCCAAGGCATTAATAAATATTTTTGTCACAGCACAAATCTAGAAAGGAGAGAAATACATTTTTTTTTTTTTTTTTGTTATCCTTTTATTTCCTTCATTTTCCCTCCGTAAGCGGAGAATCCTTTGTCCCTACGAGACAAGAACGAGGATCCTGTTTATTGTTGTTGCTTAAACAAATTATCCCGCCCCCCGTGTTTGTGTAAAGGATCGAGAGAGCCTAGTTATTAATGAGGGTATTTAATGAATGGGCCGACAAACCTGTGGTTATTGTGTCGACAAGAGCCATTGTCGCTGCTCCACGGCCCGGCAAACCGCAGTCCGGCTCACTCTCTCTCTCTCTCTGTCCCCTCTCGGTTTTACAAAAACATGTTGGGCTTATACAGGGATAGCTGCGTCAAGTAAGCGAATTCCTCGGCGAGCTATTTTACTAGGGAAAAAGTTCAATTCTAAACAGGATGTACTAAATGAAAATTCCAAATACTTTGCATCAAAACCAGTGTCTTTCTGTAGCAATCAAATTTAAGACCTATCTTCAAGAAATTGTAGAAAATTAAGTAATATTTACAGGGTGATTCAGGTCTAAGTAGCCAAACTCTAGAAGGTGATTCTAGACATAATTTGAAGCATAGTCCGATTCCGAAGGGAAAACCAGTTATGCCAAATTCCCTGTTGTTTTTTTTTGTTTTTTTTTTTATAGAAATGTTTATTGCATAAGAAAGGATTGCTCAAAAACAAGTTCAAGATAATTAAATTCTAATTATACCATCATAAAGTAGACAAACTTTTCTTTCAGAAAACAGTGACTTCATTCACTAAAACCATTTATAAAAGATACGTTCTTGACGTCCAATAACGCACTTATGTTCTTCTCAATTAATCAGAAGTTTCTCGAGAATTTTTTCCTCAACCCCCTAACTCACTACATGCTCACTACTTACAAGAAAACTTTTACATTTAGTTAGCATTAAATCTCTGCGAATGAAGTGGAACTTTATTGAGGGATAGGTTGAACGATTGACACCTTTTTGTCCAGAAAATGTTGTGTTTTTACTGTCAAATAATATGTGTGACGAAATTATGGATTACTCATTTTTTATTGGCCAAACTGTGGGAATCCATTGTCCGGTCCAGAAGCAATAATAATGAACTGAAATAAATTGTTGATAAAGTTGTTCATTTGAGAGGTATGTCACATTTTGAGTTTTCCATATTTTCATTGATTTATCTGTTGCGTGATGTAGTTGGCACTCTTTAGAGTACGATAAAAAATTTGCTAATAAATAAATAATATCTCTCGAATAAAAAACTCTTCCAACAAATGTCTTACATTTTTTCCTAGATAATGATGTCTTAGCTACGTTTAAAAATAGACACAATATGTGCGAAAGCTAAAATGTGAAATAGAAAAGAGTGTGGCACAAGGAGGGATCTCTTAGATTCTTATGTGTGCGAGTTTTTATGGAGAAACAGGAACAGAAACAAAAATTAATTTCAACACAAATTTGAAGAAATGGCTGATTTTTCCAGTTTAAATCATTTAAATTTACCCGTATTCCTGTTTACGTAAGCATAATATGATTAGGCAAATATTAATGTTAACATTATAATATGTTAATCAAAGTAATTGCTTTTAAAGTAGTCATTTGGAGTTAAAAAGTGCTCGCTAATACTTGCTGTATTTTATTATTACTGTATTTTACTATAAAATTGAGATGATTTTAGATTCATCACAGTTTATAAAATAAACAGTTTATTTCGCATACAATGTTTAAAATATAACGTTTTTCTGAGTAAACAGTTTTGGAAGGAACGAAATAAGTGAAAATCCCTTGGGACGGTCTAAAAATAAACTAAATTATCATAATAAAACACTTTGTTGAAATTCACCATTCGCGAGCGGTTTCTAATCCATGAGATGAATCAAAACTTTCTGTCATCTGATCCACTTTCAATTCTCATTCCACGAGATATTCTGATTTTTAAGAGCATCGTTATTAAAATTAAATGGACTTCCTGAATGGGGTTCTAGTGGCTAGCGCGCTGGATTCATAAGCGGGAGATGGTGGGATCGATCCCCACCGGCGCCAGAAGATTTCTCATCTCAAGGCTTGCTGAGAAAATTCCGCTCGATTTGTTGATGCGCCGTAAAAAAAAAAAAAGAAAAAAAAGAAAAAAAAAAAAAAAAAAAAAATACTGTTAGGGTAAATGACCCAATACTTAACTTTACTTAAAATAATTCTTCGCTTAGTTTTTGGAAATAATAAATTTTGAATATATCAAATTATTCGTCAGATCAATCTCTTGAAATTCACATAAACCAATTTTAGATACATTAAGTATTTCAAGTAAAATAAATCAAAAATGCTGCCTTACTCTTGTCCTAATGTTGACACGTCTGCAGTAGGTCCATGCCTAAGTTTAACTTTTCTGATCCTAAGGATGACAGTGAGGGAAAATTAAAATAATACAACATTATTCTTTAAACAAACAACCAAATTGGATTGAAAACAGCAGGAACAATGAAAAATGTAATGAATTCGAAAGAGATCCTTTTCGAAAAACAAACAATTAGGCATAACAATTATTTTTAAATGAAAATCATAACTAGGAAGAATAGCAATTTGCCTCCGAATTTTTCTATGTAGAGTCAGTGGTTCTGGAAATTAATGTATTTTATCCAAATACTAGAGGATTGGTAAGTTTACAAGTAATTTGGCTAGTATCTATTGGAAAATCATGCCATCAGCGAAGGAAACAGTTTTTAGTCTATTGCTAGCAACAAGGGACAACTGCATTGGCGGAAATCCAACTCACAACTTGTCAAACAACCACTTGTGCTGTTTTCCTTCAACTAGAACTAAACAATAATCACCTACACTTATAATGTTGACTTTGTTTATAACTTGCTTATTACAGCCATTTTCATCTTTCATCCCTTGGTCATTTTTGAACAATGGCTCTTCTTCTTTAACTTTTTGTGTAAACTTTTATCTGCACTCTTCTCATGCTCGTTATTTGTGGTTTTGACTTGCCTCAATTGTTGACATTGATGATGGTTTTTTTTTTTTTATACAGGACTTGCCATATAGTTGACGCTCCGTTCATGAACTTTTAGCTTCCAACCTTCTTTAAATGTTCGGAAACCTGACACATCCATAGATTGGATAATGTGAGAAGCATTTGGAGGTACCGCCACTAATAACCATTGTACCACAAATAGATTAAGAAGTTGTGTGACCATTTCAAATTGCAGAAAACTACTATAATACGTTGTCTGTCAACATTAGGAACAGAATATCCTTAGCTTAGGAAAATATGTTGTCAACTTAAGGTTCCAGTCATAAGAAATTAATAAAATCAGGATACATGAATTTCTAATGAAAATCTCAACTAAATTTTTTAGTATTAATCACTGAAAACCGCTTTCCTAAAGTTGACAGTAGTGTCATGAATAGGAACCCTGGTTGTTTATTGTGTTCCCAATGTTGACACTGCCATAATCATAAGATTTATTTATTTAACTTGAGTCAAACCTTTTACAGTGCATAATTTAAGTATCATAGAGTTCTTGGAGACCACAAAAAAACAATTTAATGCACGCATTACAAAAAAAAAGTCTTAAGAAATATTCTTAATCTCTTATCAAATTCACTAAGTGAAGAGAGCAGCAGGAGTTGACTCGAGGCCATACTAAAATGGCTGCAGATGTTATTATCGGAGTTGCATAGTTGATCGGGTTAGTCAACATTATTCTTCAACAACTGTTCTTTCATTTGGATGCAAACTTATTAAATTCTCTTGAACGTAATTGCTATTTTTTAAATTTGAAGTGTCAACTTAAGGAGTAGTGTCAACGATCGGGTCATTTACCCTAATAAGCTGCAGATCTGGCAGATTCGCCATAATAAAATAAAAAATGTAACAGCACGTTCGTATTGCTTGTCGATATTTATTTTCTATGTATGTATATATGTATATATATATATATATATATATATATATATATATATATTTATATATATATATATATATGTATATGTGTATGTATGTATGTCTAACATTTAGTTGCAGCTCATACCTCAGGAATGCGGCGTACATTGCCAGCTTGTCGTAGAATGTCCTTGATTAAGGCTGCCTCTGACAGAAGGAGTTTCTATATTTCTATAAAACAATTCCTGTAACCAGGAATTAAATCCTGTTTTTATATAGAATCTAAGACCATAGATTTCATTAAGTCCCGTAGCTGAACTGTAGAATGGGAGAGGAGAGATGATTGGGCGATGATTACAGATAAGCCGTCAGCTCCTGTTTACTCTTGATGCTGTTAAATCTCTTCCGACACGAGTCGGTACTGATATATATATATATGTGTGTGTGTGTGTGTGTGTGTATTAGTGAGTGTGTATGAAAAGACGATAAAAGGTAGGGATATCTTTTTAAACATGATATCATTAAAAGTTGAGCTGAACATCCAATGAAAATGTTAGAAAGCGTGAAAGTGAGTTGTTAGCATTTTGAGTAGGGGCGTAACTTTTATCCTTTTAGCATAAATATATCCAGCCAACCAATAAAGTTTTACTGTCATATTTTCAAGAAAAAGAGCCCCCCCCCGCCCTTTTGCCGACTAAAATTGCCGAGACTTCATTAAAAATAAAGAAGCCTAGCTCTCGTTCCCCCCCCTCCCCTGTGTCGGTAGAAGTTTCATTATCATTTTTATAAATACTTTATGGAAGTCTGAGTTTGTACTTTAAACAGTTTAATAGAATGTTTTTACTGGGAATAAACATGACATGTCGGCTAATGATATTTAGTTTTTATTACTCTTCCTTCACTCCAAATGTATCCAAAACTTAAATATACTAGTTTAGATGAACGTCAAACGTCTATAAAAAGTTTCAACTGAATTCATAGTTTTGAAGTACCCGAACTGAAAAATACCGTACAATGTGGTGACATCAGTACAGTGTGGTTAAATTCGAACACTACTGCTTGTAGTTAAATTGTGCTTGTTAAATTCGATTTATACTGCTTGTATATTTTTCTGAGAGTGATCAAACACATATATTGGTGTATATTTGTCTGTTCGCACGCTTTGGGCAAAGTTCGACCCTTTGGTATTAGTTAAATGCTAGTAGTATAGGTTCGTTTCACCAAACTGTACTAATGTAAACCCATTTCACGGTAGTAACACAACACTGTTACATTCTAAATTCTATAACATCTGTTTGTTGATTTAATAATCAAAACAAGAGCCTGTATGCAATACATATGTTCAAATAAATTCTAACTATAACATAATACTAGTTTTATTTCCTTTACAAAAAAGCGGGTACAGATATTACCTTAAAACCTATGAAAAGTGTACATCAAAGCCTACAGAGGTAAAGCAGGAAGGGGAAGGATTTGTTTCCCCAAATAAATAGTGTTGTGGTGTAAGGATTCTCCTTGTTAAGGAACTTATTTTTAAATTGCAGTAAAATCGGACCATTTATGTGGCAGCTACAGAGTGAATACACTCACACACACACACATATGTATATATATATATATATGTGTGTATATATATATATATACACGAATTAATATTCGTTATTTTTTTGATCTACTTGTATCAAAACGTGAAATTATCTAGTCGGCACTGCTAAAAAATGAACAGAACAAGTTACAAATTTTCGAGCCATACCGTTACTTAGGAAAATATGACCAAAGATTCTTCTGATTAATGATAAAATCCGAAAATAATTTAATCCGGGCTACAACATTCATATAATTAAATTGGAAAACAATCTGAATTTGATTGAATAATAGAAAGAATGATATAGAATAGAATGAATAATTCTAAATTTCAGAGACAAATTATTCTTTATTTTTTCAAAATAAATAACATATCGAAGATATTAAAATAAATTCCACATACATTTTATTGATACGGTTATGCAGATTAGAATGGTAGGGGATGAGAAGGGATTTTCTTCTCTCATGGATGCATATAATTCATATTTTTTAAAAGCTTAACATGTTTTTATTGCAGACCTTTCCAAACAAATAAATATTTCATATTAGGTGTTTGTTCACCTGGCCAGCATGGATTTATATATTCAAAGAAAAGGCATGCATTGTTTTTAAAGATTTATGGAATTTTTGTCTAGGTTTTTTTCAATTGGATTTCTTTCACTCCATTTCTAGTGGGAGTACACACTAATTTAGCAAACAGAAGTGTTTAATAAAGCATGTTTTTCTGTTCTAATCGTTTTCGATAAATTTAAGGTGCGAAAATATTGCTCGAGTCTGTTCATATATATATTTTTTTATACTTCAACTGCTCTGAGCGAAGACTGCTCTGTGCGTTCCGATAATAATGCAATGATTTTTTTTTTAAATCAATTTTTTGTGCAAATTTACACAAAAACTAAAAATTCTTCAAAGTACTATTCTCGCATCTCTACATATTTGTGTTGTTTATTTAATATTTATTTAATAATGTTTGAAATAAAGTTTGTTTCTCATAGAAACCTCTTTTATTAAACCCCTAAACTGGTTCATATTGATTGGCCTCTCAACTCCTCTATTATACCTCCAACAAGGTAATCGAAGGTTTCTATGCTTATTAGGTGATATTTCTTAAATTAATCACACTTTGCAGTTCATTACTGACGAGTTGTGACTAGATCGGATCGGATAGGGTCGGGACCAATGTAGGCACTCACGTCGGTCGCTGTCGGTTAACAGATATCGAATCGGATCAGGAGAAATACGTTTCTAATGTAGGTGCAGCCTAATGTTTCTTCCCTTTGAAGAGAGGAACTAAATGCGCTAAAAATATTCTGAGTGATTATTATACATAATATGCTGTAATATACATATATTTAAGTGGACGTATGAGTGTATTTTTATTTATATTGACGCTCGCCACAAACATTTAAGAGTGATAAATGGTAAATATGCAACGAATGACGAGCCAATAATTCCTCAATATTCACAAGAGAGGAAAGAAATAAACAGAGAAGAGAACATCAAGGTTTTTAGCCTACGATATTTCATTTTATGGGAGTTGTGAAGAAATTCCCTTCGCACACCATCAGCTCCGTTTTTTTCAGATCCTCTTCATAAAAAGAGTCTTGTCCCAGAAATATTTGCCTTTTTTATACCCTCCGCTGTCAAACGGAGAACTTCATTCGACCAAATAAAAATGAGAAAAAAAGTTACTGTCATTTGTAATTATCTGATGAACTGAAAATTAATTCATTTTTATTGATAATTGATAATACATTAGTAGATTGGCCATCAAGCATAAGAGGTGATCGAAGAGAGTATCTATATATATATATATATATATATATATATATATATATATATATATATATATATATATATGATTGTGGAAAAATACTTTTTCTTATTTAAAAGATCAAGTTCATTAACCAGCAGAATCCAACCACCGGAAAATAAAAACGTAGCCCATACGGCTTTGTGTTTTTAGCAGGTATGGACAACCTTTGACACGTTGTGGGCCAAACTGTAGTGTGCAAATATGTTTGCGGACCGCGATTTTTTTTTTTTTTTTTTAAATTCCTGCCCCCGAGGGACTCGAACACCCGTCTTCCGCATGAGAATCTAAGGGTGGGTTTACACTTGTTAGTTATTGCAGGATATTTCTATCTGAGAGAAATTGCGACTATTGAAACCCCATGTAAAATGTATGTCTGCAATAAATTCTACCATGAGCAATTTATTGCCGACATACATTTTACATGGGGTTTCAATAGTCGCAATTTCTCTCTGATATAAATATCCTGCAATAACGAGCAAGTGTAAACCCACCCTAAGGCGTTGGCCATTAGACAAGGGAGAATAATGCAATTTATAGAAATAACAAAATCAAATGAAAAAAATAGGTACAACATTATAATTAAACATGAAATTCAGAATTATTACAAACTGCGTAAGTTAAATAGCGACACGAAATGGATGAGAAAATCGGCTTGCTCGCTCACTTGATTCCGCAGTAGCCATCTCACTCGATCTTCCTCATTTGCAATGTAGTGAAATATTTTTTTTTTTTACTTGGGTTTTTCAGAATGTCTTGTGGACCGCATCAAATCTTAGAGAGGGCCGGATCCGACTCGCGGGTTGGTTGTTTATTATTTCAGCATATAGTTTATAGGAATCTAGGCATACTTTTTATTGACGTGGAGAATCCAATGAAACGGTCTGTAATATTTATAACAGTTTTTTGCAGGGATTTCAGTATATTTTTAGATTAGAATTGTGTTATATCCTCGACTTCAGATATAATAATCTTCAAAGAGCAAAACTTCATGTAGCGTATGCTGGAATTGTGGTAAATAATGTTTAAAGAGCCAAAATTCGTGTAGCACATCCTGGATTTGTGGAATAAATTGTTCAAAGGGCCAAAATTCGTTTAGTATATGCTCGCATTGTGGTGTATAATCTTCCATGAGCCAAACTTCGTATTGTAAGTACTGAAATTGTGATATATAATCTTCGATGAGCCAACATTCGTGTAGTTAATAATAATAATAATATAATTTTTCAAGAGTCAAAACGTATGTGTTATATGCTGAAACTGTGGTATCAAATCTTTAATCAGCCAAAATGCGCGAATTAAATGATGGATTTGTGGACTACAATATTCAATGAGCTTAAATTTGCATAGCATATGCGGAAATTGTGTAACATAGTTTCTAGGTATTGTGATATAGGCTGGACTTGTGGTATATGATCTTTGAAGAGCAAAACACCATGTAGCACATTCTAGAATTGTGGAATATACTACTTAATGAGCCAAAATGCGTATAGGAAATGCTGGAATTGTGGTGTACAATCTTCAATGAGCTTAAATTCGTGCAGTATATGCCGAAATGATGGGGTCCCCTCTTTCATGTGGGGTCGCTGTAAGGCTTTTTATGATTTCAGTTTTTCCCCTACGAGGGTCTCCTGTGTCAATTTATTCCCCTTGACATGTGATACCGATCTGCTTGTAGCAACTCCATGCTCCTCCTATAGCCGGATCCTTCTCGTCTCGGCACTCAGGCTCTTTCCAATTTATGGAGAAAAAAATCTTTCGAGGATAGATATTCTAATTTTATGGAGCCCTTTCCAGAGGAACTGAGTAAACCTCATAAGTGCTGCAACTGAATCATTTATCGTGGGTTCGATTCACACTAGGCTTGAGTGGTTATTTCTTCGAATAACGAGGAGGGATTAGCCTTCAACTGTCTAGAAAAGGGTGCCAATCTGTATATAACCCGTCCCAAAAATCTGTGTTACATAAAAGTCATCGTTAAAATAATAATAATAAAAAAAAAAAGATGCTCTGTTTTGATTTGATGATTAGTCATTTGTTTTAGAGTATTTTGGATAAGACCTTGTAGAATTAGTGATATGATGTCGACAGAACATCTGGCGAAAGGTCAGTTATTTCGAATTTGACAATCTCATAATGGCTGAAAACATCCCGAGAAAACTCTATCTCAATCTGTAAATTTGTAATATTCACACATATATGTATACCTATAGTTCCGGCCTACTATGTGTGTATATTACATTAAAAAAAACTAACGTTGAAAAAAAGAGGCCAAGTTTTAGGCCCTCAAAACCTCGTCAAGAACATAATTATATCCCTTACTCACTTATTTGTGCATTTCCAACTTGGCCAGTTTTGGTTAAGTGATGACCGTTTTAACTTAAGAAGAGTTCATATAAACCTGATCGTTTTAAGTCATCAGGAAGCTCATAATAACCCTGAATCGTTACCCTAAGGGACTGAAGCATTAATTGTCAGAAACGTTATAATAAATCCGATCGTTATAGTGGCCATAATTAAAAGAAAACTGGCCAAGTTTGAAATGCACAAATCAGTGAGAGGGATTTTTCAAAGGCAAACTGTTTTTCAAAGGGGCCTGGAACTTTTCTGGCCTCTTTTTTTCAACGTTAGTTTTTTTGAGAGTATATGTATATATATATATATATATATATATATATATATATATATATAATTTTGGGCAATGATATCCTTAAAACTCGGTGCCTATAAAATCATATCCATACATATAGAGGTTCGAATGAGGAATGTAGAATCAACTTATTGTCCAATTATTTATACAGGAAAGGGATTTGAGGAAACAGTTAAAGTAAATTAGTTAGGACAATGTTTGGAAGTGTAATGAATTCAACCCACCGTGGTTGACAACCTCAAACAAAGTACACGATTTACTTTGTAAGCTAATAGCACACAACTTACAAGGATATCATATTATAAATTGTTTTTGTAATATTGTTTAGTTTTATATTTTTATAAACTTGATTTCTTCACATTGCTTTGATTTTCTATTCTTTAATGAATATGTTTGTATATTGAAACTAGCTGAGGAAAAAAATATATGTTACTTGTAGATTTTTTTTTCATTGAGCCTACTATAGTAATGTTGTCGATTTCATTCGCTTTACATTATTATTCTCATCTGCTGTATAATTGTTGAAGCAAAATAATTTGTGTCAGGATATATTCGTTAAAATGCCTTCCATAGAACAATTACTGATTTGAATGAGAAATAATTTTTAACATGAAAATATCATTTGGTAATTAAATAAAAGCAGTTATTCATTTATTGTTATAAAATGTACATTTATTGCACATACGAATTATTTTTCATTATTCTTTTCCACAAAAGGGCAATTCACACCAGATTAAGACTTTTCCGCCATAACCCCTGCCAATTTGGATATCCGGGTACCTGACCAATGACGTCAGTTCGCGTTACGCGAGACCACAGCCATATGAAATTTTCATGACAAAATAATATTAACTTTTTTTATCCCCGTCGTGATTAGGTTATCTGAGGTAAAAGGGAACCAAACCCTTTATAAACTGATATAGCGTCCTCTGAACGAGAAAAAATTGAGAGAGAAAAAAATCTGTGGGCAGGTTGAGTGGCCGGCAAATATCCAAGAGACCGCCGGGAAAAGAAGAGCATAACCGCATTAGACTGCACTCACTGCTTGGTGGAAGTAATGCGTTTAGACGGGGAACACTCAGGAAGCTGAGGCAGCCATTATACCTCATGGAGTGGAGGTAACAACATTCATGAGTAACTATGTGTAACTTTGTTTGGTAGCGTTTGCCTTCTCTAAGGGTTCTATAGGGTTAAGTCTGTGGCGAGTTTGGTAGGGTTGGGGATGGCTTCTAAAACCGCAGTGTGTTGTAGTATTAACTTGTATTCTGTTGGAACAGATACATTGGACGAATAAAGTAATAAATATGTGTATATGCAAGGAATAGTTTGGTTCTATTCGTTTTTGTGGACGTTTCGGCATGCCCTTTGGCAGTCTTCTTCAGCAATAAATGCCTAGGAAGCGGATGATCTCTTTGGTCTTTCTCCATCCCCAAGGCATTTGATCTACTAAGAGTTTCCGAAATTATAACAGAGTGTTTTGGAAAGAAGAAATAGGCCGCTGGACTGTTTTCCGACGTAGCCAACGCTTTTGACTCTGTTTGGAACGAAGGACTCCAAGAATTGCACAATTCGCTGAACAACAAGCCCCCTACTTATCTGTACTCAGCACGAAGAGAACCATCAAAGCTGGTGTACCGCAGGGGGCCCTACTCAGCCCATTGCTCGATATCTTGTACTGCAGTAATATGCCTCAACCAGACAACTCAGCCGACCTACGCAGAAGACACAGTCATCATCACGAAGAAAACCGACCTCAACGAAGCGACCACCACCCGCAAGAGCCGCAGAAGAGGAATCATGCTGTTTCCGCAAAAGGAAACTCGCAATTAGCCCGGTAAAATCTTCATGTAATGTTGTTTCTACTGAGTAAATTCAATAATTAAGACAGCTTTCAGCAATTAGGACATCATTTCATTCTCTAGACTCTAAAAGACCAGAGTATATCTAGACACAAGACTACCCTGGATACACTACATTCACAAAACTACAAGTATAAATATTAAAAAAAAAAAACGCCCCTAAAATACACCTGGGGTACACTACAATAAAAATCGATAGTACTACCCACACTAACCTACGCATGCGCAGGCTGGTTGGTACCGGTAACACACACATTTAAAATGTCTACGTCGAATATTCTGAGTCTGATATTCAGTGTGTGAAAGGCCCATCTCTGCCGAAATATTCCATTTTAAAAGGCAATTTTTAGGAGTGAGCAAAATTTCCTGGAAGTATATTTTTGTAAAAACCCTAATTGCTCTGCAACAATTTTAATTTTGCCACGAGAGCGGGGGGGGGGTTGATCCGTCGGATACGTTTGACAGGTACAAGTATCAAACACAGTATGTCTAAAAATATACTGTTAAATCTGTCAATCTGCATTGTCAAAGTTCAACAAAATTCTATGCATAGCACGATGCCATTTTCCCCTTTAATAACTGGTTTTAGCCCTTTTGTGAGAGTTTATCATTTTTAAAGGGGAGTTTTTCCGTGATGTATCGTATGGCAATTAACTCTTCTTGCAACTTGAACCATGCAAGCTCAATATACAACAAACGAGCGAGCTTATGCAAAACATAGTTTTTGCTAGAGCTACTCGTACTCAATTATAACTCTCTTTTTGTAAAATCCTTTTTCACTAGGAGGTACTTCAAATTAAATTGGAATTATTGGAGAGAGAGAGAGAGAGAGAGAGAGAGAGAGAGAGAGAGAGATTGAGAGAGAGAGAGGGAGAGAGAGAGAGGGAGAGAGAGAGGGAGAGAGAGAGAGAGAGAGAGAGAGAGAGAGAGAGAGAGAGAGAGAGAGAGAGAGAGAGAGAGAGAATTAAAAACCATGCATACCCAGTTATGTTGATGTACTGCCATAAATGTTAGATTACAATAATAACGATTCAAACAATTCACAAAATTATCAGTTTTAAAAATAATATTTATAATTTCCGACATTCACTTCAGAGAGACTTATTTAATAAATACAATCATTGTGTATGTAATAATTTTAATATAAGTGAATTCAATATTTCTCATATTTGCTTATTTTCCACGCATTTCATACTCAGAAAATCACGTATGTTAATAATAATAATTAAAATATGTAACCTGAGTTATAGCAGTTATTATCATCGACTAATGGTTTGATTACGAATACAACAGTCAATGCAAACAGATATCTGAAATTATTGGTAGCACTGCTTGCTGGGATAATGTTATCCCAGCAAGCAGTGCTACTCGACACTGCTAAAATTGTTTGCAAATTTTCAAATACCCGTAATTAATAAATAAATATTTTGTTATATAAAAGAGCAAATTATGAAAATATCTAATGAACCGATTTAGACACATTTTTCTCTTTAGATTATCCCAACCAATACGGAGGTTCGTTGAAATATAACAAAAAATACGGCTGGTATTGGCAAATTGGTAATTTTGGTCCGGGGTACCCCCCCCCCCCCAATGAAGAGATTTAGTTTATTTTTATAGCGAATTTTTTTTATTTAGATGATCACAATGAATAACCAGTTTTTGTGATATACAACAAAAATTACGGCCGGTATGGGTAAATAACTACTTTGTGTCCGGTCCCCCCCCCCTCCAGATTTTGCTGGTTAACGAACTCATTCAATCATTTCCTAGGATGATACTATATGCAAAGCTTCACGGGAAACAAGAGCTCTGGCGCGTATATCGTGTAAACAGACAAACACACATATATATATATATATATATATATATATATATATATATATATATATATATATATATATGTGTGCGCGTTTATTATGTGTTATTGTGAGGATAGATGCGGAGTTGAAAAAAATTAAAAGAAATCCGTCATGAGTGCAACTTAAATAGCTACTTTCTTTCGAAAAGTGGTAAAAAAAAAACCAGCTAAAAACACTATTTTACATGCACATGCTTATTCAATTTTGGCGAAATACTATCTAAAGTGTACATGTTTATTCAATTTTGAGTAGAATAATAAATACAAATATAATAAAAATAAATTACAAGAATAGCACAGTATCCAGAAACCCCCTAAAGAAAAATGCCCCATCTGTAATATGTACTCATAAGCTAGAGGATATTTACGATACATTAGTTTACAAACCGTACAGATCATCATACCTTACAGTTTTTTTGTTTATATATATATATATATATATATATATATATATATATATATATATATATTTAAAAACTGTACAATTATCAAGTTTGTTGATACAGATATGTATGTACAAATTGACAAAAATGAGAAAAATAAAATAAAATAAAAACAATACAAAATTTGAAAGAAACCAAACATTGTTGGCACTTTCAGAGCTGTCTAAACAAATATTTTAATGATCCCTATAAGATCAGAAAAGTAAATTATCTCGGGGCCACTGTCTCTTAAGCCGCCTGGGAGGATCCCTTACAGGTAGGGATGGGCGATCTGAATAGTTTTTTTTTTTCTAACACGGTATATCAATTTTTTGAATCGATCTCCAAGGTCTCTAAGAGCCGATCTTTTAATGAATCGATCTTCATGGGCCGATCTTCTAAAGAATCGATCTATCTAGAGTACCGTAAAATGAAGTGTTTTTTTATTATTATTATTATTATTATTTCAAATATCCAAATACTTAATCTCACCTTTGATACTCAATCTCATTTCTGAAGAATTCTCAGTTATTTAGCTGAAGAAGAAGTTTACATAACAGTGCCCTATGTCCAGTAACATACATTTAACACTATATTAACATTATACAACGACTTAATACCTTCCGTTTCTTCAACTAGGAGGTATTGTAATAAAAATAAAGTTTCAAACTGTGCTCTTAATTTATCTAACCATTTTCTCTATTACTATTAGTCTATTCTGTTTTTTTTTTTCTCATTTGATAAAAATATATATGTTATATTATCCATATATTGCAATATGATGTAACAGTAGTAGTTTGATCATATATTATTTTTGATGAAAATAGTGTTCAATTTTTTTTATTTTTAGGTTACAGATATAAGTATTCAGATCGACTTGTTTAGGTCGACTCGTAGTAATGACGGGCGATTCTCAAATTAGAATCGATTCGAATCGAAATTAAATACGAATTTCATAGGTAATTGTAAGTAATCGTGCTATGGAATACTATGGAATATCGATCCGTATCGAAGATCGACCGATAACGAAGTTTGATCCATGTCGTAGATGGATCTTCTAGAATATTTAAATTCATTGTATATGTAACAGATACATTTTTCCCCTGGTATTACATAAAAATGTACCTGTTACATAGTATTTTCACGGAATTTAAATAAAAATTTATTTATTTAAATGCTTTGTTTTACCATAACTATTTAACACTTGTTTATGTTACACAGTTTTTCCACTGATTTAAATAAAAACGTATCTCTTTTTATAATATTTTCACTGAATCCAAATAAACAGGTTAATATAACTTGTTTATGTTACACAGTTTTTCCACTGATTTAAATAAAAACGTATCTCTTTTTATAATATTTTCACTGAATCCAAATAAACAGGTTAATATAGCTTGTTTATGTTACACAGTTTTTCCACTGATTTAAATAAAAACGTTTCTCTTTTTATAATATTTTCACTGAATCCAAACAAACAGGTTAATTATAACTTGTTTATGTTACACAGTTTTTCCACTGATTTAAATAAAAACGTATCTCTTTTTATAATATTTTCACTGAATCCAAATAAACAGGTTAATATAACTTGTTTATGTTACACAGTTTTTTCAATGATTTAAATAAAAACGTATCTCTTTTTATAATATTTTCACTGAATCCAAATAAACAGGTTAATAAAACTTGTTTTTGTTACACAGTTTTTCCACTGATTTAAATAAAAACGTATCTCTTTTTATAATATTTTCACTGAATCGAAATAAACAGGTTAATATAACTTGTTTATGTTACACAGTTTTTCCACTGATTTAAATAAAAACGTATCTCTTTTTATAATATTTTCACTGAATCCAAATAAACAGGTTAATATAACTTGTTTATGTTACACAGTTTTTTCAATGATTTAAATAAAAACGTATCTCTTTTTATAATATTTTCACTGAATCCAAATAAACAGGTTAATATAATTTAAAAAGAAACAGATATATGTTATACACTTTTCCACATATTTTTTTTATTTCAGTGAAAATACTCTGTACGAGATACATTTTTATTCAATATAAGAGGAAAAACTATTTAATATGTACAAGTTACTTTACCGCGTTGAGTAGTTAATATAAAGCAAAGTATGAATAAATGTTTATTTTAATTCAGTGAAAATACTATGTAAGAGATAAATTTTTATTTAATAATACTATCGAACATGTTCATGTTTTATAGTGACTGAAGTGAACCATGAATAAATAAGACACTATTTTTCAAGCCGGAAAAAAGTATTCAACATCGATGAAGTTAAAGAATAATGTATTTAAATATTCATTTCTTCCCCTAAGACAAGCTGAAGGATTCCTAGTGAAAAAGAACTCTGAGAGGGGGGCGGGATACTAAAAGCCTAAGAAAAAAAAATTGAAAAAAATTTGATTACAAGCAAAAATAAGCTAGAGATAAAATCATTGATTCTTTATCTGAAGTCTTATGCTCTCCTTAAATTATTTCCTCTTTTACGATGAAAATGGAATCAACTCATAAATTCAATCAGTCAATCTTAATAAATTTTTTCACTCCTTTTTCTTTATCTTTTGGGTTATACTTTTTTCTTTGTTTCCGTCTATAGTGACATTTATACCTCTTTCTTTCTTTTTAAAATCCTTTGTAACATGTCATCAGATGTTACAGCATTCATAAAGTTATATTGACACAGTGCTTTTATTCTTAACCATACCAATATTTGTCCCAAAGGAGCTTCTTAAGGTAATATTTTTGTTACCATTTTTTAAATTGGCTTAAATACATTCTCAACTAATCAAAAACTATATCCAAGAGCGTTTTTGTGGCGGAAAAGATTTAAATGTGCCTTTAGTTGCAGTACAGCGGGGGGGGGGGGCAAACGACATTTCGTGTTTCAAAAAAGGCTACAGCCTCTCAATCATAACCAATACTGGATGTTTTTTTTTTAAATGAAAGCTAATAAAATTTAGAACAATTTTGTCTGGGCAGATTTTTGTTTTTTGTTTACCCTGTTTATCAAATTACGTGTGAATAATTCACGAACCTTTATAACTGAGCATAAAATAATATATTATTTTTTATCTAACTTAATATCAGCACTTATATCGTTAAAATTAAACATTCAAATACTGATTAGAAAAAAATCAAAATATATTTTCAAATCATATTATTTCAATTAATCTCATTGTTAAATCAGGATAAATTTACGTTTAGCAGATGTCAGTCTAATTATTTCAAGTCTAATCAGTATTTGAATGTTTAATTTCAACGATATAAGTGCTGATATTAAGTTAGATAAAAAATAAAATATTATTTTATGCTCAATTGTAAAGGTTCGTGAATTATTCACACGTAATTTAATAAACAGGGTAAACAAAAAACAAAAATCTGGCCAGACAAAGTTGATCTAAATTTTATTAGCCCACATTTAAAGAAACATCCATTGAAATCGGTTAAGATTTAGAGGCTGTAGCCTTTTTTGAAACACGAAATGTCCTCCTTAAATACAAATGAAAATTAAAGACTATTTTGTTTTTATCTTTATTACAAAAAATTGTGAAAAAAAATTAAAAAGGAAAAAATTAACATTTCAGTATGCTAAATCTTTTCTTAGTTGCAGAGTATTTTAGTACCAATATCATCAAAATCGGCCCATTTTTCCATCAGCTAGATAGTGAAGAAACAACATGTACACAAATTTGAACCACCGTTATTTTCTTTACCTCTGGCTTATGAAACGTGAAATTTTCTACCACGTGAAAGCACTACCTGATTACGTCATCGTGTCATAAGTGACTTTCCTCTCCATGGAGGGAAGGAGAAAACGCGCTCAAATGGCTCTACATGTTTCGCATCCCTGGATGCCTCTTCAGGAGCTTACAAATTGACCGTCTGCCTACACAAGAATAAATTATTAATAAATATTTGTTTGTTTTTTTGCATTAAGTTTCCCTTCCTTTGTCGAGCTCATCAGGTTTATTCTGTCTGATTAGAGTTGCTCTCCGACTCGCACAATAGCACAGGCTAAGTTATCTAACAAGCTATACAGTTTCCGCAGGAAAGTTTTCAAAGTTCCGGCTGCATATACTCACGGAGCGGGGAAAATTCTTGCTTCTTTCTCGGGGCGGCTTGGGAAACTCTGGATTTCAACTAAAAGTTCCTCAACATTTCTTGTAAGGGATTCCATAATTAGGGCGTCACTTTTAGTACAATCTTACAAGCCTTCAAGCCGAGCAATTTAAAACAAAAAAAAAGTCCGTCACGCGGGAGCTTGAGAACTAAGCAATTCCGCAGAAGGTGGATAGTGTGAGATGCATTCCTGAATAATTGTTGTTAAAATAGCCTATTTAAATAAAAACCAAAAAGGTTTTGACCTTTTATATTTGTAATGAGCATTTGAGTGAATTATTAATTTTTGAATTAATTTTCTTCTGTGTAGTGCGAGGTCTACACTACTTAATACATACAAAAAAAAATCACATTTTTATTATGTCCTCAAATGAATGCCGCTGAGAGGCTCGTCTTTCAAAATACTTACGTTTTATTTTATAATAGAAGATGCTTTTAAAAAAAAATAAAATCAAATGATATATTTTTGCGCAAGGCAATGCCATTAGAACGCGTAAAAAATTAAATACAAATGATCAAAATCGGCCACTATTTGTAAATTGGAATAAAATGACCCACGTATACGTTGTTAATGGTCTTTTTGACCAGTAGGAGTCATTTCAGGCCTATGGTGCCGTTGTCTTTTTTCACCTGGGTTTCATACCTCATTGAACCTGGCTATCCGTTGGTCTATCCGGATAAATTGTACCACCCCAGGTGTTCGTAAGTGAGTCTCGCTTTAAATTGTTTTTTTTTTATAGTTTTAATATTCTTTCAAATTAAATTTATTTCGGTACAATATTGAAGGGTATCCACCAATTGGGCTATCTACAGGTTACGGCACGCTAGAGAGATAGTGTGGCCAGTACGATTCCTCGGGTGGCTCATTTTTCCCTTTGCAGGTATCTATTAATAAATGAATTAACGCCTGGTTGGGCCTAAGGAGGTCTGTAACCGTAAATCCGACCCTCGAACGACCAGATGATCAACTCTTTAGAGCGTGCCCGACTTTTGAGCTCGAATCCTCCAGAATATTTATCGCGTACTTTACAAACGTCGACCTATATTAATTTGGAATTTACATAATAAATACTCGGGTTCTATTCACTTCAAAGAAATATAAAAGAATCACCACTCTTTACCCAAATAACATCACAATCCGTTATGCTAGCTTTATTGATGTCAAATTCATTGTCTGCAATTGTTCTTAAGACTTAAGGTCGACAAAGCGAAATAACAAACTATTGAAAAAACAAATCTATTTCGTGGGGTTGTGAGAGCTCCTGTTCTTGACAGATATCCTGAAGAGAGACTCCTCCTTTACGCTATCGATTGCATAGGGAGAATGTTACGCCATAACCGGTTATGCACAGAAATTGCATCAGTTTCCTTGCAGCTTAGTTCAACGTCAGAAAAACGAGGCGTTTATACTGCAGCTCTTCCAGGAAGCATTTACACAATCTTGTAGATAAGAAATTTGTTTAAACATTCTTGATTTTCCCCTCAATAAATAAGATGCATGCGCCAATTAGAACATTAGTATAACTGAATTACTACAGGGAGCCATGATAGACCAAAAGATACAATTCGACTCCTTGGTACCCATGTTGATAAAAACTATTTTGCTCAAAATCAAATTTCGGATAAGCGCATTCAAGCTGAAACACGACTTTGCTACTTTGACGCCACCCTGTATAGAAATAAGCACACACACACACATATATATATAAGTTGTACATACACATATTTACATGCAATGCCTATTTTCTCCTTGTAAGCATGTTAAATATTGCGACTTACAGTATCTGATGTCTTCGGATCTTCAAAACGTCGATCAGATCAGCGGCTGAAACAAAAAGGTTGTAACATTAGTAGTACATAATGATGTTATAATTATAAGGTATATTGAAATCATTTGGTTAACTCTAACTAACTAAATTTTGTTAACATAAAGTCAATATTAGGGAGAATTCTAGTTAATAGGATCAAAGCTGGGGATCATCAACCAAAAGAAATCGACGAGAAATAAAAGTCCTTTCGAGGCTGAGAATACGTGGGGTATACAAGGGGGCTGCCCCTCCCCCCTGGCAATTTTGTTTTGGTAAGAACATTTCGAGTAAACAAATTACTATAAAAACAAAAAATGTCTTCAACATTTACCCTGGTCTACTATGTGTCCAGAGGACCTTAAAACTCACCAATTTACACTTAAATTTTTAAAACTTTCCCCTTCCCACGCTAATCTGTTTTGTTTTCTTTTAATTTATTGTTTATCTTTGCGTCTTTCTTAATTTCCATATTGGTGCAGTTTTTAGACTGTCAAGCGTGTGTACTTCATGTCCAAGATCGTAGGTTTCGATTCCCACTAGGAGTGATGTCTCTTCATTTAAGAAAAGAAAATGTATCATTTGTAACCTAGTTATTTATTTATTTTAGGAGATCCGCAACCCAGGCGATTTGCAACATGAAATGTCTTACATACAAAGTCATCATAAAAACACAATAATAAGCACAGAAAATGTTAAAAAGAAAAAAAAACTAAAACAATAAAACTAAATTAACTAACACAGAAACAAAAGAAATCAGGGTGAAAAAAACCTAAATGACCAGGAACATTTTTATCGAAAAACATCTGTTTTAATTAAAGTAGTGCTTGCTATAAATATTCCTGGTCGCATTCTTCTTCGTTCTCTATTTTTCTATTTTTGCAAATTTCATATAACTTTGGCTTTACATACATTTTTCTAATTTAGTCCCTTCTATGACCTACCGGTAGAATAAGGCGTATTCTCCAACCAGCTCTAGGGTTCGAGTTCTTTCATTGGTTATTTTCGTGGGGCGATGAAAAAAAAAGTCTTCGTTCTTTTAGGTTTTTTCGGTAAAATCTGCTGCAGACCGTTGAGTAAGCTGGTTAGAAAATTATTAAAATCTATGGTAATATGTATAAGTAAAATTTAAATAAATTATTATTAAATTTGAACGCCCATTTATTATTAACTAGGAATTTTAGGACGGGTTATCTATAGGTTACCACCCTTTTCTAGCCAGGATAGGGCTGATGCCTTTTCTTTTTATTTTTTTTTTTTTAGGAAAAGCCACCACCCCTAGTGGGAATCGAACCCAGGACCCTTTGGCACGGAGTCTTAAGTGCTCACGCTATAACGCACACGGCCACCCGGCCTCGTTAAATAAATTAATATTATTGCAATTTAACTACTCAGCTGCGATAAAATATTAATAAAAATAAACTAAAATTATCTCGCTAAAAACATGAGTATAATTGCTGATTATGCGAGCATAAAAGAGGTTTTAACTTCTATCCGTGTCGTTTCGCTGTGTAAATTAAGACTCCGTGTAAATTTGCTCCCCTCAGGTAGCAGCCCTTCGTGTGTAAGCCACCGGCAAAGGGTCTTTTTATTACAAGTATAAATATTTAATCAAGCTAGAAAAGTGCTTCTAATTTACCTCAAGATGTGGTAATCGTATACATGTGTGTTTTTGGCAAATATTGTATATTTGTGTGTGTGAGAGTGTGTACATATATATAATAGGTACAACTTTGGCCGCCATTTTCTCGCTAAATACTAAGCGAAGCAAAAAAAAAAAATAATACACGTGTTCCTTTATTTTTTGAGTAGTTTTCAAAAGTGTATTTAAAATGTAAGGTCAAGAGAAAACGCTGACTATTGTGCGCGCGCTTCATAGATACATTTCGGTTTTTTTTATTACAGATCAACGCATCGGAAAGTTCGTTATGTGAGCTACAACTTTGTTCCTTTGCCGTTTTCCGACATTTCTAACGGTATAAAATACATTTCAATTGTGGCACTTGTATATAGGACACCCTAAAGATTTTCTGAACAGGAATTTTCGATGCGTTGCAGGTTTGACGGACATTTCATTTAAAATATTTCCAAAAATGTCTCCATGTGTTCAAGTGTGCAACCCAATTGGCTAATTTCCGTCAGAAATAGTTCAATCTGAAAATACTATGCTAGGACATCAAAACTCAAGTACTAAATCGATTTGTATCGAAAATTTCCATTCGAAGTATTCGTTTTAAAGAGAGAGCGAGAGTGAACCTGAAATGTAGCTGTTAGGTAACAAAGATGTCAGAGAGCGGTAGAGAGAGACAATGGAACGGTATCTACTCTCGTGACAGGTTGACAGCAAGTTCCGCAGTCTGATTAAACTTGCTATCTGTACCACCGCCGCTGCTGCAGTGGTCCACGTCCACTCCCAAGCAGGTGCCAATATTCACGCTCAATGTACAGCTGACCAACAGGGCAGTATCTAAGTTTAGTGCAAGATTCTAAGACTTGGAATTCTCTTTATTGAAAGCCTTTCAACTCTATGGCCTTTTCTGCCGATAGTTGTTTGTTCCGTATAAAAGGCTGAGTTAGAGGAACCAAAACCAATAAGCCAGCTCCAAATAGGAAAATAGTCTTCCATTAAGAGGCAAATATAAAAATATTTCCAAAGAAAATATGTTATTGAAACAGATCTCCTAGATGTACAAACATAACGAAAATAAAATCTCATATATATATATATATATATATATATATATATATATATATATATATATATATATATTACTGGTAAGTCGACCCACATCCATCGCGAAGTGATGTTTTTGGTCAGAACAAACAATTTTAAACCCATATCGCCTTAAGTTACCCGTTTTCAAAATATTTATTATTTTAGGCTTTTTTTTTTTTTTTTTTTTTTATAAACAAAGGTCCCTGTTGCTTAGGTTTTGGGGGATTGTTTTTGTTTTTGTTTTTGGGGAGTGTTTTCATTGTTTGTTTTTTTATTACGACATTCATTATAATAAGTATTCATAAATAAAACTATCAAATTTTTACAAGACAACGGATGGTCCAACCCAATAACTATAATTTACATTATTTTTTTCCTAAAACTTGTAACTTCAACTATATCTCTCTTTAAAAAAATATATAAGTACCTATTCCTGCAAGATATGCTAAAAACAACTCTGTTTATATTTAGGTAAAGTGTTAATTTAGGTAAAATGTTTATAATTCTTAGAAGGAAATTATAAAAACTGAGAAAAGGTAGTAACGCTCAAGAGTCCTACCTAAATAAACAGGTTTTAGAGGGGGGAAAGTGATACATTTCAGCTGACTTGCTAGAAATAAATAAAAATTCCCGATACCTAAGCAACAGTGATTTTTTTTTATAAGACAATATGGGCTTAAAATTGATTGTCTTGACCAAAACAATCACTGGCTGTGGGTCGACTTACCAGTAACCCTGTATATATATATATATATATATATATATATATATATATATATATATATATATATATATATATATATAGGCAACTATGGATGTGCCGAACTTCTATCCACAACTAACCTCAATAAGTAGATTTCAGGCCACAATTGTGGACAAGAAATTCTGTAAATAAGTTGAAATGAAGATAGACGTCTTGGCAGGGGGCTTCTAGGACTTCGACCTCAAATGAGTCGAACTCTTACAAGTCATCACTTCTATAACGCCGACTTTAATAGATAACTTCAACAATTCCCCAATCACTTGGGACGGCTGTATCTGCAAACGTAGACTGTGACGCTCCTGTATGTTATCCTCCTTCTAAGGAGAGTATGTTAGCTGGAGTGCGTAAGACAATACTTGTCCTGAGGAATAACTGTTTACAAAAGAATCTCCTAGAATAAGAGAAGCCACAAATGTGTTAATACACTTTTTACCTTCTTAAAAACTTTTGACAACGTTGAAAATCCCATGTTTACACATCTAAGTAACATTTCAAAAGTAATAAGGAGAAATGATTAAGCAATGTTTAAATTTGATTGATCATTTTAAAGTTACTAAACAGTGAGATGAACATGTCGTCCCTACCATGTCAGACTATCGAATATGAAAAATCTCGTTTTTCATATTCGAGATTTTGCTCTTGGATTGTGGACGATACGGCTTGTCGCAACTCTAACCCCATTTATAGAATAGCCAGCAGTAATGCCTTAAATAAAGTATCGAATAAGACCATTTTCCAATATATTACTTCGTCAATGGATAGAATATATTCGTTCGTTAGTTTATTTTTCAACGTGCATAAATTGCTCCTTAATCAGAAAGGATATTGTGAATTAATATATTATGTTTTCTTTATTCTCATATTAGTTTTAAAGTCTTATAAAGAATTTTACAACGCTCTGAAAACGCTCATAAAAAGTTATTGGCCCTAAAGAAAGTGGCGATAGTAAGAAAATCTCAGAATTCTTTTCACAGATACTTTTATGATTTTGTTATGTTTGATAATAAAGCAATTCATTAAGAATATTGTTAATATATTCCAGTAAAACATTACAAAGGTAATTTATATTAAACTAGAAGTCTGCTTTAAGTATCGCCCGAAAGAGGTTTTAGCGCGGTTCCTCCCTCCCTCCCTAGGTTGACTTCATGATGCAATCCGGAAGTACCTTCTAAAACATTTCACGTTTCAGATCTCAAACTAATTTCCCGTTTTGGTTCTTAGAAATGAAAGTCAATCGAAATATTTGCTACTTGTTTGGAATTCATCTAAACTAAGATATAATAAAATAAATTCATATATATATATATATATATATATATATATATATATATATATATATATATATATTGGACAGGCATCCGATAATGCGGCCATCGTAGAGCTGAAAAGGTAGGAAAGGAATATTTTGAGGTTGGAAGAATGAGGTTAGGGCTGCAGAGTTTCTGCAAGAATGGCCTTCAGTTTATGGGCAGACAGGCCCAAGTGTCGCTTCGTCACACCTAACTCTCCTCTCCTTTTCTCTACAACATATACCGGCAAAGAAAATATCCTGTCGAAAACCCTTCACAATTATAGGCTCTAAATTTAATAATGCGCAGACTCATTATATGACAAATTAGCAGCCGCAATTCAGGAAATAGAAACTTTTGAAGGCACTCGCGACAATGTAAACGCAATCGAATACAAATCGGCGGGAGACATTATGGTACAATACTACCGAAAATAAACGGTAAGCAATGCCATTGTGATCAATGTGATGGCAAACACAATTGGTGGACTGCCCGGCAATCCAAGATGTAAGGTTAGAAAATGGAGTTAGGGGCTCAACAGCTAAGTTATTTGCGCCTTCTAGTATATCGTTAAGAAAACCTTAGGTTGTGTTTTAAATATTTAGTTGTTTATCCTATTTTAACTTATTTTGATTATATTTTAAGACTTAAAACGGAGAGGGGGGGGGTGAGTTTGGGGGATACGAGTAGTTTTTATGGCTTAATGTAGTGATAAATGATTCTTGATTTATTTTTATTCTCTATGTTAAACTGTACTATTCTATATACTTCTCTTTATACTAATTGGTTATTACAAAGTATCATAAGTATTGTTTTAAACTAAGACAATTATAATTTTAACTAAGACTAATTATAATCTTAACTAAAGGGGTAATATTACCTTGTGCGATCAAAATCAGACATTTTTTTTTAAATTTATAAATAAGAAATAAATCAGTTTGTTTTCAATACTTCATATCAAACGTTTTATTGGGGATATTAAATTATCCAACCAAAAAAAAAAAAGTTTTAATTCTTCGAAAAAAAAAATGGCAGCGCCCCTCTTTTTTCAAGGGCGATAGTCTGCAGGCGTCAATTTTTGATCAAGAACGAAAAACTAAAATTATTTCGAAAGAAGAAGGTTCAATATAGTAAAGTACGTAGGAAATTTAAAAAATATTCATTTTTTCGGAAATTTACCGAATAATTTTTTATTTTCTACTTGCTGTTACCCAGTGTGCCATGCTAAACCTTCTTTCTGTCTATGACTCTCCCCGTATCAAGATCTACTTGATACCTAGTTGTCTATACCCAGTTACGAAAATCGGTCAAACGATGTGAATTTGTTTTAGTTCATAATGATAACGGCAGAGGCCAGCACAACAGCACTTCATCTAACAGCCGACAGATAGGCATTAATAGAATATCGTTGTCAAAGAGCATCCGGAAATGCCTAAATTATAGATTTTTCCAAAATTCTGATTATTTTTCTTAGCCAAAACCCAATCATCCCTTGACTTCTTAGATATTGACGACTATCAAATATAACAAAATCATTAAAAAAAAAAAAAAAAAATCTGTAAAAAGAATCTGAGCTTTTTTACTATCGCCGCATTTTTTATGGCCAATAGCTTTTTATTTCCGTTGTAAAATATTTTACGTCATTAATTAAAATATGAGAATAACGAAAAGATAAATTTTTCAATCATCATATCCTGTCTGATTAAACAGTACTTTATATAAGTTAAAGAATAAATTGTAAATACCACAGATTTATTTATTTATTCATACATTAATGTTTTCATAAATTAGGTGATACAATAAATAGAAAATAATCCATGAAAAATATATATGTCTGAGGCAATATGTCTCGTGGAGTTATTTGTTTACAGGTAAAATATTCATATGTCAGACATGTTTCAGTCCAGGTAGTCTCGTATTCATTTTGATAGTCAGTTCATTCAGTCGTACGTCCAGTAGCTATTGTTCTTTCGAGGTTATTTGGTCCTAATATAATCAAATTTAAATTTTTGGTGGGCTGATGTATCGGAGAGTTCACACACACGTGACCCGTTAGGAAACTGTACCACAGATTTAGTGAACTTACTTAGAATAAATTTAAATGTTTATTTATTCATTTTAAAAAAAGTTTTATTTTGATCTGTTTATATTTTTCTTTTTGTTTCCCGATATCCGTGAGTGACATTCCAATGTTATTGGGTTCCTGCAAAAATCATGGAAGACTTTATATGACCAATACCAGATGGTGAAAAACTGTTGATTGATCAAAGCTAACATTTCTCGCAATGTTCCGAGTAGTTTTGCAAGGGCATTCTTCTACCGAAGCCCTCAGTTGGTCGTGCTCAACAACAGAAGACCTAACGCGCCCTTCCTTCTCTTCGAGATCAAAATCTTCAAGATAACGTTTTTTGAACCATCGTTGCACTGTACATTCACTCATACTTCTTTCACCCAAACCAGCAGAATGTAACGCAAACTAAACCAATAACATTAATACCAATTATCTATAATCCATTAACTATTCTATAGATTACCTTTATTAACCACGCAAGCATTTGCCTAAGCAAAATGAATATTCAAAATCTGCATTATTTTTGCACCAGTCCAGCATAATGTAATGTTAATTAATTAAAAATGTCGTATTAAAAGTTCCAATAATTCAAGTATTTCGTTTCTCGTCCCCTTATAAGCGGCTTATTGAATCGGCTAAATAGAAATAATTAAATTCTAGATAATTAATAATGTACTTCAGATTTTAACGATAATATTCATTATTCTTCTTTCTCATATTTCCATTGATATTGTAAACTGGCAAAGTGCATTTATGATACTGGCTACCATCCTTGAACAATTTAAATTAAATTTAACTTATTTTTATATTATTTTAGTTTTTCACTGTTTGGTGATGAAACTTATCTCTTTCCTATATTTATTAGGAATAAAATTCTATTTGATAATGCTCCAAAAGTCTCCGACTAGCATTTATTTTGTGTCGAATGTTCTATGTTCTGTAATATTAAACTAAGAAAAATATAATATCTTTTGTTGGATCAATTCACGAAAAATTAATTTCACTAAATGGCTTTTTTTATCATTACTTTTTTAAATATGCTTCTATAAATGTGTATGTATTAGGTATTTAATAAGTTCATCAATGTACTTGTTGCCATCGGAAAGTCAGCACTCTGTCAATATGTGATTTATTAATAAGTCTGGGGCCTCCTCATGGTCTTAGCTTCTCATGAGGGAGAGGAGGGTTCAAGTCCCACCCAAGGCAGGGATTTTTCTCATTTCAGGGCCTATTGAGAAAATGATTTCCCAAAAGTTTTGGAGGTATACAAGCATACACCCGAAAATCTCAAGAAAAACTCGGTTTTTTTCTACTTTTCTCGAAAACGATTAGAGCTCTGGTCATAAAAATGGTTTCATTTGATTCCGCAAGTTCAATTATTTTGAACCTGGAAGCCTAGAAACACTAAAATGTAAGCGCTACTGTTTGTTTGTGCGTATTTCGCCTATTAAAACATTTTTCGGGGATGGGTTCGCCTGGTTATCTAATTAAATTATTCAAATTAGATAAAAAAAAGCGGACCATTAACAGGTTTCCTTCCTATGGAGAGAGGGAGGAAACGTGTTAAAAATACAAAAACCATGAAATAAAGTAAACATAAATAAACATTTCTGGCAAAATAAGTATTTTTAGCTGCGGATTTTCGAATATTCTAATTGAAGCCTAATAAAGATTCTGTTCACATTAATTACTCCGATTCCAGTTGATGAGAGCACTGATTCGAATGGGGAATCAGAAATTGGAAGGTAGTTAGAGAGACGCGGGTAAATTGGAGAACTGGGACTGCTGTATCCGGGAAAATCACCTGTTGTGGCTTCTAGCAATTACCAATCGACGGGACCACATCACCACTGTTCTACCAACTACACTCGGCAGAGATTCACATTACCAACTAACAATTATGCTCGCCTTCTCATTAAATATATATATATATATATATATATATATATATATATATATATATATATACCATATATATATATATATATATATATATATATATATATATATATACCATATATATATATATATATATATATATATATATATATAATTACAATTTAAAAACATATCACAAATCAGACAAGCAGGAACTATGCAGTTTAAAGTTTACAAACCAGCATCCAAGCTCTCACAAAAAAGTGATTATTCTCTTCTCCACTTAAAGAAAAACTCACTTAGCAGTGACTTCAAATACCTTCACAAAGCAAAAACCACTCAGAATAATAATTGTTAATGTATTCACTTTAAGAAAACTTCCAGAACTAAGAAGTTAATTCATCAAATGTAGCCGAAGCTCCAGATAGATCTAATATTTTTCTGAGCGCGACAGTGCTACTCTCGTGGAAGGCTAAAGCAAACGCAGGATTGTATACACCGCTTGAAAGAATTTATATTTTTTTAGGATAAGTATGTATTTTTTTGTGTATATATATATATATATATATATATATATATATATATAATATTAATTTTTTTATTTATTTTCCAAAGCGAGTATATAAAGTAGTTCACCGTTCTTATGTATTGACTACCTTATTTTATATCTTTTGCCCGACATGTTTTGTGCATTGTGTGGCATCTCTTTGGGGGCTTTCCTATACAGAGTTTTTTCTTGTTGTAAATCTTAAAATACACATTTTTACAACAATATATACTCGTCCAATCCCTAAATAAGTTTACATTTATCTAACAAGGCAAGACTAGGATTTAAAACTATTTGTTCAAATCTATATTTATTTAACGAAGGCATCTGTTGTAAAAATATTTATTTGGGGATTTATCAAAAGGAGACAATTTCTATAGATTTTCTGAACAGGTAGGAAACAAAGCTCGAAATATCTCGTGCAAAATATAAATAACATACGTGAAATGCAGCAGTCAATATAGACGAATAGTATACTACTTTATCGACCCCCGACCATTAAATAAAATATATATATATATATATATATATATTTAAATTTTAACGCCCATTATTATTAACTAAGAATTTTGGGACGGGTTATCTATAGGTTACCACCCTTTTCTAGCCAGGATAGGACTGATGCCTTTACTTTTTTCTAAAGAAAAGTATGTATGTATGTATGTGTGTGTATATATATATATATATATATATATATATATATATATATATATATATATATGTGTTCTGATCATGAAAATGCGTTCTCCAAAATAGAGCCTAGAGACAGTAATGGAGTAATATTCGATCAAGGCGCGATTAGATACTATCTTGCAAGACGTCGTGGCTTTGGTTTCTTAGTATCCCAGTAGTAGAGTCCAAATGTGACCGTTCCGTTCATATCCCTAATGCCATTAGTAAAGGAATAGAAGCAGTTAGCCCTTCCAGCGGAACATCTTTCTTCTTTTAGTAGGAACATCCGTCTCTGAGACAGGTACCTTGTTTCCCTCATTGTCAGCACCCTAATAATTATTTTTAAGTCACTTATCATTTATCTAATAATTGGTACGTAGTTTTGTTTGTTAAAGGAAAAATAAATGCTGCAAAAGAAAAATATTTATTTCTGAATTTCGTTAAAATTATGAAATGTTTGTGTATGAAACCCAAATTATTACCGCCTATGCAGTCTTTTTTTATTTATTTTTTTTTTTCTTTTCTTTAATTTTATTACATTAATTTCAGTCAAATTTACAGTAAAAAATTACAACGAGAAAATAGTAGTAAATATTTTTGAAAATGTAGACTAATAAAAAGATACGGAAATGACTTTTTCTATTTTTTCATTAGAAAAAGTCAAAACTCGAAAAATTAGAGTAAAAAAAAGTACAAAAGTAATAGACTAGTAAAAAGTTACAAAAATGTAGACTAATAAAAAGTTACGAAAAATTATAATTTGTACTAAAAAAATGTGTTTTTGTACGCTACTGAATCCTAATCTTTTATTTTAGTATGCATTGCTTGAAGTTCTGCGTAAGTGTGCGTCACAATGAGTGCATTAATCGGAACACGCGTCTAGCAGACGGCTACTCGGAACGTACGCTAGTAGGAACATCCGTCTTATAGACGGAGTGTCTTTGAGAAAAAGCGCTCTTACCGACTCGAGAGACGGATGTTGGCTAAACTACCGCGATGTCCGTCGAGGGAAAGGTGTAAACTTAGCAAACTTAAAGCCACACCAACCTTAACATCATACAACCATACGTTACATCACCACCATATGGTTACTTCTTTAAACTATACCCGTCTGGGAGACGGATGTTCCGTTGGAAGGGTTAAATGTATGATTTGATCTTTCGTTAAAAATATAAAATATAATCTCAAAGAGAAGGAAGTTTAAAGCGCCGCAACAGGAAACTGACAGTATCCTAAGCGAAAATGATTCCCAGCCTTCTCAACGTTCGCTCTAGGTATTACCAATAAGTTTCTCATTTTCTTGCCTTCTTCTACTAAAATACTATTTTTAATGATAAATGTAATTTAGACCAAAAGAAACAAGCAATTATAAAGTAAGAGAACCAAAGACAAAAACCCGCTCAAAAGAACAAAACTAACACTTTCTAAGTTTTATGGACTTATATCTCCGATTGACTTCACCCCAGCGTAAATGACTTCAGAAACGATTTTGCAGGAAATTTTTTAAGCTTATAAATATTTAATGCAACATACGTAACACAGAACATACGATTAAACATTTACTGACAGACTGCCAGAGAAGAAGCAATTACAACATACCGTATGATATGCAAGAACTCCTAGGCAATGATAGCCAGTACATCAACACTATACTGACTTACCTCAAGAACACAGGACCATACAACCTTATATGATAAACTTCGGCAATGTTGGCTTATAAGATATTATATTTCCATCGATACTAAACACTATTTAAAAGTGAACCCTACATCTAAAAAATTACATAACCACACACACTTCCCACACCAAAAACCATGCTGATTTCCTAGAATAGCTAACTTCAGAGGATACTGTTCTTTGTGTTAGTGCCATTGAAGTGAAATACAATAAAAAAATAAATAAATAAATGTAAATTCATCAATTCATTATTATACATAGGATCCTCCTTTTGTAACTGTGATTGTACATGGGAGCTATTGTTCCTATGTATAGTCATATTATCCATAGAACCTATATTTTAAATAGAAAATGTTGCGATTATGTATAGTCATATTGTACATAGAAACTATTTTCATCGTTATCTTTATTTTTATAAGTTTGTTCTTAAAAATGTATTGTTTTTACAAATTATTTTTACTTTTAGCTGTTTGTTATTCACAAACTCAATTATATAATTAGATAGATACGTACTATAATGTAATTGGATTCATAATTATTATGTAATATGTTAATTATTAAGGATTTATAATTATTATATAAGATGTTAATTACTATTGGTCTATAATTATTATGTATTTCCATTTTATATCTGTATCTTGGCGAAACGCTGTCAATGCGAGGTGCTCATAAATAAATTATTAAAAAAAAAAAAATAAAAATAAAAAATAAATAAATCTCACCAACCATGGGACATTATATAGGATCACGCAAATTGTTATGATAATCTATCACATATGCGGTGAAATTATAAATTAAAATAATGTTGATAAGCGTTTGCTAAGGTTGTATATCTAATTGGCAATTAAGGATGTTCGTATCAAATTTATTGGGGGGGGGGAGTGATGAAATCAAGCAGTGGTAATCTAATCCTCATGATCAATTATTGATTTTGGTGTATAGACGTTGAATATTGTGAATATTTTACTATGATTTCATGCTCTTTAAAATACTATTCTAGCTTTAGACATCATGGCTGAGAGTTGGTATTCGGGCAAAATTAAGAGTTTTCTCTCTAAGAATTCCAAATTATACAAAATATAATCATTGTGTATAAATATATATATACAGGATGTCCCCTAAATGTCTAGTCATATTGTAGGAGGTGATAGAGGACCTTTAGAGGAACAAAAAATGTTCTATGACGATTTTCCGAATTCTCACACATAAGGGAGAAAACGTTTTATTGTTTTTTCGAGACAAAAGTGGTTTTTACAATAATAATAATCATTGTAGTTCCGTCCCAGATGGTTCTACTAGAAAGGAAGTGAAACCAATAGAAAGCTGAGTAAATTTACTATAAGATTAGTTGATAGTAAACTAGTAGTCTATCTTACCAAAAGAAAGCTATACTAAATTTCCTGATATTTTCTTGATATTTCTTACCGGCGTTACTCCTCAATGGGCATAATCTGAGATTTCCGGGTTTCAGAAAAAATTTCTCATTTAACCAGCTTTCCATTCATGTATCACAATCCTGTGTTATTGAAGTATGTGAACGATTTATAAAGAGAAGTTTAAAAAAAAACATGGAACTGTGAAAAAAAAAATTATTTTTTTTTCTTCAGTTAATTAAAAAAGCTTAAAAGAAATGTTTATTTTTATAAATATTTTCTTAAATATTAAGTAAATGTTTACTTAAAACAATAAGAAAAATTATTTCCACAAAAATAAAAATAAAAATCCTAAAAATTGTTTCAAATGCTTTATCTAGGTAAAAATAATAATTTTTCAGGTTATTGTGTGGTTAGGGTTCATTAATGCTCACCTCCTGGACCCGGTATTTGTTACTGTCATTAACAAATTCAAAATAAATTTGAATTTTATTTATTTACTGTTTTAGGAAGAAACTCAAAACAATTATGAAAAGGCATTCTTTCATAATGGACTAGTAGCACTGGACTAGTATGCTGGAGGAGCTGAGTTCAAATCCCGAGCAAGCACTATATATTTTTAGCTTCTAGTGTCTTCTTCGTTCATCGGTTGTATTCGGCCTCCGTGATCGTCCCTAGGCCAACCAAGCCTTTAATTAGTGAGAGAGAGAGAGAGAGAGAGAGAGAGAGAGAGAGAGAGAGAGAGAGAGAGAGAGAGAGAGAGAGAGAGAGAGAGAGAGAGAGGGAGGAGAGAGAGAAAGAGAGAGAGAGAGAGAGATAGAGAGAGGGGGGGGGAGGTAAAGGAGAGTTAGTAGAGATGAAGAGCATTATAAATTAGTGTATAACATGGAGCAGAACTAGCATACACAACCATTAATATTTTAGCCTTGTGTTTAGCCTGGCTGTCGCTACATATCTCTAGTAGGTTTAAGAAATAATAACGGTCTAACTTCTCTATACGGCCTGCTTATCTCTTCCCATGAGATCTCTTTACGCGGGAGTGGAGTGTTTAGGAAGGTGATGAAGGCTTATTTTACAATAGACATTAAAAAAATTGTATTTAAAAAATTATGGGAGGCATGAATACCTAAGTTATATGAGTCTAAACGTAATTTTTAATAACCCACGCTTTAATATTCAATATATTCTTCTCACAAAATTTTTATGTTAAGAGTTCATAAATAAACTAATCTTTTATAATAAAATCTTTGATTAGGGGTGCAAACACATATACATACACTAAATAAACGCGCACTTCCATAGTAAAAGAATGGAATAAAAAGATTTAAGTTTAAAAAAAAATGTGCCCACACAAGAAGGAATGAAATTAGATAAATGACATATCCAACTACAATGTGAAAAGCATAAAGAATGAAAACCCAATTAATTTAAAAATCAACAAGAAAATGAACATAATTTCTAAAATTAAAAAAATTGTTATTCTTATTCCGAAATTCATATCATAGGAATAATTTTGAATTCACAGAATCGTGAAAACAATTTAATATATAAAATTATAAATCCTATAGCTAGTATATAAACTAGGGGTTGGGTAAACCTTGCAGGGATAGTGTTGGAAGAGTCGGGATTTAAAGGTAGAAAGGTATTTTAGGTTGGTAGAATGGCGGACAGACACAGGTAAGGAATTCGATAGCGCGTTGGCACGGGCGACAAATGATTTTTCAGTACTGTGGGAAGGAATATAAAGATCGGAAGGACGAGTTTGGGTGTTACGGGAGTCAACAGAGGATTTAAATTTAAGGAGTTGAAAAATATAAGAAGGTCTTCGGGATTATTAGCCTAGGAAGTACTGTCGACGATAAAGAGGTAGAAATGTGATATGTGGGAGTCCCTGGGGTTCCCGAGGATAAAACGAATGAAACGGTTCACAGGGCGTTTGAGTTTTGCCTCGAGATCGCCAAACAACCATACACCAAACAACCATAGTCAAACCTGGGGAATAAGAGTGAGGTTACAAGTTTGCGGGTCTTTGTTGGCAGGAGATGACGGGAGAAGTTGAGCTGTCAGGATAAATATGGATTGACCGGAAATTTTGGGAAAAATGATTTTTTCAGGAAAGGTTTTGATCAAATATGATTCCAAATTTGTTTTTTAACAATATTTTTTAAAGGTATGCTGTTGAGGTAAAGGGCTGGAAAAGAGGAGGTCGAACTTAATGAGGGATTGGGAACTGATAACAATGGCTTTGGATTTATCCGGATTCAAGGAAAGCTTATTAGCTGCGGCCCAAGCATTGATGTTATTAAGATCTTCTTGCACCTTGCCTACAGTATCTCGTAGGAAAGAGGGTTTAAAGGATAGGTAGATTTGGGTATCATTAGAGTAAAGCTGGAACTTGGAATGGACTATGGAAAGAGGAAGATCATAAATGCAAACAGAAAATAAAGTAATGACAAGGACGTAACAATAAATATAATTATTGACTGGCTTGGGCATATCGCCAACATTTGTTTAGGTATGTTTACTAATCATTCCTATGGTTTTTGACAATAAGCAGGAAGTTTTTTTTTTTTTTTTTTTTTTTTTTTTTTTTTTTTTTTTTTTTTACAACTATTCTTTAGCACTTTCAAACGGGAAATTACTTACTAAAATTATTTTTTCTACTTTTCTCGAAAAACCGATCACCTTACAATGGTTTCATTCGTTTTCCTACAGTATTTTTGTGCAAGTTTCATCAAAATCGGACATGATCTTTGTAGTCAGCACTTCTGGATTGCATCACCATAAACAAGTTTCCGCCCCATGGTGGGAGGGAGGAAACGCGCTAAATGAAAATTCAAACGGAATATTGTAGAGTTACTCGTAAAATGAAGTAAGACCTTTGGAAATCCTTACAACGACTCGAAGAAGCTTTAAAAGTAGATAAGATTATAATATCTTTAGCCTTGAAGCAGGACCATTTAATGATTTTAAGAGATTTACCAGGTTTATTCAGATTTAAACTCCGCCGTCTTTTGAGCAGCGTTATTAATTCAGAGCCTAACAATAACAGCGGGGAAATTTACGGACGAAAACCGTTTTGTTTGGCTTCAAAAAGGGTCTCTTATTATCTTAGTTCATCCCTTCCGGAAGGAAGATTCACGATTGACTTTGAAGAGATCACACATTCCGGTAGTATTCGCGAGAAATAGGTATCACGAAGAAAACCATAGAATACTTAGCCATCTAAGTTAAAATGATGCTACTTAAGATCTCCATAACCAAGAACATTCCTCAAAAGGTGGGTTATCGACCCTTTATTCGTGACAATGTTTTTGAAAATAAACAATACAAAATAACCAAGTATGGATTTGTTCTTTTGTGTTTGCAATGAACGTATAAAGAAATTATTAATTCTAATAATGAATAATAAGGTCCTATTGTGCGATTCCTAAAATGGTCAGCCTTACCTTAAACTCATGATGAACTTCAGGTATTCTCTAAATCGTCTTTGTCACAACTCCATCTCTAGACTGGTGATGACCAAGTTTTCATAGTATGCATATTGTTTGTTGTTTTGTTACTGTGTTAATCGTACCTCAATGGAGCGTGCCTCTTGGCAGAACTATGGCAGAGCCCGACCGGATGTGGTCCGGTTAGCAGAGTGTTCCGTAAGACTCCGTGCGAGCAGTGTATATTGTAAGACTCCAAGACGAGCAGTGTTTTTTGTGCAATAAGCCTCAAGGATATACTTAGTATTTGAGAGAACTGTGTCTCCAAATTGTGCTGTGAATTCAAGGCAATTAGAGGAACTCCATGTCCACAGGATTATGGTGTCTCAAAATTTGTGACAACGAGATTGACCTTTTACGATTTACATTAGTATCAGGAATCCACAACTTCCATTCGACGATTTGGCCCAGCGCCTTAGGAAAACGCCCATTGAATACAGTCTACTGCTAAGAAACCAAACACCTAAGACCCAGAAAAATTTCCTTCTTGCTTAAACTTCTGAGATATAAGAAAGACTCCGTATAATTTTCTCTCTTCCCCAGAGTTTTCCAAATCGTTCTTTGGCCTTTGTTCCATTTCCTCGTTAGCACAAGCTGCTGGCAATCTGTGAAATGACACTATGTATCACTTTCGAGCCCAATCCTGCCAATTTCCCTGCTCTCCATATCATGATACTCGTATAAGATCTACTATAAATTTCAAAACCAGATAAGATTGAATTGCCAGGCCGACATAACCGCTTTCCCTAAATACCACAACAATCCTTTGTAACATTAATTGCACAACTCCCCATCTTTGCCAGAATCGATATCCTACAACAGCGCTTCCTTCACAAATTCATTTAGCGTTCCCTTTTAATGACTACGTTTGCTTGTCATCAACTGACATTGATCGATCCCCTGGGCATCAAGAACCTTTTTTTAATTATATTACCTGTGGAGAAAATCATTCACGCAAGGGCTGCTTAACTAAGAACATTCGGAAAATATTGTACGCCAAAATTCAGCATTTGTTTGGGTTTAACTCCAAAGCAGACTTGTTGGAAATGAAGTTGTCGGAAAGATTAATAATTGAGTCAGCTGTTCATGTTGTATTTATATATGTAGGTTATTTTAAGGAAATTCTTGATAAACGTGGAATACAATACCACCTTTCTTGAGGAATGTGCGTACCGAACTTTTTTATTTATTGACCGATGTTCACAAGAAAACAATACATCCCTGAAGAAATGGCCAAAAAAACACGCATGACTTGTAGGACAAACTGAATAAATTTACCCTAAAATTTAAATGTTTTATGTTTCTTACCCCAGCCAGAAACTTTACAATGGAAAAATTTAAAACAATTTATATAGAATGATTATATGAACTTTTCCCCGTTTAAGGTTGACTGATAATGAGAAAGGATTAAATATTTTTAAATGGAATTTACAATATAACATTATTTTTCGTTATAAAAAAACAAACCTGACAAAGAAAAGAACACGAACAAACTGAAATAACTAATACTTACTTACAAATATTATAGTCTTCTGGTATTGACCGTGTCACAAACTTCTTTGCCGACGTTTCGCTAGTCATACTGCCAGCTTCCTCAGGGCTTAGTCTGAGAATCAGACAGGGATTCTCAGACTAGAGCCCTGAGGAAGCTGGCAGTATGACTAGCGAAACGTCGGCAAAGAAGTTTGTGACACGGTCAATACCAGAAGACTATAATATTTGTAATGACTCGGACCGTGGAAGCATAAGAGTTAATACTTACTTAACCCAGGACAATATGACCTTCATATTCACCAGTTGTTTCATGCGTTCAGCGAACTTCGACTAATATTCCAGTATATAATTTCATTTCCAACAAGTCCGCTTTGAAGTTAAACCCACGCGCACAAGCTGAACCAATGGCCTCCTGCTCAGAAGCAATAATAGAAACGAGGGACTATTTACAGAATAACTGGATATGCCTGTTATCCACTTACACAGCTAATAGGGGATAGGATTGTCCGGCGTAAATCCGAGATAACCAGCCCATCCTCTCCCTATCAGCGCTACTGGCGGGAGGATAATAAATGAAAAAAACCTCTGCAAAAACCTATTACCCCAAGTACCCCATTATTCCAAGGGCAGGCCTTCATTTAAGCCGCACTTAAAATACAAATTGTCCTCCGAACCGGGAAATTTACTGTAACAATTTTAAATAAAAAATAGGCTTCCTCTCAGATAGTTTTAATGGAACGTAGCACATGCTGTTGCATTTAATATCAGCACTGATTTCGTTGAAATTAAACATTCAAATCCTGATGAGACGTGGAAAAAATCAAAATCTATTTTCGAATCATGAAAAAAAAAATTATTTAAATTAACCTCATTGTCGAATTAAGATAAATTTACGATTTGAAGATGTGTCAGTCTGATTTATTCCAAGTATAATGTTTAATTTCAACGATATCAGTGCTGATATTAAATTAGATGAAAAATGAAATTATTATTTATTATGTTCAATTATAAAAGTTCGTGAATTATTTACGCGTAATTTAATAAGCAATGGATAAAAAACGAAAATCTGGCTAGACAAAGTTGTTTTAAATTCAAATTAGTTGTCATTTAACAAAAAAAAAAAAAAAAAAAAAAAATTGTGAAAATTACCTATATAAACACAAAATATTTATTTCTTTGAAACATTGAAATCGGTTAAGATTTAAAGGCTGTAGCCTTTTTTGAAACACGAAATTGTATCTTCTGGGTAATTTGGGATTTCATGTTAGGAGTGTGCCTAGTTATGCAGCTCCTGCGAATATATATATATATATATATATATATATATATATATATATATAAAAAGAGGGATATTTCATATATATGTATATATGAAATATTAAAATTACGTTTTCTTCAAAATAATTCCAAAATTCCCTCTTTTTCTATACCTTTTTTTATTAGGAAGGCAAAATCCTATTCCCCAAAGAAATAAAGATTTAAGACACCACCTAACTCGGCTCTAGACACCTTCTAGCTCCATATCCTTCTGCCCTCTGAGGTTCGTTGGAATTAAAGTTGTTTCCTTGATTGTAATAAAACAGTAGTGTAGTTCTCGTACTAGCAATAAAATAGAGCGGCGCTTCCTTTATTTCCTTCTTGCCGCATCAGTTTCATTAACTTCCACCGGAATGTCATTCGTCCGTTGGACTACATCTGAGAAGTTATATCCGAAAGTTCAATTTGAGGATTTAAGATATCAAGGACAATAGCAAGGATGGTTAAGGTGGCACAGATAAAATGAGGAATCCGTATGTTTTGACGAGAACATTTGACATTTTAATACTCACTAACCAAGAAAAATAGATCTTAGGGTCTACAATATCTTTGGCCGGGCTCTACACGTAGAAATCCAGTGGAGTCAGCTCCTTTTGGGCGTAATTTAGGTCTAGCCATTCTAACACAATAATGGCACTATGTGAGTTGCATCAGTCTAGCTGGAAGAGCATATTTTGCATGAAATCTTCTAAATATTGCCTTAGGGGTAATACTACCTTGTACGATCAAAATCAGTCATTTTCATGAATTTACAGATAACAAATAAATTAATATTTTTCAATTCATTATACCAAACCTTTTATATGGGATGGTAAAGTATTAAAAAAATGGAAGCGCTGTGTCTGACGAACGAAACCCTCCCTTTTTCACGGGTAATATTCACAGGTGGCATTTTTTAATCTAGAACGAAAAACTAAACTTAATTCGAAAGAAGAAGGTTAAATGAAGTAAAATACGTAGAATTTAAAATAAACATAATTTTTTCAAATATGGTGAAGAATTATTCATTTTCTTTTTAAAAATCCGTCAAAAATCGAACCTAAAATCGTTCTAATTCAATGAATCGATAACCTCCTGCCTATTTTACTAGTAAATATCATTAGGAAGCTGCAGTTAATATTTAAAGTAATTCCGGCATAAATTGAAGACACCAGAGTATCCTTCGATTATTTTTTTTTTTTTTTTCATCCTTTCTTGTAATAAAGATAGAAAAATGGGTTTTAATTTCAAATGTATTGAAGGAGGACCATCCAAGCTCCAACAATTATCAGCATTGCGTTCACTCGGCAACACGACTTCACACGGAAAATTGTATTTTTCGGACATTTAAAAACATTTTCTCCACAAAAGCACTCTTGCATATTATTTTTGATTAGGTAAGGATTTTAGCCCATAAAAAAAATAGTAAAACAAAGTTACAAGGTGTTATTATCTCTTAAGTCATTCGTTAGAAAAAATTTCTAAAGACCTTTGCATTGACTCGGAGAGGCGAGATGAAACATATACTTTTAATCATTTTTATATATAATCCTTACGATTGAATGTCTTTTCATAGTTTGTGTTTTTCTCGGGGATCAAGCAAAACGAGATATATGCCGAAAAGACTTGCTTTCTTTGTTTTTTCATCTTACACCAATCCATGAAATTTGGCCGTTTTTGTCGGACACTGTGTATATATATAGGGTGGTCCTGAAGGAAACCGCTGTACTTGAGTTGATGTAGATTTTGAAAATGTCATTAGAATTAAATTTTCCCTACGGCATGAAAGACAAATAGCACAAAATGGTTAAAAACTAGCATTTAGACAAAAACTCGGAAACACCTATATCTAGGGAAATAATACAAGTAAAAATTTCTCTTTAATGGCATTCAACTACACTATAGTCGGCGTACACATCCCTAAATTATGGCGATTTCCTTCGGGACCACCATATGTATATACACACACATATATATATATATATATATATATATATATATATATAAATAAATAATATTTATTATATTATTAATAATATTATATATATATATATATATATATATATATATATATAAATATATATATATATATATATATATAATAAATTATATATATATATATATATATATATATATATATATATATATAAAATTCCTGTAATCCGAAACAATATAAAATCTCCTGTAGAAGGTTAATCCATTGTATGAACATCTTACGGACTCCCACTCCTTTATTAAAGAGCCTACATGTAGGAAGATCCTTTCGATGTACCTTTAGCTTCCCCTGACATCAAAGTTACTTCTTCGAAGCGAAGGTCTTTATGCCAAAGCACGTTCTAAGCAGTACAATCTCTTTGGTACTTTTATCTCTTAACATCGGACATTTATTGATCTGGCAGGCTCTTCTTGTAGGGAATATTAGAAATATTTATTTATATAGGAAACTTATATTGCAATATGCATGTTTTCTGGATGAAATTAAATGTTCTTTACTCATAGAAAAAGGAAAAACTTAAAGTATACTTAAAAAAGGTGCGGAAATTAGGTTTTTTCATGTGTTATATGGCGTGTTTCTTCTTTTCCTAGGTGGAAAAGACCCGTTTACGACCTGGACTTGATGATACATTATTAATTTCCCGACAAGGTTTAAAATTGTACCTTATCTTTTGTCGAAAAAGATGTAGTTATTATTGTGATATGTTATTTATTTATTTGTTGATTTTGAGTCCGCTTGTGTGCAATTTGTTCTTTTCAAAGTTGGGTAGAATTATGTTGTGATTGGACATTTAATAAGAAACGTAAACAACAAATTCAATGATATATTTAAGATTTGTGACACAAAAGGCGTCATTACGTAGAGAAAACTAAGGGTAGCGAAAATTACTCTCCGGAAATGACAGCCTCTTCGACTTCCGCTCGGAAACCTTTTACGTATCTTTTTTTAGAAGAAAAACATTTTACTGCCAAAAGTAGTTTAAAAAAAGTCCGTCGCAGGAACTGCCTCATCTTAGCGCGGTTCCGTTCTTATCCCTAGTCTAATTTCGAATGATTAAAATAGAAGCAGTTATTATTTTGTTGACAGGAGATCGTTGACCGTTGATGATGCAAGGTAGGGATTGTCCGGGTTCGGTCACTGCTACTTAATAATACATACCCCATATGTGTATGTATGTGGGCATATATATGTACATATGTGTGCGTGTATATGTGTATGTGTATATGCTTATATATAAATATATATATATATATATATATGTTTGGTATATTTACATAGATATGTGCATATATTAGTGTTAAATATGTCCTACTTGTATTTACAGCCCTGATGAAGGCTTGAAGTTCAAGCCGAAACGTCGGCACAATAAAACCATTTTTACGATAAAATGTAGTTTTATTAAGTAGCAGTGACCGCACCCCGACAGTTATTATTTTGGTTCCACCAGTCTTGAAAGGTAGGATTTACAATCTTACCTGGAAGGGTCGGCAACACTAGAAACCGTCCCGCTAGTTACAAGGTCTTGGAATCTTGGAACCTGTTTTATTTTCGAATACATTATTCAACTATAAGCAATTAAAAAATAACAAGGAATTAAAAACAGACAAAAAGAACAGTTCGAATAAGCGAAATCAATTACTTTAAAGCTTTAAGCTCTTATTTCTCCGATTTTCATCGCCTAATCAAAACTTTCAGTAGAACCTTTTATGTAGAGCATTTAATAAGCTTTCTAATGGTATTCTTCCGTTTACCAAGATTTTCAACCGTTTTCGAGATATTAATGAAAGTTCCCAAAATTTACATTATTTCTAGCAACAGAAAATTGGTCTCATTTTTCATATCCTGTTTTACACACAAAATTTTCCCAACATAAGAAATTACAAAAATAAAAAGCAATAAAAAACGAAGGGAAGGAGACAAAAATTACAAAAAGAACGACAAAAACCCGTTCATAAGAACAAAACAGACGTATTTGAAGTTTTAAGCACTTATTTCTCCGATTGACATAACCTAATCAAAAATAGTTTTAGAATCTTTTATGTAGAGAATTTAGTAAGCTTTCAAATAGTTTCTATCCACTTACCACGATATCCCAGCCGTGTTCGAGATATTAATGAAAGTATACGAAGTTCCCAAAACTTTTCATGTCTGTTCATAAAATATTTTATTCTAACCCTTCCTTAACTCCAAACGTAACAAAACTTTCAACATATTAGTTTTAATGAAAGTACAACATGCAGATAATGTTTCAACTGAATCCCGTAATTCTAAGTACCCAAACCAAAAACGGTATTCAAAAACTATTTTTCCAATTTTCTCGAAAACGGTTAAAGCTATCGCCTTGAAAATGGTTCCATTCGTTTTCCCAGCCCAAGAAGCCTATAAAAAGAGTACTTACAAGCTTATGAACTCAAAAACGTAAGCGTTACGATTTTTTTTGCGCGAATTTCGCCCCAAATGCCATCTTCCAGTGGGCGGATTTTGCTGGTTAACGAACTTGACCTTTCAAATTGGACGACGGATTTTTGTACGAAATTTCATCAAAATCGGACCATTCGTCTTCCACCTAGAGAGCGAACAGACAAATATATATATATATATATATATATATATATATATACATATATATATATATATATATATATACATATATATATATATATATATATATATATATATATATATACAAATTTGAACCATCGTTATTTTCGGTCTCTAGGGGTTCTGAAACGCGAAATTTTCTAGTCGGCACTTCCGGATTGTTTCATTGTATCAACCTTATAAGCGGGGTTCCTCCCTATGGGGGAGGGAGGAACCGCGCTAAAACAAAACAAAACAAGAAATAACAAACTAAGGAAAACAGAACCGTTCAAAACAACTAAATCATTACTTTGGTAGTTTTAGGCACTTATTTCTTCAACTGAGATCGCCAATCAAAATATTTTGAAACTCTTTCTGTACGGAATTAAATGGGCTACATCCACATAGTTCTCTGTAAGTAAAATATTTCAAACGTAATCAAATTTTAAATATTTTAGTTTCGATGAATGTTGAACGTCTGCAAACATTTCCAACTAAATTCGTCAATTTCTGAGTACCCAAACCGAACACAGCTACAGATAACGCCTTAAAAATTGTTTTGTTTGTTTCCCTACAGTAATAAAAACTACAAAAATACCTAAATATAATACCCCAAAAATATAAGCGCTACAATTTTTTTAAGCATTTTTGTACCCAATTTTAAAAAATTCGGACCATTTTTGGGTTATCTGGAGAGCGAACGGATGTATGTGTGTGTGTGTGTGTTTGTGTGTGTATATATTAATTATCTAGTCAGCACTTTCGGATGTCTTCATTAGGTCGACTTTATAAGTGGGTTTCCTGTCTACGGAGGGAGGGAGGGCAGGCGCTACAAACGTAAGCGTTACAATTTTTTTCGCACGAATTTCGTCCAAAAACTATCTTCCGGTTGACGGATTCTGCAGTTTAACGATCTTATACTTTCAAATAACATAAAGTATTTCTGTTCAATGTTCCTAGAGAATTAATGTACTTACTAAAATCCAATATTTGTGTCTACCAATCAAACAATAGAGTTGTTTGATCTGTTTTTCATCTTAAGTAGACAGCAAGATGAACGTTAACCAGTCAACCAACCATAATTATAGACATTCTCGTTGTCAGGGCGAGGTCATGGACACGGGGCATCCTAGCGTTGTTAATTCTGAGATCTGAATCGGAAACCATAAGACGACATTACACTGTAGGATTGGAAACCGCAAACCTGGGATTATTGAATTAATCCAATAATCTGACGATATTCTCAGAATACTCTGGGATAACTAGAAGCATCCAATTGCCGTAAAGCAGCGAGCCCCGTGTCACTTAATTAGCTTAGATTCAAAAGATTGTTTGTTGTCGTGTCGGAATAGCACGTAGGATACCTCTCCAGCTTCTATTGACATGTGTTCTCTTTTTAGTATACGTCAGGAACACTGAATGGAGCGCTTGGATAAGTTACTGTTAGCAAAACAAATACATTTATATTTTTAGAAGATTCTAATTGTACTAAGTTCAAATACATTATTGTTTTTAATGTTACATCTCTACAGTAGTAAAATACATTAGTTAACTGTGCTCAAAATAGATAATGACAAATAAACAAATTTATCATGAAGTAAACTGACAAAATTAAAATACAAAAACGTTTTTAATAGCCGTCCAGGACCCAGTTATTGCAACGCGATCCTACCGAGGCACAGTGGGGCCAATCAACATTTCGTGTTTCCTCTAATTCTAAACCGATTTCAATGCCGTTTTTAAAAAATGAAAGCTAATAAAATTTAGAACATATTTGTTTAGCCGGAATTTTGTTTTTGTTTCTCATGTTTATTAAATTAAGTGTAAATAATTCACAAACCTTTACAATTGAACATAAAATAATATTTTATTTTTTATCTAACTTATTATCAGCACTGATTTCGTTGTAAGTAAATATTTAAATCCTCAATAGACTTGGAAAAAATCAAAGTCTATTATCAAATGATTCAAAAATAATATTATTTCAATTAATCTCATTGTCGAATTAAGATAAATTTACGTTTTGAAGATGTGTCAGTGTGACTTTTTCCAAGTCTAATCAGGATTTGAATGTTTTATTTAAGCGACAACCTGATATTAAGTTAGATGAAAAATAAAATATTATTTTATGTTAAATTGTAAAAGTTCGTGAATTAGTTACGCGTAATTCAATAAAGACGGGATACAAAAAACAAAAATCTGGCTAGAAAAATTCGTTTTAAATTTTATAAGCTTTTATTTTGTTTAAATGCATTGTAATCGCTGGCACTTATTAATAAATATTAATAATTCAGACAAGTGCAGATTATGTATGCATCAAGGCGCATGAATTGATTCAACATGTGACAGCAGGCTGCAAAATTATTGGTGGATCTGATTACCTTCAGAGAAACAACAATGTTGCCAAGATACATGAAGCACTGGAAGAAAGGGTTTGCATCATACCGGTACCGTATTATCGCTACGTCAAACAAAGACTTCTAGAAAATGATAGAATTACAATCTACTGTGACGCAGGTATGACTACGGATAGAACTATTCGCCATAATAAACCAGATATTTCATCATCGATAAGCATAATAAGACTGCTGATATAATCAAAACCTCAGTACCGAATGATGAGAATATCCGGAAAACATATGCCCAGAAGCTGCGTAAGTATCAATATTTGAACATTGAGTTGAAGGATATCTAATAATTAGATTCTCGTAGAATAACTGCAGTTATTATTTCGACCAATGGATTGATACCAAATACAGCAGCGAATGCCACCAAGTACCTCAAGCTCACTGACGAGCTCATGATATTATCTCAGCAAGCAGTACTGCTCGATACTGCAAGAATCGACTACAACTATTTAATTGTCCATAATTACAAAATAAATCGGTTGGTAATTTATTCCTCTGTAGAAATTACACCCAGGAAATCCCACCCCGAAATAATAAAATGAAAAAAATAAATTAAGCAGAAACTGTATATTTATAAAAAATAAAGAATATTTATCATAATGCAAAAAAATATTGAAGAAACAATAATTAAAGTGAACATAAGACTTAATAATGATCCAATAATTATAATTATAGCCACTTTCACCTACTTTCAGATACCTTATACTTTAGTGAAATAACTGATGACGGAGAAAAGATCTATTTAGCCTACTTGTGGGATCTCGTGTCGCTTTGATAGGAGATTTATGCTTTAGGATTGGGATGGAAAGGCTATTAGGAGTAAAAAGTTATGATACGAGATTTTGCCACTTTTTGTAGGAAAAGGATGTTGAGGTCATTATGGAGTGTTTTATCGGAAACGATGATTGTTCTGTTGAATTAGGTTTTTAGGGCAAACAGCTTCAATAATTAGGAAGTTACATAAAGGTGTGTAAACCGTAATTCGATATTATGAAGTCCCAATAGTCGCCATAGGACCCCGCATGGTCTCTTCAGTTCCTGTCTTTACAATTTGGTTTGTGGGTTCCGAGCGAGTCTGCTGTCTAGTAATAATCTCAGGTAGCGCACTTCTTTGGCTCTTGCAAGTTCGTGCCTGGATATGAAATACAATAATTAAGACAGTGACATGTAGAAAGCTCGTTTCCGAATGGTAAAGTGAAGGCTTCACATTCACGTCTTGTCAGATCTTAAGCTGTTCAAATTCTCAGCATCCCCTGTTACTGACTTGAACAAGTAATTCTGTCTTGCTTGACAGCAGGAAAGATCTTGTTTCATAAGAGATAACAGGATTTAAGGCTAACGGATGCTTGGGGCTTATTGTACGGTTTTGGGTGGATGGAATATTACCTTTAGAACGAGAAACTCCAAAAGCAACCACATTCTAATACATTTAACTATTGCAGTACAAATTGTATGAATATTAATAAATGAATTGCTCAATATTTGACTTTTTATTTGTAAATATTTTAGGTCATGACATATCAGTCAAATCAATGTAGGGAATAGTAGAGAAAATGGTGGAAAGGCTTATGGACTGGATTTATACCTATAAAATAAATGTAAGATTTTAATAATGGCATTAATGTAGAATTGGGATAATTTAATAATACCTATATATATATATATATATATATATATATATATATATATATATATATATATATATAATAATGATTTTAAGGTTAAATGTTCGATTGGTTAGAAATATGCCAGAAAGACAAGAATACAATTGTAGCAGCCGCACTCGACCTGACGCACAGTAATCTTCCACTGCAGTAAATGTCAAAACTCGCCCGCCAAAAGCTGGCGGCAAATCTATTATTATTAAACCACGGCCTGCAACTTACTAATTAGTAAATTAACGATTGATTACTTGCGCGGGTAATGAATTGCTAGATTATCAGCTGTTGTGCAGTACCTCGTGTTGATTTTAAGCATTCCTTTGTGTTCCCCGAGATCGGTGCATTTTGGTGTATGTGGTGTCAATTGGACACGGAGACTTTAAATTTGATTTATATTTATTATTATCGTCAGATGCGTATTATTTATCTTTTTTATTAGAGAAGAATATTTTTATCATTTTGTTTATTTATCATCTGGCCTATCACACAATGTTATAAAGAGGTCAAACACCGGCACATGTAGGTTGACAATTTGGCGACCACATCAAAAAATCCGTGTGCTTGATTGAATCAAAATCATGAAGGGACAAGTGTTCTCCACTTTCAATCCAGTTGGGCTCTAGCATTAGAAGCTAATAGACAAAATGCTGCCAAACAAGACTAAGTCCAAGAGTCCATGTAATGTGGTACCTCGAGAGTTTGCTCACCGATTCTGCGGAGAATAAAAAATATTCTTGTAGGTTTGAGTGTTTTCTGAGAATGTAGCTGTTGGCAGTTCACAATTGCTCTCAGAATTTCCAGAATGAATGATCTAAAGCTGAATGGATGTAATGAAGTGTTCCTGAGGGCTTATCTAGAGAATGTATTGCGTTTTTCTCGGCTGATAAGCAGACAACCTCTGAAAGGCCACTGATGGCAAGATCAAACACAACTCCAGGAACTAATTAACCCCCACTCCTAAGCGGCTGAGGAATCGGAAACTTTACCGCGCCGTTTCTTCCTGCTCTGTCAATCTAATTATCTCGTTTGGCGGTTCTTCTTTCTGGGCGCGCTCATTTCCCGCTGATTTTCCGTGTCGCTGTCTCAGCGCGTATCCCCGCCTCCTCTCTTCTGAATTAGATTGCGAGGGGAGGAAAGGCCGTCTCTCTGTCCGATCGAACTTTCTTATTCCTGTCTCCACGATATCCTCAAAAACCGAAGCGGCTTTGTAAAGAATAAATGACTTTTCCTTCATCTTCCAAAGATTTTTTTTTTTTAATCTTTGAGTGTCTGCTTTGATCAAAGCTCAAGTTATGATTAAAATATTTTTTCTTCTCCTCTTTCGAGTCATCCTGGAAGATCTTGACTGCAATGCTGTTATCTTATAGTACTAAGGTGCAATTTTTGTCAATGCATAGGAAAGATACCTAAATTATTATTATTATTTTTCGGTGGTGTGGCTTGCCAAAATATCATCTGAACGTGGTATTTCTTGAAAATCATCATGGGTAAAGTATTTATACATAAAATTGTGTCTAAACGTATGATTTAAAAATGTATACATATTTTAAATGAATTTACAATTTTGGATATACGTGGCTTTGGTCTTTAAAAATAATACTTCTTTTTCTTTGTTTTGTAGTACTTCATTTTATTTATTTATTTATTTATTTATTCTTTTAAGGAGCTACGTAACGTAGGCGATTGGCTCCATGAAATGTTTATTTGTTACGGAGCACCACAACAGCAAGGTGATATGCTCGCATACTGCGTGAAAATTAATTCAATAAAATGAAGCAAATAGCTAAAAATAAATTTTTTAAAAAAATTTATAAAGTATAAACACAAAGAGACAAAGCATAGAAAATCATTAGAAAAAAAGGGATAAAGAAAATAAAAGAAAAAAAATAAATAAATAAAAACATCAAACAAAACAATAACCGAAATATTGTAGGAACAAATAAATAATAGAGTGTCTGATAGATTGTTACAATATAAAAATCATTATTCTATGTCTTGAGGGATTTAATGTAAGGACATTGTATACAGAAGCCGCTCTTATGCACACACACACACACACGCACACACACACACACACACACACACTCAAACATACAAAAACATTTATTTACAATCGCTTCATTAAACTATACATACGTTCAGTTGAGTCATATTTTGTCGTACAGTTTCATTTTATGTAAGTGATGTAGAACACTAACATTGTGTGGGCTTTTTTCAGAAAATAGTTCTGACATGTCATGTGGAATCGTTAAATAGTCTCGTGTTCTGCATTCTGTAAGTAAGTGTTTAACTGTTAGTTCTCTGTTGCATGTCTGACATATTGGACTGTCTTGTCTTGCCATGAGATGGGAATGTGTTAAATGAGTGTGTCCAATTCTCAGTCTTGTAATTACTACTTCATCACGTCTTGATAGCTGTGTATTAGCTTGCCATTCATGAGTACTGCTTTTTATCTCCCTTAGGAGGTTATCTCTTGTACTGTACCATGAGGCTTGCCATTCAAGACGGATATTTTATTTTATAATTGTCCTACATGATTTGTGACCCGTTTTAATATTATATATAAATAAAAGTAAATACTAAATAGTCAGAAATACTGCGGTTTAGAACATTTTAACTGAAGAATTCACCTATAAATATTTTAGTACTTAGTATCAATTGAAAAATATTTTTTTTATAATCAACAGTGCTTCGAATCATCAAATGAGGTTATCTAGTTTAACGTTAAACTCTCTGCTAGTAGGTTGTTCTTTCTTTGTCATTAAATATTTATTTATTTAATGCTTAATTATTTTAGTATCCTATAGTCAGTTGGTTTAATATAGTAACAATAATACCAATAAATCTAATACCTATGTTATTTAAATGGAAACAAAATCTTTATTTATAAATTAATGCTATAATAAATTGTCAATAAATATCAAATAATTAGCAATATGTGCCCAATGCGAAATGTATAATATGCTCGTTTAATTGTTCGACTGATTGTACACTTTTCATAGATGGTATTGTTAAAATAAATAACTCTTGCATTTGCATGGGAGTTGGAAATGGTTAAATCTTCTAAAAAAAAAAAAAAAAAAAAAAAAACAAAACAATGCATATAAGACCTTTCTAGATGGGGGGGGGGCGAGATTAGCTCAGTGGAACAACCGACTAATATGCTGAAGGACCTGAATTTAAAGTTCAAGCGCACCAAAGATTTTATCCCCTAGTGTCTTCGTTCGACAGTTGGATTCGGTGTCCCAGACTGTCCCTAGGCCCAACCAGCCATTAATTAATTTATTATTGGGTAACTGAAAAGGGAAAAATAGGGCGACCGGAACATAGTACTGACCACACTATCTCCCTACTGTCCCACAGGGTAAGGAATCGGATAACTCTACAGTATATGCCCTCTGGGACCTCGTGGCCTTTTACAGAGTTGATTTTTGGTTTTTATTTGTTATTAATACCTTTCTATATGGTACAGAATAATATCAAATTCACTCTAATTTTAGCTTCTGGAAAACCACCAATTCTGAATCAGTAATTGCTAATAGAAATAGCCGTGAACTCTATAATATATACAGCATTAATGGAAGCCGCTTGGGATATTAATTTTTATACGCGCAATGCGGGCAACAGAATACCTTCCAGCAAATCCTATCAGGACAAACCCGAACTGATGAATCGAACCATAAAATCTCTTAAGTACTAAATGGATCTAGTGCAGATAGAGAGATAAAATCAAGAGGGACTTAACATTTGTAGAACTGTAATAATTTGTGTTAGCGTGGTCTAAAATGAAATGATAAACGTCTACTTAGGAGGTAATACTACATTTTTTTTATCGTTTTCTTTTTTATTGACTAAAAATTATAAAGAATGAACTTTTGAGTACATTAAACTTTAAAGTCGATTTTCTGGAAACTACGTTTTTCAAATCGGGTGATAGGCTAGCGCCTTCAACCGCTCAACTTCAAATTTTATCTGCAGCTTCTTTAAGGCTTTAATTTAATATTATGTTAAGTGCTCCTAAAGAGGGGTAAAGATGACACATGTAGAGCAAATAAAAGATTATTGAAGACTAGAGTGTTGTAAATGATTTTCGACATTCTGCCATATAAAAATACATTGAAACCTTATGTATCAGTATTGAAGAAATGTAATGAATGAATCTTTGGTAGTTTTGACTTCCGATCCAAGGGAGTAAGGACCCTTCAAAGCATCAGCTCGAGTCGTCGGTCAAAGGGAGGACGGCGAATCATTGGAGACCGCCTCCAGGGGTAAGGGGGGAGGCAAAATAAATACAGATATCTCGGGCAAACAAGACAACTCTCAGTGATATTGCTTCACCACCACTAGGTCTCTACATCTAGTAATTAGCAATGTTTTCCTGGTGGTTTGATCCTTCTACCATCGCCACTATATCCATTTAGTGCTTAAAAGATTTTATGGTTTGTTTCATCGATGAGGATTTGCGGGAATGTTGTCTGTTTCTCGCATTATTCCGCTATAGAATAGAATAGAATAATGTTTATTTCCAAAAACTCGTTTTCGAGATATGGACACGTCATATAATAATATTATAATACATTTGCAGATTTAAATCAGGATGCCAGTCTGGATGCTAAATCTATTTCAAAATATTCTTCAGTTTTGTAACACGTTCTTTGTCGGAGTATTCTTTTCAGTTTCAGTATAAGTATTTTGGTCGGTTGGATGTTCATTAATTCCTCAGGCAGGAAATTGAACAAAACTGCTCCACAAAACTCCACTCCTTTCCTATAAAACGTTGTCATATGTTTCTGAATTTTTATTTTTCCTTTTTGGCGTGTAGAGTAGTAGTGGTCATCTCCATGAATTTTAAATTGGGATAAGTTATTTTTAACATATTTTACTATTGCTAAAATATACAGCGACGGCAGTGTTGAAATTCCTAATTGTTCAAAGTATTTCCTTGTTGATGTTCTTCTTTGTAGTTTCAAGATATGTCTTACTATCCTCTTTTGAATCTTAAAGACTTGGATGGCTTGCAATTTGTTACCCCATAATTCAATGCCATATAATTGTGGGTAAAAGTGAAGTTTCACGCCCTCAAAACCGATTTCTTTAACACATTTAACAACAATGTATTTTGATGCACTAAACACGAATACGTTAAAAAAAAAAACCTTCGCATTTAAGTAGGAAAGAAGTTATTAAGCACTAAAGTTCACTGTTAGGAAGGTTATAAAACTAGGCGTCAACAGCGTATTTGTAAACACGCGCATGCGCAGATATGTAACATTGGGAAGCAGAACTCTCATTTGAAATGTTCATAAACCATTTATTCAAAAATATCGTTAATTTTAAGGGCATCCTCACCCGTCGTCACCTGTCGCTTAAGGGCATACGTGCTATGCGTTTCCGCTCACTACGCTCGCTCAAGAAGATAAAAAAACCCAGTTAATCCAACTCGCTAAAACTAATAGAATTCTATTAATTTTAGCGAGATGGATTGACTGAGGTTCTGTTATCTTCTTGAGCGAGCGTAGCGAGCGGAAACGCACAGCATGTATGCCTTAAAGTCGTCATTTATGCCTTAAAGCCATGTATACCTTAAAGTTGTCACAAATTTAGTTGTTTACATTAGCTCTCATAACCCGCATAACAGTGAACTTTAGTGCTTAATAACTTCTATTTTTTAAAAGTTGAATCGCCTAGCCGCTACAACTTATTAAATAATAAATAAATAAATTAATAACTTCTTTCCTAGTTAAATGCGAAGGTTTTTTTTAACGTATTCATGTTTAGTGCACCAAAATACGTTATTGTATAAAATTTGAAAGAAATCGGTTTTGAGGGCGTGAAACTTCACTTTTACCTAATTGTGATTCGAAAGCCTCATAATACACATTTATTAAATCCGTTATGTTCAATAACTTTGAAAGATTTTTTATAATGAAGCATGAAGTGTTATGTTTTTTTTTTAATCTTGTCTATATGCTTCTGCCAGCTGAGATTATTATAATTAAACTGCCCACGAGGCTGATGGTAGCATCTAAATTATTGAGTTCAGCGCTGGTTCATAGTTCAAAAAAATTATTTAATTGCCATGGCAAAAGACAACATTGCAATCTGTGCTACGGATGAAGTTGAAAAACGTTTCACATGTTTTTCATTCAAGTCAACTAACGTATAAAATATTTGGTTGCATTTGGGGAAGAAGAAGTATTCGATAAAAAAATATTCCTGAGCTCCCCTGTAAATGTCTTCTAGAGGTGGTCTGAACCTCTTCTTCGGTCTAAAAAATGATTCGGTTAAAATATAATTTTATATCCCTTCTTAAGAAGTGTTAAATCTCGGATATCAATACGATTATTAATTATTTGGTGGTGTTACACTTCATGGCAATGCACACCTTACATTACGTATATGTTATTACATTACATTGTGTCTATTAAGTATTTAGCTCCAATACAGCATTGGTCTATAGCGAAGAAGCTCGAACAAGTGTCTGATCAATTATTTACACCCTTATTTGACTACAAAAGCGAACCGACAGAGTGCTGTAAATGAACGCATAAAACCTCGGAGGGAATTGTAATACACATGAAATTAGAATTGAGCTAAGGGAAAAATCATTCGATGAGTGGGCAATGTCCAAATGGCAAGGAATCGTGGTAGTTCACTTTAAGGAATTTCCAAAAGCCCACGGAATCATCTGTGAGCGGAAAATCCTCTCCATTTCCGAATGCATTAAAACTCAATGTTAACTATTCGCCACTTCGTGGTGTTCCTGGTCCATTATTTTCGAAATCTATGGGGTTCTGAAACATAACATTTTCTAGTACGCACAGATTGCGTCATGAGGTCAACCTCATAAGCGGATTTCCCTCCTATGGAGGGATGGAGGGAGGAACTATGCTAAAGCATTAACTAGTTTCTATGCTAACAAGGGGAGTGCACGACGTTTCCCTCACCGATTCAAACGAAATTTTTTGTATGTGTAGTACATAACTAGAAAAGTTCGACTCGCAGGAACTGCATCATCTTAGCGCGGTTCCATTCATATCCCTAGTGTTTTTTTGTATACTTAGAATAGAAACAGTTATTACTTTGTTTAGATCATTCTTAATGTAAACACATATTCCAAAGAAAAGCAAGATTGTCGGCAAGGCACAAGAAACTATTCTAAGCGGAAATTACTCTTTCCGCCGTCCCAAGTTTCGCTCTACGAGGACTCTACTACGAATATGTTACTAATTGACTTAACTTGCTTTACTAACATATCCATTTTAGTGTTAAATGCAATTAAAAACACTAAACTACTCATTTTACTGTTAAATGCAATTAAACAAAATAAAATTGTACAAGAAAATGAGAAAGTAGTGTTATTTTTTAATGTGCTACGCCACATACAACCACAAAATATAATTATATTTCTACTATAGTATTTGGCTGCATGACTTCCTGCAGGTAAAATATCTGTCAGCTCTCCTAGGATGCATCTTGATTTATTAAGTGCAATAAAAGCCCACCTAAAGCCTGCCTAGTACGTATCTGGCCCGGGCAGATGCCTGACTCTACACGGAGAATGTTCACATTATCAGCAGATTGTCCGACTGACAGGAACTGCTTCATCTTAACACGTGTCCGTTCTCGTCCATAGTGTTATTTGGATAGCTTAAAATAAAACTAAACATTTTTTTTTATTTCATGAAAATTGTTAACGTCCACAGGTTAGAAGCGGAAATTCCTCAATCTAAAGCAAGACTCGCAAAGTCAATTCAAAATACAAACACGCTTCTCAATTACTTGTCATATTTTATTTTAAAAAATGCAATTTAAATAACAGCAAGATATTCAAAACTAAGGCAAACCGAGAAAAAAAAAAACAATTAAAATGAAGGTAAACAGAGATAAAAAAAGAGGAGTAGATACAATTATTAGTTTTTTTTTATCTTTCGTGAAAAATTATAAATATCTTTTACATTTTCTTATCTTGCTTTACTCCTACACGCAGGAACTGCATCATCTTAGCGCGGTTCCATTCACACACAAACAGTAATTACTTTGTGTGTGAATGTAAACACATATTCCAAAGAAAAGCAAGATTGTCGGCAAGGCACAAGAAACTATCCTAAGCGGAAATTACTCTTTCCGCCGTTCCAAGTTTCGCTCTACGAAGACTCTACTAGGAATATGTTTCGAATTGACTTAACTTGCTTTACTAACCTATCCATTTTAGTGTTAAATGCAATTAAAAACACTTACCTACTCATTTTACTGTTAAATGCAATTAAACAAAATAAAATTGTACAAGAAAATTAGAACGTAGTGTTATATTTTAATGTGCTACGCCACATACAACCACAAAATATAATTATATTTCTACTATAGCATTTGGCTGCGTGACTTACTACAGGTAAAATATCTGTCAACTCTTGATTTATGAAGTGCAATAAAAGCCTACCTGCCTGGTAGCTCGACCCGGGCAGGTGTCTGACCCTACACAGAGTGTTCTCTTTCACATTCTCTTTCAGCAGGAACTGCGTCATCTTAAGACGTATCCGGTGTCATCCATAACTTAAAATAGAACTAAATTTTTTTTGTTTTATTTCATGAAAATTGCTAACACCCACAGCTTAGAAGTGGAAGTTCCTCAATCTAAAGCAAGACTCTCAAAGTCAATTCAAAATACAAACACGCTTTTCAATTACTTGTCATCTTTTATTGAAATAAAAGCAATCAAAATAACAGCAAGCAATTAAAAACTATGGCAAACCGAGGAAAACAAAAAAACAATTAAAAACGAAGGTAAACAGAGACAAAAAAAGAGGAGTAGATACAATTATTAGTTTGTTTTGATCTTTCGTTGAAAATTAAAAATATCTTTTCCATTTTCTTATCTTGTTTTACTCCTACTAGAAGCAATAATAAAATAACAAGAAATAAAAACAGACAAAAACAACCGTTCAAATAAACGAAAGTTATATGCACTTATTTCTCCGATTGACATAGCTTCATCAAAAAATCCTTCACAATCTTTTTTGTGGAGCATTTAGTAAGCTTCAGGTTGGTAACCTTCTGCTTACCTAGATTTTGAACCGTTATCAAGATATTAATGAAAGTATACGAAGTTCCCAAAACGTTTCATGTCTGTTAATAAAATATTTTATTCTAACCCTTCCTTATCTCCAAACGTAACCAAAATTTCAACATATTAGTTTTGATGAACTTCGAATATGCAGAAAATGTTTCAACTGAATCCCAAGATTTTAAGTACCCAAACCAAAAACGTTATTCAACAAGAATTTTTCCAATGTTCTCAAAACGGTTAAAGCTATCGCCTTAAAAATGGTTTCATTCGTTTTCCTTGGCCCAGAAGCCTTTAAAACGAGTACTTGCAAGCATCTGACGTTAGCGAAACGATTTTTTTCGCGCGACATTCGCTCTAAAAGCCATGTTCCGGTGGGAGGATTCTGCTGGTTAACGAACTTGACCTTTCAAATTAGACGAACGATTTTTTTACCAAATTTCATCAAAATCGGACCATTCGTCTGGCAGCTAGAGAGCGAATAGACAAATATATATATATATATATATATTTGTCTATTCGCTCTCTAGCTGCCAGACGAATGGTCCGATTTTGATATAGACAAATATATATATATATATATATATATATATATATATATATATATATACATATATACATATATATATATATATATATATATACATATGTATATATATATATATATACACACACACAAATATATATATATATATATATATACAAATTTGAACCACCGTCATTTTCGGTCTCTAGGGGTTCTGAAACGCAAAATTTTCTAGTCGGCACTTCCGGATTGTTTCATGAGACCAACCTTAGTTTTGGTAAACCGGATTGTTTTGGAGGTTTTTCCCTCTCGGCACCACTGTGTATCGTGCATTTCCCTTGTAAGATTTCCAAATTACACAAGGAATAACAACGGGAAAGTGCTAAGATGATGCAGTTCCTGTGAGTTGTATTTATTGATTGGATTAGTTCATCATTAAGCATAAATTTGCCGTTCAGATAATATTGGATAAGTTTCTACCGCCCGAAATGAAGCGAGAGAGAGCTGATTTCTTTATTCAGTTCGGCAGGATCTAAACGTAGATCTTAATTAACCTTTGACCAGAACTGTTTGATGATTGACCTAAAGAGAGGAGTAATTTGATCACAGTCCAGCAGACAGCCCTGCTGTCCAATCAAACCCCGTGTAACTGCCGCTGTACACCGCTCTATTGGCTGCCCTTGGGTATGTCATCGGGCGGTAGAACAGATATTAATCAAGGGCTTATCTACGTCACCTATGCCGTTGTATGCAAATTCCTACAGGGTAGGTTACTGATTTATATTAGGTTTGCATTTCGGTGTTTGCTGTTGCTACAATTTAATTGACTTGTTGCACATAGCCGAATCATGTTGGCGGAGTCAGGTCACCTGGAAAGTGGCTGGGTGTACATTGCAGTAATTTAGGGGAAGATTAGTGATATATTGCCGGCCCTTGTTTAGTGTTCGATGGAGCAGAATTAATTAGTCGAAAGCTTCTACGTGTAATCAAAAGCAATGGATTATTTCGGTGTGTTTACTAAAGCTTAGTTACTTGCTAAGCAAGACCGACAGGAATCACAAAAAGTCCGACTCGCAAGAACAGCGTCATATTAACACGTTTCCGTTCTTATCCCTAGTAAACAATAAAAAATTTAACATGAAATCTCAAAGTGAAGCAAGATCTTAGGCGCCACAACAGGAACCTAAGATGAAATTGCTCCATTTAATCCCCGATTTCTCCGAATACCATTGTCCTATCAAAAACCGCATAAAAACTGTATCTGTAGAAACATTAATAAGCCTTTGAATATATCCTGTTCATTTACTACAATTCCCCAACCGATTTCGAGATATATGACAATATATGCGAAAATCCCAAGAAAAAAACACTAATACAGATGGAGATAGTTAGCCGCTGCGGTGATACGAAGTCAAAGGATACTCCTTTAAGGATACACTTAACCATGGTCACCTAAATGTCTTCTTGGTCTTCCTCCCTCCACCCTAGGATTTTTTTAGTGCTGAAGAAGGCTGCCAATGTGCAGCCGAAAAGTCCAATATAGATTTCTGCCTGAAGATCTGACGTTTTTTTTCTCCTAGCCGAATCCCAACCATCCTTTGGCCTCGTAAAAATCCAGTAGTTTTAATTTTCTAAGGCCAGGGATATAAATATGGACTTGAAAATTGTTACGTTAGATTTTCCAGGTATAATTACTTATAAAACGTGTACCTGAAAGCCAAATAACAGTTAAACTTTGTTTCAGCATTTCTTGAAAAAATTAAACACACTCTGTGATAGTAGCAAACTCACACTGAAACGGAAAGTAATTGCTCCGTCTCTTCCCTCAATATTAGGGAAAACTAATACAAAAATGTTCCTAATTTTTTAAACTTGTTTCAGTGAAATATAACTTTACCGTTAAATGAATTAAAAAAATGAAAACTGCGGACAAAATAGGCAAAAAACGCTCAAAGGAACGTTACCAACACTTTAGGCATTAATTTTTTAATTAAGTCGGTTTTTCCGACTGAGATCACTTTATCGAAAATTACACAAGAATTGATTTGGTAGGAAATTTAATTCTTCCATTTGGTTACCTTCCCGATTTTCAACTGTCTTAGAAATATTTAAGAAAATGTTTATATACTTTTTTGTGTTTATAATACTTCATCATTACAAAATGTAACCAAGCTGGGGATATTTAATTTTATATCTTTATTTTTGAGTTCTTATTAGCACCTCCGGATTATGTCGTAACGTTGACGTCACAAGTGGGGATCCTCCCTATGGAGGGAGGGAGGAAACGCGTTAAACGTTACAAAACATTCTCCTTTAAACTTCCTCGATGGGATCTAGATCTCTCCGGCATTTTTCTCCAGGAGGCCCCTACCCTGGTCATGATGAAAAAATGCAATATGGCGGAAGATAGTCAGCTGATTTTATATCAGTTAATATAACATCAGCTGACTACATTTCACCATATTGTATTTTTCCTAGTTAATTAATTTATACACAAATCATCAACATTTGGAATAAAACGACAATGGATTTTCCCAAGAGAGCTCATAGAGAAAAATTCATCGGTCCGTAAAATATTTTCAGCCCTTACAAAGTATTTTCGGAAACCCCCATTTCAATTAAAGCCGTGTATGTTGATTCAGGATTATACTGCTAACCCCAGGGCACGTTCGGATCTACCCGCAAAAATAAATAATGTGGGGACAATGGTCATTCACATAGGCATTGTATTTATAATTTTCGATCAGAATGTCAACAAAAAACGTTATGCTTCGGTTTGAGAAGAGAGTTCTTGATATGCTTTTAACCTTTGAGTTCTCAATTGTGTCTATTTCTCTGCCATGTATCTTAAATATTTTGTAGTTCTCAAATGTATAATATACATATACATTTTAACAGGAATAATTTTCGGCATCTAGTAGGTAGAATCTATGAAGATTTGATATTTTTAAATATTCTTTGATGAGTGCAGCATTTATAGCTAATTATTCTTAAAGTGCTAATAAATCAAGTAATTTTTTTATATATATGAAATATATATTAATATACATTTGTGTATATAAGTAGGCGTAAACTAAGATACTCTTTGAGAAATGGACTTGATTTGCGCAGCTCCTCGATTATCGGGTCGAATATTTTTACATGAAATATGTTTTAGTCATGACCTAACTGCCCGAAAACGTTATGCGAATGTGGAATAAAAATGCGAAAAAAGTAGCGCGCTCTCTTCCAGCCAACTTCCTGCCTGTCGGTCCGTCCGTCGACTATCAGTATGTCTATCTGTTCACATCCGATCATTTTTGGTCTATCGTTCCGTCCACTTCTGGTTCATTCCCAGCCTATACCAAGTTTTTTCTGCTCATTTCCGGTTTATAAATCGGTCAACTTTCTATAAGTCAGTCAGTACTTCTGTCGACTTCTGGCCAACTTCAGGTCATTCTGCCCAACTCCTGTCCTGTCTTCCTGTCCAGGACGGACAGATTCCTGGTCTACCTCCGTGGTGTCCCTTTCTGTTCACATCCAATCCTTCTTCGTTCTGTATTCCCGTCTGAAACACCCACTGTAGCCCTGTCCACTTCTGTACAGAAGTAAGTGTAGAGGTACTTCTGTCTTTCCGTCATCCTCCGGTCTTTTTAGGATGCCCGCTTCCCACTGCAAAACGTCCACTTCCGGCACCCTGAAGAGCCGCGATATCCGGAGAGCCGAGTTTTAGTTTCAGCGAAAATAATATTCCAGATAAAACATTAAAAGCATTGGACATTTCCACATACAAAAAGTATAGAGTAATAACTTTTCTGACACATTTAATTATATAGAGCTTTCTCAAAAAGTTTGGGGTAGAAATAATCTGATTTTATAATTTTAGTTAGACGAGGAGAAACTTTTTTTTTTTTTACTTGAAACTTTAAGAATGGAACTTCAAGTAAGCCAACATCCATACAAAAGTATTTTTGATAGGTGAATGATGAAGATATATATACAAATTTCAATGAGTGTCAATTAATTGCTTAATTAATAACTATGAATATTGTTTTAATTATTAATCACTATATCTTCTGTAAATTATGTAAACATATGAAATACCGAGGAGCGATCAGCTGACTAATCACCGCCATATTGGATTAATTCAATTTAGTTTAGGAACCAGTAGCGCTTTTTTGGCTTATCTGCCGATTAGCAACAGCGTTGAAAATGATATATATATATATATATATATATATATATATATATATATATATATATATATATATATATATACTAGCTGAATACCCGTGCTTCACCACGTCCGATAAGTATTTTTTATATTGAGTTAAATAAGATATTATCAAAATTAACGCTACTACATAATTTTGTACAGCTTATTATTGCACGGACTTTAAAGCTACCCAGGAAACACTATGTGGAGGTAACTATTTCCGTTGGCAAAAAAAAAAAAAAAAAAAAAAAATACAACAACCGCTTAAAAAGTTAAGTAAATAGAGACAAATACACAGTGAAAAGCATAAAACTAACAAATTTGAAGTTTTAAGCACTTATCTCTTCGATTGACATCGCCCCACCGAACATTACAACACAATCTTATTTGTAGAGAATTTAGTAACCTTTCGAATAGCCGCCTTCCACTTACTACGAGTTCCCAACCGTTTTCAGTGGTATATTTTAGAAAATATACTGAGATCCGAAAAATTTGTATCACTATTCATACATTTTTTTCCCATATACTTCGTTTCTGAATACCCAAACAGAAAATGAGTTTTGAAAGGTATTTCTATAAATTTCTCTGGTAAATGGCTACAGAACTCGCTTAAAAAATGGTTTCATTCGTTTTCCTACGTTAAGGAATCTCTCGCAAAAATTTCGCTCCAAAAACCATGTTCCAGTAAACGGATTCAACTGGTTAATGAACTTGACATTATAAATGAGAAGAAATATTTTTGTACCAAATGTTATCAAAATCGAACCATTTTTGAGCCGATGAGGAACTTCTTAAAAATTCAAACCCCCCTAAAAGTACTTAAAAATTTGAATATCAAAAAAACCTTTCTTAGCGAGTGCTTACACTCTAAACGTATTGTCCGTGCAAAATTTCAAACTTTTGTGTCAAGTGGTTCGGGATATTATTACCTCGGATGGGCCATCACCAGGGCGTAAACAATATGAGGGACAAAATCACATTTTATTTCTAGTAATTCAAGGACTGCCATCATAGTGGAAATTAACCTCAATTAAAAATAATACTATGAAATAGATAATGTACGGGAACAGCTGATCTGTTATCGTCCTAGCAACGCATGCTACCTAGGCCTGGCTGCTCTAACCAACTAAAACTTTAAACCCCTCTAAAAATACTTAAAAATTCGAATATCAAAAAATCCTTTCTTAGTGAGTGCCTACGTTATATAGAGAGTGTCCATGCAAAATTTCAAAATTTTCTGTCGAGCGGTTTGGGCTGGGCGATGATAGGTCAGTGAGTGAGTGAGTGGTATTTGACAAATATATAGTAGATATGTATATTTTTGTAAACTGTAACGTTCACTTTTTTCGAAGACGTGTATTGTATCGACGATGGAGGATCATCTAGGTTTGCCGATATTGTCGCATTTAAAGTAAATAGTGAGCTCGCTTATTTCAGCGACCCCACTGTGAGGTACGAAACAAATAATATCGACCAAGCAAACGTAGTCGATCGTGAAAAAAGATCGATCTACGAGAAATGCTTAACATACTTCTCTGAAAAGTTCCAAGAACAATTCGGAAAAAGAAAATTCCTTGTGAAAGGGTTATGGTTTGGAGCTCGAGGAACCATACCAAAGGATACGAGCATATTCTTACAGGAGCTCGGTCTCGATATTAATAGCCTCTCGTTCTTAGCCGAACAAATATTAGTTGACTCCCTTGGGATAATTTATCGACATATTTACGGTTAATAACGAAAAAAATGAAGAAAGATAATGCAGCACTGTTTGCCATATAGCCCATTCACGGTTATGAAGAGATCATGACTACAAATTGCGAATCCTCGACGAATCCCAGACTTTGCATGAAACCAGGAGATCTCATCTAAACACTTATCTCTGGACTGATTGTAGAGCTGTGTCGCTAGCAACCCCATTAATTTGGGCAGCCACACTTTAAAAATGTTAATAAAGTGTTCTTTCTTTCTTTCTAGTTCCAGTTAATAAATATCCTCTCTAAGAGTTAAACATTTTACTAAGAAAAAGAGTGTAAATAAATGGTGTATTTCAGTGTTTCTAGGGAAAAACAGGCGTATTTTTGCTGTTGCCCCGCCTTTTTTATTTTTTTTTTTTTTAAACGATAGCTTTTAGCGCAGTTCCTCCCTCCTTTTATACGTAGGAAACCCGCTTATACTGGTGTTAATGACCCCAACGGTTGACACGCCTTAAATTCAAAGCCCAAAAAAAACCCGCTTATGAGGTTGACCTCATGACGCAATCCGGGATTGCCGACTAGACTTCCGAACCCGTCCGAAATTTCACGTTTCAGAACCCATCGATGAGGAACATAACGGTAGTTCAAATTTGTTTGCATATATATATATATATATATATATATATATATATATATATGTAGGATGTTGGTAGCAGCTACATAGGGTGCGGCATGCTGCACACTAAGTTATTTAATATTTGTTACGTTTCGGCTATAAGCCATTTCCAATCTGTAGTAATGTGCATTATCTCCTATTTATTTCATTACAATCTTCAGTTCTTGTTTTTCACATGTGTTGGTATATGTCAATTGTTCTAAATGTAAATGTACTTTCTAATGATCTAAAAGTCAATTTACCCAAAATATTCGTGATTTTGACAGCATTAATAATATATATATGTAAAATTAATATAAAATTTAGAAGCAGCGTAATATTCTATTAATATTGAAATGAAAGAATTCAGTATTTCATTTAATAAATTTTAATTTTAAAGAACAAAATATTTCTAGGATTTTATTTTTTATTTTTACTTATTTTATTAACATACATTTTTTGATATTTGATTAATTGATTTCGGAAAGGAACAACTTATTTTGATGAATTATTTATAAAAATAGTTTTCTAAATTTTATTTATTTGTAATGTTTTCATTTTTATTAATTTATTAATAAAACGTTATGTTTACAGGTAAGACATTCAACAAAATATTATTAGGAATTTGGTTTTTAATATTTATATTTCAATAGCCTAGTTTTTCGTTTTGGAATTAGTAATTATTATAATTTTCTTTTCGAAGATCTTTATTAATTTTATGACTTGTGTTTATTCGTAATTCACTTATTTGTAAATAAGAATATAAATAAATTTTTATTGATAATCCTAATACAAATTTATTTGTATTCCATTGAAAAATTGCAAATAATTTGAATATTCAAACAAAATCAAGTAAATAAAAACAAAATCACACTAAAATCTAAGAATAAAAATGTTTTCACATTAAAATTTGTGAATATAAATGTACTCAAAAAGATATTCATGAAATAAGTTAAGTATTTTTGCATATTACCGATAAATTAAATTAAAATCGAAGAAAATTTTGAGAGCTAATTGAAATTTACAAAAAATACGTCTTTATGGGTAGGGGCAGGTGGAAAAAGTCAGAAAGAATAGATAAGACTTTTTGTGTTGTACGTATGTAGAGTACCGGTGAGCCCAAATTATTCATATTATAAACAAGTACTTTTTGTTTATTTCGTATGCTTTACAAAAATTACTTTTTTCAACTTCCCCTAACGATAAAGACTCGCATTTGGTGTAAATTTTAAAAGGTTAACAAAATTGTCTTCAATTTTATTTTAATTTATCTTTAATACGCAAAGCTTCAAAACTTAGTTAGTGAATACAATTATATTCATATATTATAATGTGAATACGTTTTATTTATGTGATTATATTTTATTTTTTTATTAATTAGCCTGCCTTCTAAAATAGTGTATTTAGATCAACAAAGTGACCAAGTTTTCATTAAAATAAGAAAAGACCAGAACTTTTAATCGGAGTAGTAGTAATGTCTGCCTTCTCCCCTCAACGCATCCACTGTTTGTATATTTTGATCAAATTTACTTATTGTAAAGAACTGTACAGATAGTAAATTATCAAAGAAGATCGAATCCATTTTCTTTAAAAAATAATTTTGGCGGAGGTGGGTGTTAGAGGGGTGGAAGATAAATTATATATTTTTAATGATTCTTATATAGGCATTATGAAAGAATGCCTATTCACGATTGTGTTTTAGTTTTTTGCGTTTTTCTCAGAAACGAAGCAACAACGAGAAAAATGCCGAAAGGACTTCTTTTTTTTATTTTTTCATCCTGCATCGATTCCCGAAGTTCTGCCGTTTATTTTGGGGACACCCTATATATATACACAAATATGACCAATCGTTTTGTCTGTGATCTATGAGAGCTGAAACGTAAACATTTCTAGTCGGCACAACCGGTTTGCGTCATTAGGTCAAAGTTGTAATACTCTTTACTTAAAACTTCATTTATTTTCATTGTAAAATAGAACAGATTGAAACACAACATAACAGAACATTGAATGAATTGTAACTAATTGAAAACATGTGTTCAAGTAACCTTATTGTTACTAAGCAACAGCAAATGTCTATTGAATATTGAGAAATGCTTAGATATTACACATCTCCCCCTCCCTCTGAAGCCAGACGTTCTCTCAGCTGGTCTGCGTGTCTGCGATGCATCTTGCCGTCAACTTCAACTTCGTATGATAATTTTCCGGTCTTCTTCATTACTCTTCCTTCCTTGTAGCTTTGTCCGTCGTTTTTCCTAACCCAGACATCTTGTCCTTCCTGGAACTCTTTCCATTTCTTCCCTTTGTCAGCATACTTCTTTTGTTTCGTGAGTTGTTCCTGGATTGATGTCTCTAAAGAAGGTTTCAATAAAGTCAATTTTGTCTGCAATTGTCGTCCATACATGAGCTCTGCTGGTGTGCGGTCTGTTGTCTTGTGTATCGATGTCCTGTATGATAATAGAAATCTGTTGAGTCGTGTATGGATGTCCAGTTTGTCGTCCTTGGAAGCAATGAATCGAGTCTTGAAAGTTCTTACTGTACGCTCTGCTAGACCATTGCTCTTCGGGTGGTACGGAAAAGTTCTTATATGTCGGATGTTTTGTTCTTCACAGAATGTTTTGAAAAGTTGGCTTGTGAACTGTGGTCCGTTATCTGAAACGATGATACGAGGAAGTCCAAAACGTGAGAATACAACCAGTCGATACCAACAGCACACCAATCGAGTGGGCTTCACCTATTGTAGTGAAGCTAAAACCAAACAACGAGGTTCGTATATGCGGCTTAGAGTAAACAAAAAAAAATATTTTTAATATTATGCCAAACATTTCGCATAAATTACAATAACCACTCAAAGGGAAAATGAAATTATAGTAATATATTCTCTGATACATCGCGGTCTTAGATCAATTGCTACCAACTTCAGGGTTAATACTACCTTCGCGTCAATAGCCCAAGTGTTGATACGCCGTTAAACACACACTCCGTTAAAAAAAAAAAAAAAAAAAAAAAAAAAAAAAAAAAAAAAAAAAAAAAAAACTACCTTGCGACTTTTTTTACGATTTTTTTATGGGCTAAAATTCTTCCTTAACTAATCAAAAATGATATACAAGAGTCTTTAAGTGTAGGACAAAATTTTAAACGGGCAAAGATAAGATTTTCCGAGTGAAGTCCCGATGCCGAGTGAATGCGATGCTGATCTGAATTTTTTGAGCGAGCTTCGATTGGTCCGTTTTTATTTGTTAAGGTATTTTTTGTCCTCCTTCAATACATTTCAAAATTAAACTCCATTCTTTATTACAAGAAAGTATGAAAAAAATTAAATAGGAAAAACATGAACATTATAGTACATTAAACATTAAAGTCGATTTCTCAAAACTAAATTTTTCAATTTTTTAATACAGGTTCCTAATGATATTTTCTAGTAAAGTAAATACAATTGTTTTCGATTCATTGAATTATAACGATTTTATGCCCTATTTTCGATGGACTTTTTAATATAAAATGGATAATTGTAACAATTTTCGAAAAAAATTAATATTTCTTAAAAATCCTACGTACGTTTCTAGATCCTTCTTCTTTCGAAATAATTTTAGTTTTTCGTTCTAGATTAAAAATTGGCACCTGCAGGGTATCTCCCGTGGAAAATTATAGTTTCCGTTCATCAGACACAGCGCCGCCATTTTGTTTTAGAAGAATTGGGAATTTTTTTTTTTGATACTTCAAAATCCCATATAAAACGTTTGATACAAATAATTAAAAAATATTGATTTATTTGTTATTTATAAATTCATGAAAATTACTCTTCATTTTGATCTGATTTTTGATTCCTTCAAATTTGTTATTCTGTGAATTTTTTTTAACTGGGAGCTATTGATATAAAGTAGTTCGTCTTTATCTGCACTTAAAGGATGAAAAATGCCGATCAATTAAATGTTTTATAACAAGCTCAAAATAACCTAAAAAAAAGTTGAATTTATCTTACAACAGCAACAAACATTATTTCGGCTTTTAAAAAAATATTATTTGGAACAAGGAAATATGGTTTCATGTTTTGACTATTCTAGTACAAAACGCAGTATAAAAATAAACTACAGAAATGGACATTGCATTTTGGATTTTTTTCCCTCGTTCGCCCCACTGTGTGCCGCAGTGGAATCTCAAGCATTCGCCCGGATAAAAAAAAGCTTGCCATTTGTTAATATAAATACTGAGAGCGTAATTGGCACCTGAGTGCAAAACGAAGGAATCTACCCCAGGTGTTCCTTGCCGATTTTTTTTTGTGATATGTTGTAGCTTATTTTTAATTTTTTAAGTGCTAATTCTTCGATTTAAAGGGTAAAAATTACCTTTAAACGTTATTATCAAAAAGGTTTTTCTTTATATCTCGAAAAGTTTTAGAATTTTTTTAATGTAATCAACGGCAAATCTTTTCTCAAAAAAGGCACTACCAAAGGGATGCAATCCCTATTTTATTAGGGGTAAAAGTGTAATTCTCTCACTTTTTCCGTGTAAAATGTTTTGAAAACAAAATGTTCATGAAAGGATGGAAATCTTTCTTAAATATAGAAATTTTATATATTTTTGTTCAATATACAAATGTTCTGTAAAAAAAATATACTGACATATTTTTCTAAATGTTATAGAAACATTACCTAATATATTGGAGCGATATTTTATAAGAAAAAATTGCTATTGATTTAAAACTTTTCGAGGTAAAAAAAAAGTTTTTGGCGCTTTAATTTAAGTTAAAGGGTGATTTTTACCACTTAAATCTACGAATAAGCAATCAAATTAAGTCCTGCAACACATCAGAAAATGAAAAAAAAAAAAAAAAAAAAAAAATCGGTGAGTTACACCTGGAGTAGTTTCCTTTTTACCTTCCCAGCCAAATCAGTCAATTTTATAAAAAAAAATAAACCTCTGTCGTTGTACATTGTTCATAAATTTAATTGCCAGGGTTAATTAAATAACGGAGAGAATAATATTAACAATAAACAATTTATTATATCATGCAAATAGATTATAAAACATATTTATTTAATGTGGGCATTAAGTAACTAAACATTTGTGCGCAGATAAATTTTAGTCGTTATACAGAACGTAGTTAAGAGTAAAAAATAATTATCGGAGGACCCAAAAATAAAATGGATAAAATACACATATGCAGAGTTGAAAATATTGTTATCCCCCTGCTTATTTGATTTCTCCGATAATTTGTTTTACTTTTAATTATGCTCTGCATATAAAATAGAGTTTATTTGCACAAAAATATTTTGTTACCTCATATGCACATTAAATATAATGTTGTACAATCTATTATCTACAATAGCCGCTTAAATGGAGCAATTTCCGCTTAAGATATTGTCACTTCCTGATTTGGCGCCCAACATCTTGCTTCGCTTTGATTTCTCATGAATGTTTCAGTTAAAAAAATAAATATTTTTATTCTAAGTTTTCAAAATTATTCTAAGTATAAGAACGGGAACGCGCTGATATGATGCAGCTCCTGGTTGTTAGTTTGTCGTGAATTTTCTTTGTAATACAATTTGAGTTGTTGTGCATTCGTTAAAAGATGTAATTACATATATTATAAGAGAATATAATTACAGATATGAACCAAATATATTATAATATCTCCTGAAATTTAAATTATGGTGATTTAGTCAATAAATATATTATAATAATAAGATATAATTAGTGAAATGAGTTAATTATTACTGTAATTATTTTTTACCTAACCTGTTGTGCTGTACGATCGCACCCTGTAAGCTCAGCGAAGCCGCCTCCAGCCATGACTGCTGCCTCCAACTGACGGTGCCGTCCTGGGGCCTTCCGTTCCCCTCTCGCCCCTCCACCACCCCTCCACAAGCACCTCATCCCCACCACCGGACTATTTATGTGTAGACACCCCCTTCTCCTACCTAACCCTTTATTTATAGGTAACTCTAATATATAAAGGGCTCGCGGCTTGCCGGCCTCTAGAGCCGGCTCTCGTTGTACGTGAGGCTTTAGTGCGCTCTAGGGGCGAGTCTTCGCGGCGTTCAATCTCTTTATGATCTCGGAGGTGGGGGGGGGGGGTGTGGATAATGGCCTAAGCTTGGCCGAGGCGATATCTTACGTAATGAACCTAGCCTTTACTCCCATAAAGGCCGTTATGGAAAAGATAATAAAATCCTTTATCGTTTTTCCTTCACATTTTTATTTTTGCTACATTTTTTTTTTTTTTTTAAACAAAAGCAAAAATGTCAGTTCCGCATAGGCTGCGGAAGTTAATAAATACCTCATAAAATTTCGAACATACAATCTTAATGCTTTTAAAGTGATCCATCCTTCTACCCGAAATTTCAAATCTCACAACACATAGATAACGAAACTAAACGTGGTTTAAACTTTAAATATATACGTATATATTTGTCTGTTCGCTTTTAGCGCGGTTCCTCCCTCCCTCCATAGGGAGGAACCCCGCTTATAAGGTTGACCTCATGACGCAATCCGGAAGTGCCGACTACAAAACTTGCGTTTCAGAACCCCTACAGAACGAATATTGGTTCAAATTTGTGTATATATATGTATATATATATATACATATATATATATATATATATATATATATATATATTTGTCTGTTCGCGCTTTCCTGGACTCAATAATGGTCCGATTTTGATGAAATTTAGTACAAAGATATTTCGTCTAATTTGAAAAGCCAAGTTCGTTAACCAGCAGAATCCGCCCTACGGAACATGGTTTTTGAAGCGAAATTCGCGCGAAAAAAATCGTAGCCCTTACTTCATATGCTTGTTTTATATGCTTCTTGGCCTAGGAAATCGAATGAAACCATTTTTAAGGCGATAGCTTTAACCGTTTTCGAGAAAATTGGAATTGGCTTCCCAACTGCCTTTATGGGGGCCTTTCTGGGGTTGGTTGACCCATTCAGGTAAGATCATAAAACCTTTCAAGAATGGTCGAACCAAAATAATAACTGTTTCTATTTTAATCTTTACAAATTAGACTAGGGATAAGAACGGAACCGCGCTATGATGACGCAGTTTCTTCGAGTCGGACTTTTATTGTTACTAAAATACAAATTTTACTGATAAATGATATTTAAAACAAAGAACAACCAATTAAAAAGTGAGTTAAACATAGTCAAAATCAAAAGAATTAAAACAAACACATTTAAAGTTTTAAGCAATTATTTATCCGATTGACATTGCCCCATCGAAAATTGCTGCGCAACATTTGTCGAGGAGAATTTAGTAAGCATTCGAATGGTCACCATCCATTTTCCCCAACCGTTTTCGAGATACTTACGAAAATAGCCAATGGCCATAGCCACGTTGAATGCACAGGTTCCCGTAGATCACCAAAGTTAAGCAACGTCGTGCGTGGTCAGTACTGGGTGACCGACCACGTGCTGTTGGCATTATAAAAGGGTGGTAACCTGTAGATAGCGCGGCGCTAATAGCCAAATTGTTGATGCGCCGTTATAAAACGACAAAAAAATTTACGAAAATAATGGAAAACTTTTCATGTCCACTAATAAATAATTTTATTCTAATACTTCCTTAACTCTAAATGTAACCAAAATTTAAACATCTTAGTGTAGATGAATTTCAAACATGTAGAAACTATTTCAATTGAATCCCACGTACTAACCAAAAAAAAAAAAAAAAAATGAGTTACAAAAACGTTTGTTCCTCTTTTCTCAAAATCGGTTACAGATATCGTCTTAATTTTTTTTTTTTCGTTTTCCTATGTCAATTAGCCTATAAAACGAGTACCTGCAAGCATATGAACTCAAAAACGGAAGCGTTACGATATTCTTCGCGCAAATTTCGCTCCAAAACCCACGTTCTAGAGGACGGATTCTGCTGGTTAAAGAACTAACGAACTTCATATTTCAACTTAGACAAAAGGTTTTTAGACCAAATTCCATGAAAATCGGGCCATTTTTGAGCGGAGGAAATATATATTTGTCTCGCTCTTTTCTCGGCTCAAAAATGGTGTACCTATATATATATAAATAAATATATATATATATATATATATATATATATATATACACACAAATTTGAACTACCCTACCTACTATCATTTTCGTTCTCTAGGGGTTCTTTCTAGCCGAATTCCGAATTGCGTCCGAACCTTATAAGCGGGGCTTCTCCCTGCGGAGGGATCTTCCTATATTTTCGTAAATATCTCAAAAACGGTTAGTAAATCGTGGTAAGCGGAAGGTGTCCATTTTAATGCTTAGTAAATTCTCTACGGAAAAAGGTTCTGAAGCAATTTCCGATGGGGCAATGTCAATCAGAGAAATAAGTGCTTACAACTTTAAAAGTGTTTGTTTTGTTCTTTTGTGCCGGTTTTTGTCTTTGTTTAACTCACTTTTTTAATTGGTTGTTTTTGTTTTAAATTGCATTTATGAATAAAATTATTATTTTTGTAAAAGAAGACAAGAATATGTGAAAGGTATTGGTAATAAGTTTGGAGTGGCTGTGGCTAATCATGATTGCATATATATACGTTTGTTTTTAATTCTCCTATCTATATAACCTTCCTCATACTGCTACTACTGAAGTTATCATCATTTCTTATTTTATAGCAAATATTTAACCCACGAGAGAATGGAATTTGATTCGCCATGATGTACATATTTAAAATTTATTTTAACATTAAAATGAATTTGCTAGTAAAACAAGATAATTAAAATTACAACGACTTTTTCGTTGCTTTAAATAGAGCTTTCTAAACAGTGGTCGAAGAATAAGTACGTTTTGAGTACATTATTGCATTGAATTATACTCCCTTTCTCAAGAATGAGGTTGAAGAATTATCAGCTTATTTGTAAGTTGGCATTTCTTCGAGATGTAGTTGACATTTCTCTCAAAATATTAAAATAAAAAAAAAAAAAAGCTGTTCATTTCTATTCTAAGCTTTCAAAATGTCGCTAGGGATATGAACGGAACAGCGCTAAGATGACGCAGTTCCTCTGAGTCGGAATTATTTTTAATTTTAAAGTTTGTCTTTTCTCAAGTTTAATACTGTTTTGTTGTAACTCTGATTGCAACGTTTTGTATCGGCCAACTTTGTATAATTAGAAAGCCCTACTTGTAATCAATTTAAATTTATTGTGTTTCTGCAACAGTTTGCCTAATGGAAGTTGGCGATGAAGCGGCGGTCAAGAGGAACTCAGAAACCTACAGCAGCATCAAACTTACTTCAAGAGTAAGTCAGTTTCCGAACATACTTGGTCTTCTTCTTCCGAGTAAATATCAATTATATAATTGGCTTTTAGACATTTCTATGAGCATAAAAGGGACAACAATATCAACATATTTCTTGGAGAAATCACTCCTCGATGCTTCTACACGGAAGGGCAGAATTTCATATTCAAGAATCCATAGATTAAGGGGTAATACTACACTGTGCGATCAAAATGGAAGTCATTTTCTTGGAATTATAAATAACAAATAAATAAATATTTTTCAAATCTTTATATCTAACGTTTCATATGGGATGTTAAAGTATGCAAAAGAAAGTTTCAATTCTTCAACAAAAAAAAAAAAAATAGCGGCGCTGTGTCCCCCTGCAGACTATCAAGAGCGATAGTCTGCAGGGGGCAATTTTTAATCTAGAACGAAAAACTAAAATTATTTCGAAAGAAGAAAGTTAAATCTAGTGAAGTACGTAGGATTTTTTTAGAAATATTATTTTTTTCAAAAATGGTAAACAATTGTTCATTTTCTATTAACAAATCCGTCGGAAATCGGTCATAAAATCTTTATAATTCAATGAATCAAAAATCCTAGGTACTTTACTAGCAAATATCATTAGGAAGCTCCAGTTAAAATTTGAAGTTGATCGAGCAAAAATTAAAGACGCCAGAGTATCTCCCGATCTGAAATACATAATTTTGAGAAAACGACTTTTAAGTTTGATGTTCTGAAATGTTCATTTTTTTCATACTTTTTGTAATAAAGATTAAAAATGGGTTTTAATTTTGAAATCTATTGAAGGAGGACCAAAAAAACTTAACAATTAAAAAGGGACCAAGCTCGCTCAAAAAATTATCTTCAAATGAGCATCGTGTTCACCGGGACTGAAATAGGAAAATCGTAATTTTGCCCATTTAAAAAAAAAAAATATATATGATTTTTGATTAGTAAAGGAAGAATTATAGCCCATAAAAAAATGGGGAAAAAAGTTACAAGCTAGCCTTACCCCCCCCCCCCGAATACTGGGATTCCATTGAAACATTTTCTGCATTTTCGAATTTCATCAGCACTAATATGTTGAAATTTTGGTTACGTTTGGAGTAAAGGAAGGGTTAGAATAAAATATTTTATTAACAGACAAGAAAAGTTTTGGTAACTTTGTATACTTTCGTTAGTAACTCGAAAACCGTTGGCAATCTTGGGAAGCGGAAGGTTACCATTCGGAAGCTTACTAAATGCTCAAAAAAAAAGGTTCTGAAGATAGTTTTAATTAGGCGATGTCAATCGGAGAAATAAGTGCTTATAACTTTAAAGTAATTGATTTCGTTCATTCGAACGGTTCTTTTTGTCTGTTTTTATTACTTGTTATTTTTTAATTGCTTATAGTCGGATGATGTATTTGACAATAAAACAGATTAAGTAAAATAAGAAGATGAATTTATTGTTAAAAATGTAGCGTTCAAAGAGACAGATCCCAAGGCTTTCCAAATGCCTCTGAGCGGAGGCCTTTCTGGTTGACTTCTGGGTTAGCCGACCCATACAGGTAAGATTGTAAGACCTTTCAAGACTGGTGGAACCAAAATAATAACTGATTTTATTTTAATCTTTCCAGAATAGACTAGGGATAAGAATGGAACCGCGCTAAGATGATGCAGTTCCTGCGAGTCGGACTTTTTTTGACATGGGAAACCGAATGGAAGCACTTTTAGAATTCATTTACTAAATTCTGCACAGCCAGGACATGTTTTGCCCAAATAAATTATTAAATAAAGATGATGTTTTGCGAGAAAAAAAACAACACTTAAACTATTTCTAAGTTTATATCTAAAGCAGAGTCGATAGAGGACTGAGTGAATAGGGTTCTTAAGTGATGTCAAACTTGTTGATGATAAGGACTTCACTTCCTACATGCGCTATCACCAAGTAAAACTAAGTTCTACCCTCAGAGGAACATTTTCAAGTCCGATTTGACGAGGGCATTTCATTGTTAGAAGGTTCGTACGCTAAGACACATTAAACTCGAATCTCCTCCAGACTTACATAGACCACAATGAGAAGTGTAATTTAAGTCCAACGTTTGGCTTCATTAATTTTATTTCCCTTTTGTAGAGGACTTTTAGAGGTCTTTAAAAAGTTTTGGGCAATATTCGGAGCAATTGCATTAGCAATTATCAAAGAAATGTAGTAATTTAGGTTAAAATATTAAAATATTTAAAAAAAAAAAAAAAAAATTGCTTCAAATCCTGAGAAATCCTGTCAAGTAGTTACTGAAAATGGCCCCGTTAAAATATGTATGTTTATGAGGCAAATGTCAACTTTTCAGAACCAATAGGTTTGAAAAATACCTGAAGTTCTAAATTATATATATATTTTCCCTTTCATTGTGGCGCCTAACATATAATTTTACTTGAAAATGTTCTTGGAGTAAATGCTTCACGATATACTATCTAATATTTATTTATTTGTTTCAGACCCGTAACTTAGGCGATGGTCTCTTTTCATAAGTCTATAATATTAAAAATCAGTCACAGTCTGGTACTATCTAATATTGCGTTGGTGTAAAATTAACGCCAGGTTTTTATATGAACAGTTCTTTACAGATGGTGAATAACTGTTGATAGGTCAACACCACTTCTCTAGCAATGTCTCGAGTAGTTTTACTTGAGTATCCTTCTACTAAAGCCCTCATTTGGTCGTGATGAACAACAGGTTGCCTACAATAGATTCACTGTTAATTCACTGATGCTTCATTCGCCCCAAACAACATTGTTGTTGGGCGCAGTTTGATCCTCACTTCCACCATGAAGAAAGATTTGTCAATTTCATAAATCCTTACTGATAGAGAATGTAACACAAACTAAACTAATATTTAAGAAAAAAACGCTTCAATAAACATTGTTTATAATCCACTAACTAGAACTTAGAATAGAATAGAATAATCGTTATTTCCAAAACTCGTTATCGAGATATGGACACGTCATATTATCTTTGTTTACCTGGCAAGCACTTGCCTAAAGCAACCCATTCAGGTTCCGATTCGCAGTACGACTTGTGATCGAACTTCTATATTTGGACCACAAGTCGGATCACGAATGGGCTTGTAGGATTGTTGGAAGCTTTGTTGGACGATTCGGAACATTTAGAGGGACGAATCATAGGTCCGACTGGCGACGAAGTTAGAACGCGATTGGGGAAGTCGGATCACTAGTCCAACTCAGCTCAGTCAATGTTTGACCTTCGGGCAACTTCGGTCTGCACTCGAAACATTTTTCGGCTCGTGAGCAACGTACACAGTCGTCAAAAATAGTTCAAAGCTAAAGTTGGATAGCAAGACGGAGCGTGAGTGGGGACTACTATTCAAATAGTAGTCCTACTTAGTCGTACTGCAAATCGTAACGTGAATGGCCTGCTTAAGCAAAGTATTCTAAGCTTTCCAAATGACACTAAGGATAAGAATGATATTGGATCGCACTATGATGGCGCAGTTCCTGCAATTCATACTTATATTATTGATAAAATTCTCTTGCAATATATTTTTATCAAGTGTATTTTAGGAGATCTGCTAAGTCTGGAAAGGTTAAGTGCTACGCAATTAATACTTCAATATCTTATTTATTTCTTGGAGCGTATAAATCCAGCTAAGGGTCACTGCTGACGTTTACGCCGGACAAACTCTTCTTATAATTTAGGTCTTTCTCAGTTTCTCCCAACAACTCTCAGGTGATATCTGTTTGGGAGATAATACTTATCGATAACCGCCCACGATAGCGTTCAATTTAAGGTTAATTACAATTATAAAAAGTCCGATTAGCCGGGAGTTCGTCATCATAGCGGCTTTCCATAATTTTCTTCTGCCTAGCGTCATTTAGGCCTGGATTAGATATAGTTAATATTTTTTTTGAAAATGAAAACACCTACTCCAATGTAATCCGGAAATTGCTCTCTCGGCCACTTCCTCCCTTCTCTAAGGAAGGAGGGAGGAAACACGGTAAAACAAAAAGCAATAAAAAAAACTTAGGAAATTCACGCACAAAAGCGTGAAAGGCTACAATCAAAAAGCCCTCCAACTCCTGTTTTTCGCACGAACCTCCCCCATCAAACAGTGTTCCGGTAGGCGGATTCTGCTGGGTAACACAACTGACCTCTTAAATTAGACAAAGTATTTTAGTTCAAAAACTGATCAATATTTGACCATTTTTGAGCGTGTGGTTATATATATAGGTATATATATTTATACAACTACAGGGAGATTTGGCCCTGTGCATTGGCCCGGCAAAAACCCTGATCTGACGTCGCTGTGTACAAAGTATCCAGTGTGTTGTGTACAAAGTATCCTGTGTGTTGTGTACAAAGTATCCTTGTGTTGTGTAAGTACTTGCGAATCATTTGTGGAAATCAGAGCAAACCATGAGGAGATTGCGAGGACTGATAACGGACTTTCATGAAGTGTTTTATGTACCTTGAAATTTTGCTATAATGTACCTCTTGGGTAGACAAGAAGGTAAATATGTGCTGGCTAGACTTACCTTGGGACACCAGGAAATGCGCATAGGGGAAAGGTGCAAAAACATATTCACCAAAAATAGTGTTATCATCAGAAGCCAACTATCATTAATGTAAAAAAAAACTTGCAATTAAGGCAAATTGACAATGAATAATAAATAAGGCAGACACTTTAAGGAGGGGTTAAAATTAAAAAATAAAAAATAAACCAAAGTACCTATTTTTTTTTTAAATATTAGTTAAATTTTTTAACGTTCTGTTTAATATTAAATGAAGTGCTTTATTCACGCTGCGATTTAAATAGCGTCTTGAATAAACATAATTGAAACTAATTACAAAAGGGAAGACACTTTGTGGGGTTGTATTATCAGGAAACATAAAAATAAATGTTGTCTACGATAGACTGCAATAAGCTGCCTAAGAGTGAGTGAGAGCACCGATCATCTGGGCAGTTGTGGTTGTTCTCTGCGCTCTCATTGGTTCTTGCTCACATGATCTTGTACAGCTTAAAGTTTAAATGGCAGCGTGAATAAAACATTCATTTAATATTAAAATAAAAACAACTTCTTTTTTTTACATGTTATCCCCCTTAAAAGTGTTTGCCTATGAAGTGTTTTCACGTAACGTGCGATTACCAGCTCTTGCATTAGTAGTACCTCGCATACACAACGCTACGGAGGAAAATAAATTAAAATATCCTCGGATTTAAGTAATTTTAAGTACATTCTGAAGGAATTCGGTGTACATACACCACCTTGCTTATTTATGCAGCTCCTGCAAGAAGGTTTTTTTCTTCTAGTATGAATTATAGTTAAGATAAGAGAAAGATAAGATTTGAGCAGCCGGCGAAAGCTCACCAATATTTTGGACGTGAGAACTGTGTCCCCTTGTATGTTTCCTTCAAGAGCAGGACATGCATAATGTATCGTCCTGGACGTCCTTTTCTACGATCCTTTATCATAATACTCCCATCCTTTACTTGTGTATTCCGTCCCGAGGGGCTACCTCTCTTCCGGGACGTCTTAAGGATTCGCTTTTCGGCCAGAGTTTGCTTTTATTCCTTTTCGCTCCTAATATATCTGTGATATCTCTCTGAAGGAACGTCGGTTCCTTACTCAGAATGTATTTATATTTTAATGTTTGGGAATATCCAAGAAAATTGTTCTTTGTCTTCGTTCTGCCTAGCAGGTCTGGGGTTATGTAATGGCTGTTTCTGCGTAGACTATGTGTGTTTCTTTTGTTTTAGCGCGCTTCCTCCCTCCCTCCATACCCTCAAAGAGATGTTTAAATTTTGGTTACGTTTGGAGTGAAGGAAGGATTAGAATAAAATATTTTATTAATAGACATGAAAAGTGATGGGAACTTTGTATATTTCTCATGTTCGTCTTTGGTAGGATGCGTTTTAATCCTATGCGTCAGTGAACTTGATAGTGGTGAGATTGTCAATATGTTTGTGGATTCGTCTTAGTTTGCCTGTTGTTGAGTTCAGTTAGTTTCAAAGAAGATATAATCTATTTCAAATTTCAGTAAACAAAAGGTCCCAGGGACCATACCTCAGTACTTAAAGGTTAACATAAGTGCAACGCGTTTTCGCTGGCGAAGGTTATATTGAAACTCTTGTCAACCCAAATCGTTGATAATCCCGTCGCCAAATTGGCAAAAACCCAATTGACGCCTTGATCTAGATCTCTGAGAGCAGGTTTTTTTAGCCTGCGTTGAAGCTAATAAGTAAGTACTTTTGTTTCTTTGCATTAATATAAAATAATAACAAATATTAATGAATATTGTGTCTAGCCACGAAGAGCAGCGAACACAATATTTCATGACTACTTCACGAATGATGTATTCAAACAATTTTTAGACAATGTAAGTACACTGATACTCGATCATCTCCGCGACTCTCGAACGTAAAGATCCACATACGTATATGTATATTATTCTTCCATGAACTTGTAAATATGTTTATAAACATTTGTTTTTTTAGCACTTTCCTCCGAAGGAAAGTAGCTATTGAGGTTGCACTCATGACGGTATTTTTGAAAAATTTCTTCGAATCTTTATCGATCCTACCTAGTAGAGACCGAAAATGACCCCAGTTAAAATATATATATATATATATATATATATATATATATACATATAGTTATATATGTGTCCGTTAACACGATACAGGCCAGAGTTTTTGTTTTTTCGCCACGAAACTTGGTATGTAGTATTCCCCCATCAAACGATTGAACGAGTTCATTAACCAACAAAATCGGTCCATCCCGAGGGGGGGGGGGGTTACTCCGGAGCCAAAGTAGTTATTTGTCAATACCAGCCATAATGTTTGTTATATTTCAACGAAACTCGGTATTTGTTGTGGTCAACTGAAGAGAAAAATGTGTTGTAAAAATAAACTAAATCGGTTGACTAGAAGGAGGAGTTTACTCCGGACAGAAATTACTAATTTGCTCATACTGGTCGTAATTTCTGCTGTATTGTAACGAAACACGATATACGTCCTGGGTATCTAATAAGGAAGAAGTGTTGTAAAAATGAACTAAATCGGTCTATCGGAAGGGGGGGGGGATTTACATTGTACTATGTTCAGATTGAATTGAAACATGTGTTATTTATGTTTTTATTTTATTTATCTATGTAGGTTATTTTAAGCAAATTATTCAGGAATGCAATCGACACTACCCAATTCTGAGGAAAGTGCTTAGTTATGCAGCTCCTGCGTGACAGACCTTTTTTAATATAATTTAACTGTGTAATTAATTGTTTTATTGTTTTGAGCAAGCATATATTTGTTGGGATCTCCTGACAAATGGATCTCCTGAACAATGAAAACATTTCCAAAAGAAACCCCAACACCAGCATTCAAAATTACTTAAAATAACGGAAACTCGCTAAGATGACACAGTTCCACCAGTCGGACATTTGTTACAGTATTAATGTGGTTAATGACGGCACATTTTCTACAGAATATATCACTTCTTCAAAGAGTGCTGATGAGCTTCGCTTTTCCTCACTTCATTACTACATTCATTATATTCCTCGAGATATATCGAGTTTCCTACCTCGCTGGTGTGCCATTATTACCTTCACTTCATCTCTAGATAGTGCGGTATCGATTCAGTGGCTAGCTAGGTTATATCTTTATGGTTAACATCACAAGCAGTGGCTTATTTACTTTATCGTTTATAATAGGAGTCAACACACATAATTAATAAATATAATTGCTCAATAAGGGTTTCATTAGTTTCACACCTTAACCGCTTAATTGCAGAATTTATATTAAAAATTATGCCAAAAATGCCTGATTTTTCTTATACCATCTTTATCGCGTTTCCTTCCTTCCTCCATAGAGATTTAGATCAAGCCATTAGAACTGAAATGACTAAAGCACACATGCACCATCCAATATCTTCAATGGCTCATCAATATTGAAAATTTATGTAGATCTCAGGAAAGAAACTTGAGGCATTATATGAGATCAAGTTAGAGCCACCTTTTTGAGAAAATCGTTAAATTGGACGAGAATTATACAGACTTAAAATTGAAGATAATCAACGAACCGGGTCAAATGAGAGATTCTGATCGCCTTTCTCAATGGCAAACTATAGAATTGCACGGGGATATTGCAATCGTTTATTTGATCCGGAGGCGCAAACGTCGTTCTAGGTAGTTTGGTTGACTTCCGGTCGGCTATTTTCGTAAACTAAGGGTTTCGTAATAGCCAAGACCAAGTAATTGCAACACGATCCTACCGACGCACGTTTTAAAATATATTAGTATTTCGGACAAGTGCTGATTATGTAACAAGGCTTATGAGTCGATTCAACTCGTGACGGCAGGCTGTGAAATTCTTGCGGGATCTGATTACCTTCATAGACAGAACAATGTTGCCAAGATATAGGCAAGCACTGGCAGAAAGGTTCGGGAGTGTGGAAAGTACGGTACTGTATTATCGCTAGGTCTCATAAAGACTTCTAGGAAATGAGAGAATTAAAATCTACTGGGACTAAGCTATGATTACGGAATGAACTGTTCGCCATAATAAACCAGATATTCTCATCATCGACAAGCATAATAAGACTGCTGATATAATTTTTATCTCAGTATCCGGAAAACATACACCGAAAATTTGCGAACATATGAAGACTTTGCCATTGAATTAAAACATCTCTACAAATGATATTCCGCTAGAGTTACTGCAGTTATCATTTCGACCAATAGTTTTGGATTTTTAAAGCGTTGTCTACAACCGTTTTCGAGAAAAGTGAAAAAATAATAGTTTTCCTAACTAATTTTTAGTTAGAATACTTAAAAACAATGGATATATATATATATATATATATATATATATATATATATATATGTGTGTGTGTGTGTTATGATGTTATTTATTTTATAACGGTAAATATTTTAAACCGCTTTTTAGCTGGCTCAAAAATGGACCGCTTTTATTGAATTTTGCTACAAAAACATAGTGTGTTATTACAGAGATCAAGATCGCTAACCGAGATAATTTACTGACCGGAACATTGTTTTTTTAGGCGAAATTCATGCAATAAATCGCTTGCCACTTTGCGTTCATAGGCTTGTAGGCACCTAAATCTCACTTTTCTTCGTGTTTTCTTGAGAGTATGTGTTTAACGTTTTTACAGAATATTAAAAAAAAAAAAAAAATAAAAAAAAAAAAAAAAAAAAAAAAAAAATAAAACAAAAATCAGTCCCGTAACAGGCCACGAGGGCCCTGAGGGGCAGATACTATAGAGGTATCTGATTCATGACCATACGGCACACTAGGGATATAGTATGGGCAGTACTATGCTCCGGCCGCCTGATTTTCCCCTTGGCCGCTTCGACTGCTAGAGTCATTAGCACACAAGGTACCCATTATTTTATTTTACGGCGCATCTACATCTAGGTCATTAGCACCGACATCCAGTGTGCAGCGAGGAATTTTACCAGCGAGCCGTGGGATGATAAAATTCCTGCCGGAGGTTGGGAAACGAACCCACCATCTCCCGCTTATGAATCCAAGGCGCTAGCCATTAGACCATGGGAGACCCCCGGTACCCATTATTAAATTAAATAAAGGCTGGTTTGGCCTAGGGACTGTCAGGGAGGCCGAATTCAACCCATGAACGAAGACACTAGAAGAAAAAATTTTTAGTGCTTGCTCGGGATTTGAACTCAGGCCTCCAGCTTATTAGTCTACCACTGAGCTAACCTCGCCCCCTTACAAAATATTAAGTACACTTTTTCCAAATGACACGTGTGATAAGAAGTTATGGAATGCGCTAAAATGACACAGTTCCTTAAAGTCGGGCATTTGTACTAATTTTGTTTTCTGTGTGGATATATAAAATTATTATTAGTATTAGGGCTCATCGCCATATATAAGAAGGACTTTGTTAAACAATTAAATAATATATCCTGGAATTTATACTGGTAAAATTTGTAACTTTATAACATGAGAATAATGAAAGTATATAAAATCTACTGCCTATTATTTAGTAGTGAAGGCATTTGCAACGAGCGCGTGGCTAAGCTTCGCCTCCATTACTGAGCTGTGTAAACATGTCGACAAGCTGTGGCCTAGCCAGAAGCATATTAGCATCACCTGTTACTAATCCATTTATTTCTCTAGCCATATTCTCCTATATCGTGTTTCATTTTCGGAATTATGGAAATAGAATTATGGGAGCTTTATTATCGTTAAAATCCTACCTAATTATCATAGTGAATTTTAATTAAGAGACCACGTGGAATCTCTTTTCTGCTGTCACATTCATTTTACTGTGATAAGCAATTTCTAAAATAAAGGATAAAACAAGCGAATAAAAACCAACAAATCAAACACTTTTCCAGTACATCGAAAATACCTTCAAACCCGTTTTTTAAAAGATTTAATAAGTTAAGGAACAGGAAACTTCCACTTAACATGGTTTCTCAAACGTATAATTTGTAAGACTTTTTTTTTTTTTTTTTTAATTTATATATGTTTTTTGTAATTCATACTCCCCTTTACTCCTCTAAAACATGTGATCTGAGAGATTTTGAATTAAACATTGCAATAGGTAAATTTTGAAAAATTATTGACAGAGATTCGCTTCAACGCATACAAAAACTGAGAAGTAAAATTGTTATAGACATTATGACTAATTCTGGAATTATGGAAGCGTGAATATGGTTAATTTTTATTTATTTATTTTTTCTTCATTAGCACCATCAAAATGGTTAAATCAGGCTATTCACTGTCAGTTACACCTGAACTGTCCGCCTAAACGTGTATATATTCCGGCCGCCTGAAGAGTCTTAACTGACAGACCGGCCGGAATATATACACGTTCAGGTGACCGGCCTTCAGGCGGACTCTTCAGGTCTAACTGGCAGACCTGCCTGATCGTGTGTAGCCTGCTTTAATCTCTCAAAAAAATACTGTATTTTATAACATTTCAGATTATATAGCAGAATACAAAATTAGCTATAATTTATTTTTTTCGAAATAAAAGCCAGCAACCCCAGTGGAAATTAAACCAATATCATAGGCATGGAATATCTTATGGCACACGCCTTAATACTCAAGGCAACTAGGCCACCATCCGTGGATCAATTAGAATAATAATTTTAATAAATATTAGTAGGAGAAAATTCCTGCCATCGCACAGCCAAACGATATTTCGTGTTTCAAAAAAGGTTACAGCCTCTAAATCAATGCAGTTTTTTTTTAAATGAAAGCTAATAAAATTTAGAACAACTTCGTCTAGCCAGAATTTTGTTGTTCATCTCCACTGTTCATTAATTACGTGAAAATAATTCACGAACTTTTAAAATTGAACATGAAATGATATTTCATTTTTTTTTTTTTTTTCTAAAATAATATCAGTACTGATATCGTTGAAATTACACATTCTTTAGACTTGGGAAAAATCAAAATCTACTTTCAAATCATTCAAAAATCATCGTATTTCAATCAATCTCATTGTTGAATTAAGATGAATTTGATGAAATTTGATAAGGATTTGATGAAAAATGAAATATTATATTATGTTCAATTAATTATAAAAGTTTGTGAATTATTTAGACGTAATTTAATAATAAGGGGAAACAAAAAGCAAAAATCTGGCTAACCAAAGTTGTTCTAAATTTGATTAGCTTTCATTTAAAAAAAAAAAAAAAATGCATTTAAATCGGTCAAAGTTGGGAGGCTGTAGCCTTATTTGAAACACGAAATGTCGTTTGGCCCCACTGTGCGTCGATGGGACCCGAACCCACCATCTCCCACATGAGAATCTTAGTGGTTAGCCACTAGACCACGGGGAGACCAATAATTTGAAATATATGTAAGTACTAAAATATTTTTAAACTTCTTCTGTTCACTTCTTTGTCCACAAATATCTGCTCAATTGAAGAACCGATTCCCAGGGATTTTCTTTTAGTTGATTAGTTCCTGCGTGACATTAATATATCGCACTAGTATTTCTAAAATGACACAACTCAAAAATCGGTTTTATTCACACTTTCATAGTTAGGACTATGAAAGACATGGTCAATATCTCTTTTTCAACCATCAAAACTGTCTGCACCTAGATTTAAAGCTTGTACGCCAGAGGGCACTTGTGCCACTCTTCCTGTCTTATTGCTTAGGCAACTACATAGGCTAGACTGACACAATTTCAGTTGAGTTTTATTTTGAGTTATGTCACTTTAGAAATACGAGTGCGATATGTTGTACCGTGTGAAGGTCTCCTACATTACAGCTGCTTGAAAATGAATACTGGTTGCGTTCGTTTTGGCCATTAACAACTATTCATCATGAGCTAGTAATAAATAGAAGATAACTCGGTAAACCAACGAATTAATAAAGTACACCTCTAGGATTCCCCAGAACAGGTGATGGTACTTTAAGCCGTCCATTCGGCTAGGAAATGCTAATAAGACAAAAAGCCCTGATTAAGGAAGCCATCTTGGAAGCGAAGCACGTCCGATGTTTTGTCTTCTCTACCAAATTGGCTGGACTTAACTCGCAAAGTCCGACATTCTCTCGCTTCTATTCGTCTTCGTTCGCCACTTACAGTTTATTCTCAAATTCTCTCTTATTTTATTTCGCCAAACCGTTTTTAGGTTTCTCCTCTAGCTCCGTTTAAGAAATCGCAATATATGACACACCCTTAATCATTAAAACCATGTTGATGATGACTTAACATATGAATAATCTGATTGTGTTCTTATAATAGAGTTTTGAGTTATTAAATTAGAAAAACACACATATACTGCAGGTGCTAGTGTACAGATAGGCTGTAAGCTATTGTCTCTAGACATTTATCTATTTTAGCGTTAGATTAGATTACAGTTTATTCAGAGCGATAAACTTATGAGGTTTTTACGCCCTTTGTTTAGTCCGACTTTTGGCGTAAGAGTTTAATGTATTATATATCTAGGCTTTAATGTATTACCTATGTATCTAGACTTTTATCTATCAGGCTTGCCGATTTCCTTCAAATGTCTTGAAACTGTCGTGGCTCCTACTCCGAGTTCTTTGGCACATTCCCTAGTGCTTTTTGAGGGACAAGCTTCAACCCTTTCTTTCAGGTGGTCATTGTCAAGCTTGGTTTCGAGCCTTCCTCACTCCTCGTTGTCAAGATTTCCACTTCGAAACCTGGAAAACCACCGGTAAACAGTACGTTCATTCACCGTTCCCTCCCCGAACGCCGTGTTAATGTTCATACACGCCTCAGCAGCGCTATGACCGAGCTTAAATTCATAACGAAAAATAATGCGGATTTCCGTTGGTCATAATTTAAGTTTTATTTTTTTCACAGAGGATCGTTCTCACAAGACAGTACGCAAGTTACTGATTAAATAATAGGAATAAAAGAGCTTTAATTCTATATGAATAACAATGATGTTTGTAAATAATGAAATAAAAAAGGGAAAGGATTAAATCGCAAAGTAAACAAAACTGACATTTCATACGGTACAGCCTGATACTTTGTCTCTAGGTTTTGTCTAGGCGTTATCTATTCGGTATCTAGGCTTTGTCTATTTAGTATCTAGGCTTCAATTTATTTTGTCTCTAGAAATTAATATATTTTATCGCTAGAGTTTAATGTATTATGTATCTAGACTTTTATCTACTTTGCCTCTAAGTTTTGTCTAGGCGTTATCTATTCAGTATCGAGGCTTTGTCTAGTTAGTATCTAGGCTTCAATTTATTTTGTCTCTAGAAATTAATATATTCTATCGCCTGAGTTTAATGTATTATATATCTAGACTTTTATCTACTTTGTCTCTAGGTTTTGTCTAGGCGTTATCTATTCAGTCTCTAGGCTTTGTCTAGTTAGCATCTAGGGTTCAATTTATTTTGTCTCTAGAAATTAATATATTCTATCGCCAGAGTTTAATGTATTATGTATCTAGACTTTTATCTACTTTATCTCTAGGTTTTGTCTAGGCGGTATCTATTTAGTCTCTAGGCTTTGTCTATTTAGTATCTAGGCTTCAATTTCTTTTGTCTCTGTTAAAGTACCTAACTTAGATCGATGAATATTTTCAGAAACCTTTCGACAATTCATTTATGTTTGGTATCATTATTGCTAAATGTATTTGATAATAATAAACGTTAGAAAGGGAGTAAACAAATTTTTTATATACGAAATTTTGACCTGTTTTATACTATAAAATCTCTAATTTCATATAAGTTTAATATTTATTGCCAGTTTTGATAGAGTAGGTCAATCATGTGGAATTATTATCGTTTCAGTTTTCATAAGGATCATTTAAGATTTCCTATACGTGAACTGGGAGATAAGCGAATCCACTTGAAGGAGGATAGCGCTCTATGGAAAATGAACGTTTTCCCATCTTGACGGGAGAAGAAAATAAACATTATCCCTTAAAAAAAAAAAAAAAAAAAAAAAAAAAAGGAAGAAAGTTCCTGGGAAATAAGGGAGACGGGGAGAGGGAGGTCTGGGGAGATTGGACTTTATTACATCTTATCTCTCCCTCAGGTAGGAGTGGGGGAGGGAGTAAATCAGGAACGGAGAGTTAAAATATTGGTTCAGAGTAGCCACTCGAGGTAGGTATCTTTTATTATATACAGTATCTGTCTTGTTCACTATTCAACGAGAAACATGCTCAGTTTAAAATTTATTTTTCAAGAACCTATTTTCTTTAGAAAGATTAATTCAATTAACTATTCGCTAGATACACATATGGTTTCAAATTCATGACCAGCGAGATAATTTGTTCTAAAGAAAGATATTAACAAAATTATGAATTGTGTTATAATATTTTTGGTACCAGATGTTGGTAGATTTGTGTTGAAACGCTTTGTGCAATATATAAAAGTCCGACTCCTTAACGCGATTCCGTTCTTATCCCTTGTGACAATTTGGAAGGCTTCAAAAAGTTAGTATTTTGTTTTGATATTTCGAGAAAAACCTTTTGCATAAACATCTCGGTGTAAAACGAAATTCACGTGCCACAAGCCACAGTAAACTATGAGAACCAATTCCATGCGAAAATCATTGACTCAACATAATCGACTTGGCTCACTTTACTGGTAACCTTTGTTACTAACAAGTAATAAAGAAGCTTCATGTTTTTTTTTTTCTTTTAAGTAAACAAAAGAAAAATTATTGTTATTCATTTATTTATATTTATGTAAGCATGAGTGATTATGCAGTACATAGGAGCATGTTTATTATGCTATATCTCCTTCACTTACTCTTATTATTTAAGCATTAGATACTTTGTATACTCGCTCTACGCTAACTGTGTTATTAATAACTTCTGTTTAATTAATATAAAAATTATTTTGCTTCACCGACACTAATAAAACTTTCGTTTACTAATTTATTCATTCTCCTCTATCAAACCCCTCCACCACCCCCGGCCCTTGATGTAGTATAACTCGCTCTGATTTCAGCTCCACTCTGCCAATATCATCATTTGAACATAAAGTAAACATTCTTAAGAATAGTATAAAGAAATCTCAAATTGCTCTGGAAAGAGAAAAAAAATATGTCTGATTGAGTGTAATAAATTTAAATGAGTTTCACAGGGTAATGCCGCGTAGCCAAATTGGTTTTATTAAATGGATCCGAAGAGAGACGGATTGGTAAGGAGGTTTGCCTTGGTAACAGTGTTACCCTCGCCACCCCCAGGCCAGGAAATTGCCGGCTTCGGGGAGAAACGAAGCAATTTGAAAATAAATAAGTCCTAGTTTGCCGACGACTGGGGCGCGCGATTTTATTTTTCATTTCCTTTTGGAAGAAGGTCCCCGCTTCGCACCCCCATACCTGAAGGAAATGTAGTCACTTTATTGGAAGAGTCGGGGCTTTTGGAGAGCTATGAGAAACCAAGGGAGCAGAAGATGATCGGTTATGTTCGATCTGATGCTTCAATTGTGCGCATTTCAGAGAAGGGATATTTATACAAGAATTGTATCCTTTAATCTTACGCGCCACCAGTAGCTGTTATCTACTGCTAATAAGGTAGATCAAATTACAGATAAAGCCTAAAAGGCTTAAATCTATTCAAAAACCACCCACACGCGCGGCGGCAGGAATGTTCTTAACCCAGGGCTCGTTGGGAAAATTCCTCGCTGCACCCTGGCTCTCGGCACTAATGGCCTCAAAGTCGAAGCGCCGTAAAAAAAAAAATAAAAAAATAAAAAAAAAAAAAAAATAAATAAATATATATATATATATATATATATATATATATATATATATATATATATATATATGAATGTATTAGCAGACTGAAAAGTTTTGGTATATTCGTATATTTTCTTAAATAACTCGAAAACGGTTTAAAAATCGTGGTAAGTGGAAGATGACCATTCAAAAGCTTACGAAATTCTGTATGTAACGTCGATTCCAGAACATGTAGAAACGCCTCAATTGTAAACAAATGTGTCACTTTAGAGCCTTTATTGACCCTCCAAGTTTGGTTTGAATCCGGTAAATTTTCATTGAAATATTTATATGTAATATATATTCTTTTAAGTATGAATATGTGATATATATACTTTTTACCCATATATATTATATATATATATATATATATATATATATATATATATATGTATGTATTAGCAGACTGAAAAGTTTTGGTATATTTGTATAGTTTCTTAAATAACTCGAAAACGGTTAAAAAATCGTGGGAAGTGGAAGATGACCATTCAAAAGCTTACGAAATTCTCAGCAATTCCAATGCAATTTTCGATGGTTGGAAAATGAGGAGAAACGTATTGGTGTAATAGTGTTTTACTAGAGCGAACGTTGAGAAAGTGTATGGCGTATTTTCCTCTTAGGATACTGTCAGTTTCTTTTTGTGACACCTAAAATCTTTCTTCACTTTGAGTTTTCTTTTATATTTTTCATGTAAGACCAAAACTGGTCAGGCATAGTTAGTCCAAGGACCAGATCGGCTTAAATAGTCCCTCATCCGACGGTACACCGCACTTCTACCATGCCCATAATAAAGGGTCATAAAAGAGTCTATAGAAAACGCAATCCAATGTTTGCGGCACTGTCCTTGAAACAAGATTGACATTCTTTATCCAATGGACAAGCTCTGATGAGGAAGCCCAACTATTGGACTAGTGCACAATGACCTTCCGGCCAGGAAGTGAGTTGCTCTACCGACCGGAACTATAAGAGGAAGTGGTGCAATATACCGTGTATCCCATCTACAGTCCAGTTCAGATGTACAATATATCCCCTCTTCCATATAGGCGGAATTTAGTGCTGTTCATCAATCTAGATACAATCGTAATGTCGTATGTCCGACAATCAGGAGATGGCCATCGTGCGGGGAAATCATCAGAGGAAAATGTCATTAAAACGCCCGTCTCACTGGAATTGCGTGATCTTGTGATCTTGGCGTGTTTTCACATTGTGATTATCCATGCTGTGATTTGGAATCTTAGATACTCTAAGTAATTGGCCCTCAAAGGAACGAAACCTTCCTCAAGAAAGTTCTGACCCCCTGAGATGGTTTTATTGAAGCCACTTATGAAGCCGATCCAAAAAAACATAATCCAAAGGGACCTTTGAGAAATGTCCAGGTTTCAGAACAAGAACAAACCAGAATATGCCGGTGACACAAATTTGTATATTTGTGTGTCTGCGTGTGCCTTTGTTCGCTCTCTAGCCACCTCAAAAATCTTCCGATTTATACGAATTGTAATACAAAAATACGCTTTCTGATTGAGAAGGTCAAGACAACCAAAACACCATTTTTTGGTTTGCGTTCCATGTACACATAGGTATGTATTTTGACGTGAGGAATCAAGTGAAGGCTAAGGCAATATTTTGCCCCGTTTTCGAGAAAAATTGACTAAAATAGAATTTCGAAAGTATATATTTCGTTCCTTATTAAAGGGGTCTCTTTGTGGCTTTATTAATTTCTTTTCGCAGTAGAATGAATTTATAAGTTAACAAGGTATGGGATCTCTCTGTGGTCTAGTCGATGATGCCTTGGATACTCATGCGGGAGATGGGGGGTTCGAGTCCCACCACGAACAGGGATTTTTCTCATTTCAGAGAGTGGTGAAAACTTTCCCTGGTGCACCATGGATGTTTAGAGAGGGTGACAACCAGTAGATATCTCGGTACTAATGGCCTAGATGTCAGAGTGTAGTGAAAAAAAAAGGCGGGTAAAATGAGAACTAAGATGGTATTATTTAGTGTTTTATAAGAGCTTTAATTAGGACTCGCGAAAGTTGAGGAGGAGGGGTAAGTAATTTCCGCTTAGAGTTGGAAACTATCGGGTTTCTAAACATTTTGCCGATTTAAGCGCCTAAAATCTCACTTTCCCTGAGCTCTCTTAGGAGTGGGAATTAAAAGTTTTTAAAAGAAAAATGTATTCAAAGCTGGTTGTTTATCGGTTGACAATTATTCAAAGTATGATGTTTCTTGACATTGGGGCGCTCCGGACCTTCCCGGTCCGGAGTTTTTTTTTTTTTTCTTTCTTTTTATTTGTTTTTGTTCGTTTTTATTTTGTTAACTTTATGTTGTACTTTGTAGCCCTTGTGTTTACCTTATATCTTTTAATATTTTATTTACTTCTATTTGTTTACTTGTATTACTTTCATGAAATATGTGAGCAGATCACCTTGCTGTTGCGGAGCTCCATAAATAAATAAATAAAAGAAAAATTAGTTTATCAATATAATTGTACCACAAAAATAGCAAGTTCCAAGCTAACCCATAAACTTATTTTACTTTTAAGTACTTTAAATTCCTAAGAAATCTTAGCCGCTTAAATCGACAAAAATCCTCAGAAAACCGATCGTTACCAACTTTCAGCGGAAATTACTCACTCCTCTTCTTCAACGTCCGCTCTTTTTGAATTAAAGCTCTATTAAAAGACTAAATAACACCATCTGTTTCTCGTCTAAGCTTACTGAAACATTAATTATTTCTAAACCTAACTTTCCAAATGGCACTGGGGTTAAAAATGGCATGCAACCCCCGCTAAGATGGCGCATTTGTTGAGAGTCTTACCTTTTTAGACATTTGTTAGGCTTTCACAATGGCGCGTTACACTTAACTAGAGGATTGGTAGATATTAGCCGAGGAAAGATGGTTTACAGGAGAGAGATTGAGGCCTCAATCCTGAGGTAGAGGATACCTTACAAAGAATCGATAGATTTCCCTTTTTTGTCCTTCAGGATACACTACCAGGAAAGCTGATCCAAGAGGCTTTGACTACCCCTTCTTTCTCCACCGAGGTAGATTAGAATACAGCGAGGTAATTATAATCTATCTTTCTACAGCCATCCAATGGCCTGCCTGTCGAAGCTGGAGAAGATTTCAGCGAAGTATAGCAGGAAGAAGTAGGAGAGGAGAACTACTCCTGGTAAAAGAAGCCGTTCCATCTAATATATGTGTGTATGTATGTATGTATGTATATATATGTATACATATATATATACATATATATATATATATACATATATATATATATATATATATATATATATATATATATAATATATATATATATATCACTACCAGATGATTTAAAAATAATTTTTCCAAAACTCATAGGATGCATTTTCCCAATATTTTGATTTTTCCCTTCAACATAAACTAAAAAAGGTCCATGATCTGTATTTTTTTTTTTTTTTTTGGTTGAGTTTAAGGCGTGTCAACCGTTAGGGTCATTAACGCCAGATCAGTATTTTTAAATGCATTATTTTGTAGGAGATTTATTTTTGAAGTTAAATTAGCACTGATATTATTCATATTACTTGTTTTATTGACCTCAAGATCATTAGTGATCCTTATCTTGTTGAGTGGATTGTTTATTTGGCCAGCTGATCTCTTTAGGTTAGGTTGTTGTTGAAGCTCCTCCTTGAGGTTATGCCAGGTGATTCTGGGCAAGGTGGCCCCTTGCCTATGATGTTATCTACTTCCATCACTATGGAGATTTTGAGATCTCCAACACAGGGGTTCCTAACCCCTTCAGAATGGTTTGCGCCTTACAAACTAAGTTATAACTATAATTGCTCACCAATACTTCCAAAAACCGACTTATTCTTTAGCAAAACAATTTAGGAAAGACTACGACAACAAATTTTCAAGGAAATATCACTAATTTAATGTTAAATTTAACACAGCAGCACAGAAAAAAAATTAGACAGGTATGCACCTATGGCTACCAAACAGTTGTTTGGATATTAGTACTTTAATTATAGTAAATAAATTTTAATTAAAAAATTTAGTTTTATTCAACATTTGATCTTTTGACAAAGAGAAATATGGCTCCAGATTCTAACCTGTTCCTAAAGTTAATTCTAACATTCAATTCATGTTTCCAAATGACATTGTTCAAAGCAACGGAAATAGTAAAAGATAATCCTGCAAATAGTCAACAATTTAATTCATCATTCAAAATCAAAGGCCAAATTTATCACATAGTGGGATCATTACTGCCAAGGCCAAACGAAAATTGCATTGGAATTGCTGAGCATTTTGTAAGCTTTTGAATGGTCATCTTCCACTTACCACGATTTTACAACCGTTTTCGAGTTATTTAAGAAACTATACAAATATACCAAAACTTTTCAGTCTGCTAATACATGTGTATATTATATATGGGTAAAAAGTATATATATATATCACATATTCATACATAAAAGAATAGGTATATATTACATATACATATTTCAATGAAAATTTACCGGATTCAAACCAAACTTGGAGGGTCAATAAAGGCTCTAAAGTGACACATTTGTTTACAATTGAGGCGTTTCTACATGTTCTGGAATCGACGTTACATACAGAATTTCGTAAGCTTTTGAATGGTCATCTTCCACTTACCACGATTTTTAAACCGTTTTCGAGTTATTTAAGAAAATATACGAATATACCAAAACTTTTCAGTCTGATAATACATTTATATATATATATATATATATATATATATATATATATATATATATATATATATATATATATATATATTTTACGGCGCTTCGACTTTGAGGCCATTAGCGCCGACATCCAGGGTGCAGCGAGGAATTTTCCCGTGGGATGAGAAAATTCCTGTTGCCGGTGCGGATCGACCCCACCATCTCCTGCTTATGAATCTAAAGCGCTAGCCACGAGACCACGGGAGACCCCAGAATGAATTGTTTAAATCATTTAAATCACACATGCACAAATTACAAAGTGCTAATCACGCTATTGTCATCAATCCTGATCTGGAGAGTACATTCAATGCTCCTGTTGCTGGTCGTGGTTGGCGACCGTGCAGCTACGCGAGAAATCCTGATTCGAATAAGAAATAATAATAATCTTGAATTATATATATATATATATATATATATATATATATATATATATATATATATATATATATATCGTCTGTTAAAAGGATAATTGTACTATTGTTATTTTTTCGACACGAAAATTGATATATAGGATTGTCATAAGAAACAATTGGACAAGTTCATTAGCCTGTAAAATCGGTCCACCTGAAGGGGGGTAGTTAAAGTTTTGTTTGATATTTCAAAAATCCTTTCATGAGTGCAACCTCAATAGCTAAATTCCTTCGGAAAGTGCTAAAATTGGCCCATAAGAAATTGGGGTTTACTCTAGAACAAAATGATTTCATTTATTTTAAAGTCCACGTATATATGACAAAGATTTTTGGGAGGGATTTTCTATAGGTTACTTACCCAATTCTAGCCAGAATAGAGCTGATACCTTTTATTTATTTATTTTTTTTTTCGAAGGAAAATCCATTATCCCTAGTGGAAATCATACGCACGACCTTAAGCACAAAATTAAATAAAAACTTGATAATATAAAAGAGGTAATATATACCTATAAAGCAACAGGAGCATTGAATGTACTCTCCAGATCAGGATTGATGACAATAGCGTGATTAGCACTTTGTAATTTGTGCATGTGTGATTTAAATTATTTAAACAATTCATTCTGGGGTCTCCCGTGGTCTCGTGGCTAGCGCTTTAGATTCATAAGCAGGAGATGGTGGGGTCGATCCGCACCGGCAACAGGAATTTTCTCATCCCACGGGAAAATTCCTCGCTGCACCCTGGATGTCGGCGCTAATGGCCTCAAAGTCGAAGCGCCGTAAAATATATATATATATATATATATATATATATATATATATATATATATATATATATATATATATATAAATGTATTATCAGACTGAAAAGTTTTGGTATATTCGTATATTTTCTTAAATAACTCGAAAACGGTTTAAAAATCGTGGTAAGTGGAAGATGACCATTCAAAAGCTTACGAAATTCTGTATGTAACGTCGATTCCAGAACATGTAGAAACGCCTCAATTGTAAACAAATGTGTCACTTTAGAGCCTTTATTGACCCTCCAAGTTTGGTTTGAATGCGGTAAATTTTCATTGAAATATGTATATGTAATATATACCTATTCTTTTATGTATGAATATGTGATATATATATACTTTTTACCCATATATAATATACACATGTATTAGCAGACTGAAAAGTTTTGGTATATTTGTATAGTTTCTTAAATAACTCGAAAACGGTTGTAAAATCGTGGTAAGTGGAAGATGACCATTCAAAAGCTTACAAAATGCTCAGCAATTCCAATGCAATTTTCGTTTGGCCTTGGCAGTAATGATCCCACTATGTGATAAATTTGGCCTTTGATTTTGAATGATGAATTAAATTGTTGACTATTTGCAGGATTATCTTTTACTATTTCCGTTGCTTTGAACAATGTCATTTGGAAACATGAATTGAATGTTAGAATTAACTTTAGGAACAGGTTAGAATCTGGAGCCATATTTCTCTTTGTCAAAAGATCAAATGTTGAATAAAACTAAATTTTTTAATTAAAATTTATTTACTATAATTAAAGTACTAATATCCAAACAACTGTTTGGTAGCCATAGGTGCATACCTGTCTAATTTTTTTTCTGTGCTGCTGTGTTAAATTTAACATTAAATTAGTGATATTTCCTTGAAAATTTGTTGTCGTAGTCTTTCCTAAATTGTTTTGCTAAAGAATAAGTCGGTTTTTGGAAGTATTGGTGAGCAATTATAGTTATAACTTAGTTTGTAAGGCGCAAACCATTCTGAAGGGGTTAGGAACCCCTGTGTTGGAGATCTCAAAATCTCCATAGTGATGGAAGTAGATAACATCATAGGCAAGGGGCCACCTTGCCCAGAATCACCTGGCATAACCTCAAGGAGGAGCTTCAACAACAACCTAACCTAAAGAGATCAGCTGGCCAAATAAACAATCCACTCATCAAGATAAGGATCACTAATGATCTTGAGGTCAATAAAACAAGTAATATGAATAATATCAGTGCTAATTTAACTTCAAAAATAAATCTCCTACAAAATAATGCATTTAAAAATACAGATCTGGCGTTAATGACCCCAACGGTTGACACGCCTTAAACTCAACCAAAAAAAAAAAAAAATACAGATCATGGACCTTTTTTAGTTTATGTTGAAGGGAAAAATCAAAATATTGGGAAAATGCATCCTATGAGTTTTGGAAAAATTATTTTTAAATCATCTGGTAGTGAAATTCAAAAATCTATTTTAAATATAAAATGTATTGGCCTAAATAGAATGAAAATAGAATTTAATCAGGCCAAAATTGCCAATAATTTTAAAACTTTGCCGTTTCTATCTGATCACAATTTATTCGCCTATATTCCATCCTTCCTTACTCAAAAAACTGGAATAATTAAAGGAGTCGATACTGGCATAACTGATTCCGACATTCAACATGGAATAAAATCCGAAGTAGCAGTAATGTCTGTGAGGCGGATGATAAAGAAAGACCGAGATGATCCTGCTAAAGTCTTCCCTCTCCAGACTTGTGTGATAAACTTTGACTCCCAGACACTACCGCAGTATGTCTACATATACGGCGCCTGTTGTGAGGTCCGCCCTTACATCCCGAACCCGACCCAATGTAGGAAGTGTTTCCGCTTCAATCACTCCACACCCCAGTGTAGGGCTACCTTGCAGACCTGTGAGCGATGCGGAGGGAAACACCCGAGCAACCCATGCACAGCTGAGATACCTACTTGTCTACACTGTAAGAAGGACCATCCAGCTACGAGTAGGGACTGCGAGAAATACAAGGAGCTTTATAATAAAAAACAAAACCAAGCAATCTCTCCCAGTTCTTATGCCAATGCTGCCAAAACACCTTTTCCTTCTAAAGATGTAAATTTTCCATCTTTATCTGAAAGCATACCTAAAACAAGCTACAGGTACACCAAAACTAAATATGTCCCTACCAACTCTTTTAGACTCCCAGAAAAACACCTTAAAGATATCTCTCAAGAGGACAATCAACTTTCTCTCCCACTTCAACCTATCACAATGAATCCCTATCCTCCATCCTCTGAAGGAAATATTTATATTGCTAAAATTTTTGAAATCATTAACAATCTATCTAATCAAAGTGAAGAATGTATCGCTAATTTTTTCAAGATTTTTACAGATTCATTAAATGAAAATCAATTGGCTATAGAAAATAATATTAAAGAAAAAAAACAAATTAGACATTTTAGATTTATAAACTTCTACAAATGATTCAGAATTTAAAGCTCCAAAATATCAATATCTTACAACAGAATGTGGAAAGTGCCAACAATAAATTTTCTGAAATTATCAGCATGCTAGCCCTATTAAAGATTGATGTAGCTGCAATTCAAGAAACATGGTTTAAATCCTCAAAACAGTATATTTCCTCACAGTATTTCATTTTGAAAGAAAATAGAGACGATGGATATGGGGGGAGTCACTCTCCTAATTCATAAAAGATTTAAGTGGGAGAGAATGAGGCTTCCGAAGATTAGCAACACTGAACTTGTTGGTACAACCATTACTAACACCAGTTTCAATCTAGACCAGGAACCTGTCGATGTTGAAACTGTAGCTGCAATCATTAATGAAGCAGCCTAGAAATCAATTCCCCCGTATCAAGCCAATAAGGAAACAATCTTTCAGACCTAAGACTTGGCGGAATGACACTATAGGGTCTCTCGTTTCTGCCAAAAATAAATCAATCAAAGAATTTCTAAACAATCCTACTTCAGTCAATTTTTCAGCAGTTCAGAAAATCACAAATAAACTGAAGAACTCTATTAAGAAAGCGAAGAGGGAAGCGTGGGAATCATTTATAGAAGACCCGAATAGGAACAATATTTGGCATAAACTCAACGTCATGAAAGGAAAATTCTAAGATTTTTTCCAAAATTAATTTAATAAAAGCAAATAAAGGTAATGCATCAAAGTTCTTACAGCAAAATTTAGTCTCTAGACCAAATATACTCAAACCAATAGATTTTAATGATTTTGGAAACTTGGGTGAACTTCTGGAATGTGAAATCGACACCGCCCTAAAATTTAAGGGACATTCTGCACCTGGTCTCGACGAAATCACCTTCAAGATGATCAAGCTCTTACCAGAAAATATTAAAATAATTCTCACAAAATCTTTTAATAACCTGAAGAACACAGGTTTAGTGCCTAATTCTTGGAGGAAAATAGAGATATGCCCAGTAATAAAACTAAATAAACCTGACCACCTCTTGTCCTCATACAGACCCATTGCTCTTATTTCAACTTTAGCCAAAACATTTATCACTGTACTGAAGAACCGACTAGAATGGTTCATAGAAAAAAATTCACTCCAGCATCAAAACTGCATCGGCTTTAGAAAAGGGAGAGCCACGATAGACGCCCTCCAGATTCTCAGCGTTTAAAGTCACCGACGCCTACGCTCAGAAGAAAGTCATACTGGGTTGTGTGGTAGATGTCAAGAATGCTTACAACATGGTCAGAGTGGACACCTTAACAAAGAAACTAATAACGATGAGAGTTCCGTCAGATATCACCCGCTGGATCTACAACTACCTCAGCAAGCGGACCTACATTGTGAAGACGGACGAAGGGTTGTAGAGATGGAATCGGATAGAGGACTACCACAGGGAGACCCACTTTCTCCTTTACTGTTCAATATATATACAGCTGGACTACACGAGCTAAACAGTAATAATATCACTATTCTACAATACGCAGACGATTTTATGGTATTAATATTGGAAAACTCTTTAGAAATTTGTTTAAACACATTAGGAGTCACTCTAAGCAGCATCTATGTAAAACTCAAGAATTTAGGCCTAACTTTCAACAACGAAAAAATTAAACTGATACCATTTACGAGGAAAAAAATAGACCATACTAAATTTAATTTCTGTTTCCGTAGCAAAAAAATTAAACTAACAAATAATATAAAATTTCTCGGCATGTTCCTGGATTCTAAGCTAAATTTCAAGCTCCATTCTAATGAAGTAATCAACAAGACTACAAGGTTCCTGAACTCTTTGAAAATCTTCGCAGGAGTTAAATGTGTCTCACATCCGAGCATTCTTTTAACACTCTACAAGTCCATCGTACGGCCTCACTTTGACTACGGTTACCAGATCTTGTTCGTCGCCTCGACACAGCCCAGTCTGAAGCGTTAAGGACCTGCATGGGAAGCCTCAAGTCTACACTCGTCCACAGTCTACAAGTAGCTGCCGGGGAGATGCCCCTGAGTCTGAGAAGGAAGTGGCTAGCCCTAAAGTATACCCTCAGGGTCTGGGTGGACTCCACCCATCCTGTTAGACCTTACATAGATAAGGTTTTTAGTTCACCTAATTTTGTAAGCAAAATTCTTATTCTCGACCAATTTACTTCGAATAAAAATATTTTATCATGTTTAAATTACGCAAAATTTTATATTTCTACTAAGCCAAAATCTCAGTCACAGATAAATTCAAATCCAGAAATTTACTTCAATCACTCAAAAATTTCTAAAAATGAAAATAACCCAACAATTAAATCACAGATTGAACACTATATTAACCATAACTATGAAAATCATGTAAAAATCTTTACGGACGCATCCAAAACTACCCAAGGTGTAGGAATAGGAATCTTTGATAGTAGTACTAAAATAAAATTCACTAAAAGGCTCACGAAACACTTTTGTATCAACAATGCTGAGTTGTGGGCTGTGCTTGAAGCACTGGAATACTTCATTCCAGTGCTTCAAGCGAGTGCAAGCCACCCAGAAGAGACCAGCCATATTGCAGACTCCAAAGCATCCATCATTCACCGACATTCAGCTCAGGTTACTATACAATGGGTCCAGGGTCACATAGGAATAAGAGGCAACGAAATTGCCGATGCCTTAGCTAAAGGATTCACCTCCTGCATCGAAGAAATGTCATCTGCGCCGCTATCTGACTATAAGATTGATCAGAATGAATATCGTCGAAGAATGGCAGCTGTTATACTCGGAAACGTCAGCTACCAAAGGAAGACATCACTTCAGCATCCAACCCATCGTCTCCTTGTCCCCATGGTTTGCACCTTACAAACAGTCGCTCCCCCACCGCCTGGACATCGTCACCCTGACCAGGCTATGGATCGACCACGCCAGGACTCAGGCCTACCTGCACAGGATGAAGCTTGCCGACAGCCTGCTCTGTAAGACCTGCAATGAAGTCGAAGACATTGCCCATATTTTCAACACCTGCAGGAGATACTCCTTTGCCAGGCAGACAATGCTTCAGGATACAAACTGCAGGTACTACTTGGCAGGCAACAAAGATAGACTTTTCACTTTGTTACAGTTTATTAAGAAGAATAACCTAGTATTGTAAATTTTATTTAATTGTTCATACTTTTAGTTACTCATAATGGTTATGGGTTTGTAACTTGAAACCAATAAACGATTAAAAAAAAAAGTACTAATATTGTTATTATAAAACGGGGATTTGTGGTAGAAGGTTGAAAATTTAGGGTTGAATGTATTTTTTAGTGGTAAATCATAAAAAAATAAAAATTAAATATTTTGCCCAAAAAATAAAAAAATGTTTTTTGGGGTGGGCCCCCCTCATCACTTAGGGGTATGAAAATTAGTTATAAACCTATTCTCAGACCTACTGAATATACACATCAAGTTCAGTTCATCAAAATTGGTTAAGCTGTTTCGGAGGAATATAAACACTAAAACTGTGACACATGAATTTTATATATTAGATTATCATAACAAATTCTTCAGGAATGTGCAGTACTTACCTTGCTGAGGTATAGGCTTCTTTATGCAGCTCCTGCATGACAGACATTTTTTTATTATTTATTATTTTATTTAAAACAGTATATTTATGGCAAGTCATAAATAATATTTTTATTACATAATTGCTTTCAACCAGAAATTATATTAATCTGGCCTACTTAACAAGTAGAATTATAATTTTTTTTTTTTTTTTTAAAACAAATAAGTCAAAAAAAAGAATCAATTAAATTGTAATTACTCTATCTTATTTTTTTATTTGTATCAATGGGCCATTTATTATTCTAGTATTGAGAAATTTGTATGATTGCTTAAATGCACGTAATGGTATACATACATTGCGTAGCAACATTTTTCATACATGCACCAAATTCGTTTATATAATATATGAACAGAAAGCATATTATGCTTTCTGTTATTCTTGTTGTTAATGAGGCAATTTTTTTAAAGTTATCATAATATTTATATGAATATAATAGATGTATATAATAATTTATAACAATAAAATCAAGATAATATTATGTAATATGTTTAGAACATCTTTAATTCAATTTAATTAATATAAAATGGTGTAAATAGCTCAATAGTTGATACACCGTTAAAACAAAAAAAAAAAATTGAAAAATAATATAAAAATAAACAGATTTTCAAATTGTAAATGTCTTTCAATATTACCTGAAAAAAGTTTTTATTTAATTCCTCTCTCCACAAAATAGGATCATCATAAAACTTGAATAAAGCCATAATGCAACATAATCTATCATGTATCAATATCACTATAATAATAATTCCTAAGTTATCATATGTAATGTACTTACTATGTTATTCAAAATTTGTTTATTTTTATACTAAATTAGACAGGATCAAAATAGCAAATACCTACTTAGCAAGCTCTAAATAACCAAATAAATAAATTAGACAGGCAGGCATTACACAAAATAAACGAACTGAACCCTTGTAAAAGTTACCGTACAGCATAGAGTTACTTATTTCAATCCCTTAACATGGGTGTTCAAATGCAAGAATCAACTATTTTTTTTTTCTCCTTCCTGACATTGCTTCTAAAGGTCAGTTACTTCTGAAGAAGTGCTGCAGGCCCTGCGTTTTGCAATCTGTGGGGCTCGCAAGATGGCCCTCAGAAAGAGAGACCTACTAAACAAAGCTCCCGGTCTGCAGTCGAAGAAGGAGAGGGACAGAGGACAACGGGAGGACCCAGCACGAGCTCTCTCTTGGAGTTCATTCTATGATCAGACTCTTACAAGCATGAGTCCTAGGCTGTGCCGGGGTGCTTTCTTGGCACCCACCATAACTGGGACTGTTCTCATCAAGAGGCCGATGCGGGGCCCACAGACCCCCCACACCTCCACCTGAAGCCACATTGATACTCTGAAAGGAGCTGATTTCTTTTTGAGAATCCATAGCAGCCTCTTATTCAATATTTTAAGTACTTGCATTAGTTGTCATATCAGAGACTTGATCTAAAATCTCCTGTTGCAAACTGTACGCCTAAAATCTAGATCAGACCCAGTAATTTAAGTTCGCTGGGCTAGGCAGATGTGTACACAACCTCCCATAGTCCAGGAGAGACCTGGTTTATACTCGATATAATGCCAGCATTACAATTTATTAAATATTACAATGTAGTGCCAACATTACATTTACTTAATTTAACTTGAAACACAAACATTATAGTCTTAAGGTATTGACCATGTCACCAACTTCTTTACCGACGTTTTGCTAGTCATCTAGCTTCCTCAGGGTTAAGACTGAGAATCCCAGATCTAAGATTATCAGACTTAACCGTGAGAAAGCTAGCAGCATCACTGGCGAAACGTCGGTAAAGAAGTTGGTGACACGGTCAGTACCAGAAGACTACAAGTAAAATTAAATTTCATATTTCAGATATCTCTTCATGTCAGGATAGATAATACAATATTATTTACCTAATAAGTAATTAAGTATTTATTTCAATTTTAACATCCATTTATAAATAAAATAGATTTTTGGGAACTTATTTATTGACTATTATTTTAATAAATGAGACAGATGTCAGATCAAATAAAAAATAGTGGAACTTTTTATGGGTGTTAAGGTGTGAGCTCCCTTGCCTGGGCGTGGTGGCTTTACTTTAAAGAAAAATAAAAAGCGTCAGGTCTATCCTAAAAGGGTAGGAATGGGGCAGCAGATAACCCACCCCAAAAATCTGAGTTATGTATAAGTGGACATTAAAATTTAAATAAATAAATAACTTTTTCTGTTTATCACAGTCGATTCCTCACTGAAGTACAGGGCTCTTTCAGGGTGGATTTTCTTAATTATCTAATTCCATATAATTAAAACACCTTATTTTGATCATCACATCAGACCATAAATATTTCATTTATTTATTTCCAATCATTTTACATAAAGGTTTGGCCTCCAGGCCATTTTCAAATTCTAGATGAAAAATAAAGTACTCTTACATTATTTTTCTTCTAGAATTTCAAAATGGCCTGAAGGCCAACATGGTATGTAAAATGATTGGAAATAAATAAATGAAACATTTATGGTCTGAGGTGATGATCAAAATAAGGTGTTTTAATTAAGTCTGACCTCAGAATTTTCTTTTGAAGAAAAAAAGAATATAATAAGATAATTCGATATATTTAAAATTTTGAGGGTAAATATTTTCTATACGCACTCTATTTATTTTTAGATTCATCATTAGCGTTTGAGCCAATATGCAAGAAGCAACAGAGAAATAGTTTAAAATCTTTACAAAGTATATAGCTATTAAGTGTCGGGAAACAAGTTTTTTTTTAGGTTTTTAATATTAGTTCCATCTTGCCAAGTCAATATTCTATACAATTTAGGAATAATTGCACCTTCATCTAATTATTGGAGCGATTCTTATTTCATTCCCCAAGTGACATGAGTCCCTATCGAAAGTCTATATCTTAATTAAAAAATATACTTTTTTAAAAAAAAACAGGATTGTCAGAGTAAGCAATCTATTGAAGAAATGCACTTTAACTTGTTGTATATGGCCTGTAATAGTGAGCAAGTAGTTTTCGCCTGATTGGGAATAGGGCACACTGCGCCAACCCTTACTTACCTCCTACAAGCATTGCACCCGAAAACGTGTGAAACATGTCTTATACCATTAACACTAGAAGACGCTATTATTTTTTGTAAAACGTTTTAACAAATCGAAGCAACTCATCATATTCCAGTCACATTTCAGGAAGCTATGAAAGATGAAGAATCAACAGTCCGGAACCTTTTAAGCTCCCTAAAGGACAGCAGAATCTCTCTCTCTCTCTCTCTCTCTCTCTCTCTCTCTCTATATATATATATATATATATATATATATATATATATATATATATTATTATTATTATTATTTTTCAAGGTTTTTTTTTTGTCAGTACACCATAACTTCCTTAATAATTCATCAATTTTTATAAATGAGGTATCATTTTAAAGCTACAGCAGAAAAATAAACAAATTACTCACATTATAGTTGTTTTTCGAAAAATAACAATTGAAAAAAAAACGGTATTTTCAAATCCCGTCTTCGACTTATCGTTCTTACCACTACTCTGGAAAAATATACAAATTACTCACGTTTCTTTTGTTTTTTAAGAAATTACAATTGAAAAAAAAAAAAAGTTTTTCGAAATTCCGCCTTCGAACTATCGATCCTCTATCGAGAATATCGAAATTAAACCGATTACTTCGCCTCTGCTCTCTGCTATAAACAATCCAGGCGATCAAATCAGATTATTCACTGAAAAAGCTTTTGAGGTGATATATTTAACGTTTTATAATACAACTTGAAAAACTATAATTACGATTTTGGGTGCTCATAAATTAGGCAAGGAAGGAATATTTTTCCATATATTCCACATTATGTCTTTGATGGGCGGTCATTAGGGCTTAAGACAAAAATATTAATTTTTCAGGAGAACAAAAGCAAAGTTACTTAATACAAGGAAGGATGTTATTAACTTGACTTAAGGCTGAGCCATTTGTTGACCTTCTGACTGGGAAAAAGAAAAAGGGAAGATGACAGGCGTATGGAAGAAAAAAGGACATCACTACAACCAAAATTTTAAAAAGCAAGTTATAATTGAACCTCAAGAAGAATTTTTATTTTCAATTTTATTAATTTATTGTGTTTGTCCTTTTTGTGTTTCTACTTTTATGTATAATTATTATTTACTGTTTTACTAATTTTATCATGTTTTTATATTCACATTTCTTTTATCAATAATTTTCAGCATTATATCGATTAACCAAATTAAAAAAAAATAAACACTTTTTTATCTCCATGTCACCAAAAAAATATATAAAATAAACATAAACAAACATTACTAACCTTTGACTAAATACTTATTAACATATAATATCAAGAAATTTTGATATATATATATATATATATATATATATATATATATATATATATATATGTTGTTTCTTCGCTTGGAATTCTACGTGTTGGTCTTTCTCCAGCAGTCTTACTCCTCCACTCATCGCAATATCACTCATCCTTGTTGGTTAATAAGGGAATGGGTCACTTCCCTTACCAACCAGCAAGGATGAGTGACAGCCCAAAGAAGCCGGAGAGGATTCTGGCGAAATATTGTGATAGCAGGAGTAAGACCGCTGGAGAAAGATGCCGAATGACCAACATACACACACACACACATATATAAATATATTAATCATCATCAAACATTGTTGGGTTATCAATACCCCACACGCCTACTAATGTTACAAAAATAGGTGTGCCTACTGGAAGGTTAAATAAAATGAAATGAATAAAATAGATAGAAATTGTAGTTTGAATAATTATTGTATATTCTGGCAAGCAATTATTTAAAATGCATTACATTGATATGTGTTAATTAATTGCATTAAAACACTTTCTTTTTCTCTGAGAAGCCTTATGACATGTAACATCTAGATTTCCTAAGTTACAGATGACAAAGTAAGTGGATATGGGGTTGAGGTGAAGTTAGATCCATTGAAGGTTGGCAGATTTTGAGGTGGCGGTGTAGACGGCTGGCCAAATTGAATCAAAATAACCAGGTAGGTTGTTGCAGATGCTATCATCTAAAATATAAAACCACATAAGCATTAACTTAAGACAATAATGTAATACAAAATAATTTAGTCTTGCTGAAAATCATTTAATTTCAGAGCTACGCAACAAAGGTGATTGCTCCAATTTAAACATCCAAAAATATAACAAATTCAAATTTTAGTTATTAAAACATGTAAAAAAAGGTTGAAATTAAATTAATCAAAAGCTTAAACAAAACACAAAGAAAATGAATTTAACACAGGTTTAGAATCCTGCAGTATCTACATTTTACAGCTGTGCTCGCTTACTACATTAAAACATGGTATAAAAAATAAATAGATGTCATGAATAGATAATTAATGATGGTGGTAAAACAACTAAAAGTTCTTTAAAATAAATGTACAACATTTAAGTAAGTATTCATGGATTAAAAAAAATATATATATATATTTTCAGAGTTGCTCAATGTCAAAACCAATTTATATGAACAACAAAACAACTTCAGTGCACTGAGTCAATTATTTTAGTTATGATCTGGGACTGGCAGGGAAGGAAAAAGAAAAATTCACCGGTAAGGATTCAAAGTTCAAATATTAAATTTATTTTTATTATGGTAATACTTAACCCTTTAGAGACCGTGAACTACTGTAATAGCTCAGTGACAGGTTGGCCCCCCGGACCATGAGCTACTATAATAGCTCGGTGACAGGTGTGCTCCCCGGACCGTCAGCTACAATAGTAGCTCAGTGACTGGCGGGCTCCCCAGACTGAGAGCTACTAAAGTAGCTCGATGACAGGCGGGCTCCCCGGACTGTCAGCTACTATAGTATCTCGGTGACTGCTGAGCTCCCCAGACTGTGAGCTACTATAGAAGCTCGATGACAGGCGGGCTCTCCGGACCATCAGCTACTATAGTATCTCGGTGACTGCTGAGCTCCCCAGACTGTGAGCTACCATAGTAGCTTGGTGACAGGCGGGCTATCCGGACCATGAGCTACTATAGTATCTCGGTGACTGCTGAGCTCCCCAGGCTGTGAGCTACTATAGTAGCTCGGTGACAAGTGGGCTCTCCGGACCATCAGCTACTATAGTATCTCTGTGACTGCTGAGCTCCCCAGACTGTGAGCTACTATAGTAGCTCGGTGACAGGCGGGCTCTCCGGACCATCAGCTACTATAGTAGCTCGGTGATTGCTGGGCTCCCCAGACTGTGAGCTTCGATAGTAGCTCGGTGACAGGCGGGCTCACCGGACCATCAGCTCCGTTCAATCGTTTGAACTCATTCAAACGATTGAATGAGTTTGTTAACCAACAAAATCGGTCCATCTGGAGGGGGGTTTACTCCAGAGTTAAAGTAGTTATTTGCCAATACCAGCCATAATTTTTGGTATATTTCAACGAAACTCGGTATTCGTTGTGATAATAAAACATATTTCATTTTAGTTGTAATAGCTTTTTATTTGCCTAAAACTATTCCAAGTTCTAAATTGTTAGTATTCCATTCACCGGAAATGGTACCTGCCCCCCCTCCGAAATTATTTCCTATACACGCCCATGGATACCAGTAACAGCAGTGTAACCAATACAGGTTAAATTTCGTTGTCAATAATAAATGTATGTTAAAATTTATGTTTCCCATGTTATTTGGAAACGCCCATTATATTTGCGAGCATTACCAAGAAGTGTAGTGACTGGGGATGCTGATGGGTGAGGAGGCTGTGCAAGGGTTCGGGATATTATTACGTCGGATGTACCATCACCAGGTATAGCGAAAACTCTATGGGGGACAAGTTGAAATGAACCGCAATTAAAATGGTGATTTTTCCCCTCATAGCGTAAACTCTATGAGGGACAGCTTATTTCTAGTAATTCAAGGACTGCCATCATAGTTGAAATTAAAAATAATACTATGAAATAGATAATGTACGGGAACAGCTGTTCTTTATCGTCCTAGCAACGCTTGCTGCCTAGGCTTGCCTGCTCTAAACAACTAAAACTTTAATCCCTCTAAAAATACTTAAAAATTTGAATATAAAAAAATCCTTTCTTAGCGAGTGTCTACGTTCTATAGGGAGTGTCCATGCAAAATGTCAAATTTTTCTGTCGAGTGGTTTGGGCTGGGCGATGATAAGTCAGTGAGTCAGTCAGTGATTGAGTGAGTGAGTGGTATTTGACAAATATATAGTAGATATAGGTTATTTTAAGCAAATTATTCAGGAATGGACTCGACACTACCCAATTCTGAGGAAATTGCTTAGTTATGCAGCTCCTGTGTGACGGAGTTTTTTTAATTTAGGCTAAAAAGAATAGTTTTGTTTAATGCTGAGCATACTTTGCTTAGCTCTATTACCCCTCCTCCAAGAGAAATACTACTTGAATAAACTAAAGTGCCTATTTTTGGGGGAAATTCAGATGAGAAACTAAAATAGTTTCTGTACATATACAGCAACTGGATTCAAATCCCAGCGGGAAATTTTTATTCTTCTAATTAATAAGGATTAATTGAATTATAATTTTCTGCTTGAAGGGCAAGCAACTAGTACTAGTTACTCACAGAATGAACCAAGGTATAGTCCAGAGTAAAGAATCCGCATGCTGTAAACACAACCTCTCTCTTCATGGCAATGTGGAGTCTCAACTTTTGCTGAAACAGAATATGGGAATATTTTAAAACAATAAATTTAATGGGGGGGGGGGGGTCGATTAGGTTCAAGTGCTGTGGGTATGGTTCAGCTTCTGATTCATTAATGAATGAAAATCTGGTCTCAGATCTTTCCATAATTTCGTTAAAGGGTTGGATTCAGGGTCCTCGACATCCCTAAGCCCACCTAGTCTTTAATTAATTTGTATGTAGGTGTATATATATATAGAGTATGTATGTAGGATAAATTTTTATAGCATTTTTTCATAATTCAACTTTTATGTTCTTCTGCTACATATTTTTAAAAAGTACTTAATATTGGTTGCTTAAAGTGCTTAATATTGTTCAAAGAATTTAAAAAATAATAAATGAATAAGTTCAATGAATAATGAACGGCCTCGTATCCTGACAGATATTCCTGAAAAGCTAATTATTGAAGGTGAAAAAAAAACGAAAGCACCACCCTAAACGTAAGACACCACATACAAATAAACCCCTTCCAAAAAAAAGTGGTAAATAAAAAGAAAATTATTCTGATGACAGTTCAGATTCTGATAATGACACCGAAATTTCTTCAGGAGAAAGTGACATTGCTTCGTCTGATAAATGACGTGAGTTATGTCGATGACCAGTAACAATTTGAAAAATATGATTTGGAAGAAGGAAATTTTATACTTGTTTAAAATAAAAGTAAAAAGACTATTACATATTTAGTCACAGAGATTTGTAGTATCTAATGTCTAAAATCCAATATTTGAAAAAACAAACTTTAAGTGACAATTTTACAAGAGAAGATGAAAATATGTTTGATATTGAAGACATTGTGGCTACTTCCATACCTTACTATTGCTAGTGGATCTGCTTGACAGTTGAAACGTTTATCGATTGGACTGGATTTTTCAGCATATTAAGCATAACATAATATCAATAATAGTTTTTTTATTATGCTTACATCCTTGTCCTGTATTAAACTTACAATTAATTGCAATATTACTGAATACAATTTTTTTTCTGTACTGCTTTGTTGTTTTTATGTGGTCAGAGGTACAACACCCCATGGTCAAAGGTACAACTACATGTTGTACCTTTAATCACTGTACGATTATTTTTTTAAAAATTACTAAAAAATATTAGATGTGAAGCTAGAACCTTGAAAAAATTAAATATAATAAGTAATAGAATACTAATTACAATGAAATAAAAAAAATAAATTTAGCTTTAATATTCAAGTAAAAAAAAAAAATCAATTTTGCAATGTGGTCAAAGGTACAACACCTTCCCCTATATAATAAATATATATATATATATATTAACTATAAATTAACTTTCAGCTTCTTTATAAAAAAAAAAAAAAAAAAAAAAAAAAAAAAAAAAAAAAAAAAAAAAAAAAAAATTAACCTTCAGCACGTTCCGAAGGACTTTAGTTATTGAGGTTACACTAATGAAAGAATTTTTGATAATTTTCTTAAGGAGTAATACTATCTTGTTACTTTTTTTTACAATTTTTTTATGGGCTAAAATTCCTCCTTAACTGATCAAAAATGATATCCAAGAGTGTTTACGTGAAGAAATAATTTTTAGATGGGCCAAAAATACGATTTTCCGATTGAAGCCCCGATGCCGAGAGATGCTGATTTGAAGATTATTTTTTGAGCAGCTTCCATTAGTCCCTTTTTAATTGGTAAGTTTGTTTTTTTTTGGTCCTTCAACACATTTCAAAATTAAAACCCCCCTTTTTTTTTTTTTTTAAATTAAATAGGAAAAAATGAACATTAAACTTTAAAGTCGTTTTCTCAGAACTATGTTTGGTAAAAATGCAGTTTCCAGCCCTCCAAACCGATTTCTTTCAAATTTTGCACAATAACGTATTTTGATGCACTAAACACAAATACGATAAAAAAAAAACGTCGGATTTAACTAGGAAAGAAGTTATTAAGCACTTAAGTTCACTGTTATGCAGGTTATGAGAGCTATTAATTATAGCGAGTTGGATTGACTGGGGTTTTGTTATTTTCTTTAGCGAGCGGAAACGCATAGCACGTATGCCCTTAAGCGACAGAGGACGATGCCCTTAAAATTGAAATATTTTCGAATAAATGGTTTCTGAACATTTCAAATGAGAGTTCTCTGTTTCCCAATGTTACATATCTGCGCATGCGCGTGTTTACAAATACACTGATGACGCCTAGTTTTATAACCTTCCTATCTTTAGTGCTTAATATTATATTCTATTAATTTTAGCGAGTTGGATTGACTGGGGTTTTGTTATCTTCTTGAGCGAGCGGAAATGCATAGCATGTATGCCTTAAAGTCGTCACATATTTAGTTGTTTACATTAGCTCTCATAACCTGCATAACAGTGAATTTAAGTGCTTAATAACTTCTTTCCTAGTTAAATCCAACGATTTTTTTTATCGTATTCGTGTTTAGTGCATCAAAATACGTTACTGTGCAAAGTTTGAAAGAAATCGGTTTGGAGGGCTGGAAACTGCATTTTTACCCTTTGTTTTGCAAATCCCGCGATACTCTGGCGTCTTCAATTTTTTCCCGATCAATTTCAAATTTTAACTGCAGCTTTCTAATGACATTTGCTAGTAAAGTGCTCAGGATTTCTTTGGTCCATTAAATTATAAGGATTTTATGATCGATTTTCGACGGATTGTTTTAATAGAAAATGAATAATTGTTCAAAATTTTCGAAAAAATTAATATTTCTAAAACCTCCTACGTACTTTACTATATTTAACCTTCTTCTTTCGGAATAATTTTAGTTTGTCGTTCTAGAATAAAAATTGCCGCTAGCAGACTATCGTCCGTGAAAAAAGAGGGTTTCCGTTCGTCAGACACAGCACCGCCATTTCCACCGCGTCCACACACACACACGTTTGCTATGGGACTTGATATTCCCAAAGCAAACGATTGATCGAGTTTGTTAATCAGGAAAATCAGTCCGGCCAGAGAGGGGTTTGCCCCGGACTCAAATTACTAATGTTCACACGTACATGTATGTATTTTGTATATGTATATATACAAACATTATTGAAAATAATTCACTATTTCGTTTTTGTTACAATGAAAATTATAGATATGGTTAGGTACATATGGATGTTATTCATATTGTCATTTTGTTTTAACATCAAATGGGAAATTAAATGTTTTGAGGTGTACAAAAGAATTATAAAAATCATACTCACATTATTTAGAATTTCATTAGTTTTGTCATCAATCATGAGCTGATATAGCAATGTGTTGAATTCTTTGGCCTGCAAAAATAATTAAAAATAAATTACGTTTAATTGTTTTAACCAATTAAACGTAATTTAAGACTTTTTATTAGGATTATTTTGTATACAACCTCGATTCCACATTTATTACAAGTGTGTACCAAGTATCCAGTGAGAATAGCAAAACATAGTATTTGAGAGGCTTTGGAAACTAATAATTGGCAGACAAGAGACGAATGTAAACCTATATCGTTTAATAAAAACATAAAAAACAATCCAACTGTGCTCCCAATAAAAGCTGTGGTAATTGCTGATAATAGAGCTGCGGAAAATATGTCATTTAAATACAAACACGATGAGCAGAGATGACTGTGTGTATGTACCAGAGACACTATTTTATCAGTTTTTCCTGTATAGTTTATCGTGTCTCCGAGAAGCGCTAATGAATGTTTCGAAAATTTAAACAAATTTTTTAGTATTTTGAAGCAGCCTACGATACGAAAAAGCAGCTGATAGAGAAAAAAGAGATTTAAATAATTCAAAAAGGCCCAGAGATACCAAAAATAATTATTAACTAGTGTGACATAAGATTCTTGAAAATACATAAGAAAAGGCATAGAATAACCTAGTATTACTTCTAAAAACGGGTATTTGATTCGAGGAGAAAGTCCTGAAGCTCTCAGATATGCCACAGACAACTCCAAATGCAGAAATGGTAGGTTAACGACCTTCCTGGACCATATCATGCCGACAATGCTCAATAAATATGATATTGAATGTGTAATATTAGACGAATAGAACATTATTTTTATATATGAAGTCTGCCAAGGTAGCTCGTTCAAGAAGAAAGAACTCAAATTCCCACCGAATATTAGTACGAGAAAGAAGAAATACACTGCAAGGCGACATGGGGAAAATTTGTAAACCCTCCCTCTCTTCACAAATGGAAAACAACTGATAAAACATTGGAAGAGAAAACTAGCCGAGTCTTGTGGCGGTTTTGTTCCCATTTTGATAGACGAGTGGCTAAGTGGTAATTTGTTATGAGAACAATAGTGTTATTAACCCAATTTTCTGGACGTCATTGGAAATACATTTGGCAATAAAGCACTTACGGTAAGTAATATAAATCATATTTCATGAGCAAATGTACGAAATTATTTCCCTCCATTTATTTTATTGGCGTGTTGACTCCCTCCCTATAGGAAGAAATGTCGACTTGTCCTAACCATTGGTAACGAAAATACCGTTCTTTCAAATTTATATTGTTTGCTTGTTTAAAGTATTTGGGGCGAAAAAAACTCACGGTCGTTAGCGCCCTACCATGTAAAACATATCATACGAATACGTTTTCCATGCCCCGGGGTAAAATTTATATGATAAGTAAGCACGCCTTTTATCTAAATCACTTTTTTATATAAAAGTTTTCTCCCATGTTAAGTATGTCTGGAGCACTTTTTGCTAGGAAGTCCTTTCGTCTAAATGACGGATAGAGAAATACAGAATTGCACCAGATGTCATTGCCTCGTCCGTATACTTTGGTACGGAACATGGTTGCTTTTCCTCGAATAAGGACCCCGCAGGAGAAAGGATTCAGGTAGAAATTAAATTATTCTAACATTTTTGTTCTTTTAAATGTTCCAACCCCCAAAATAAAGCCATATTGAAAGAACCCTAAGTCTTTATTGAAATGTACTGCTGTAATACCTGTTGGCGAAGACCGTCGTCACTGGCATCGGTGAGAGTACTGTGGGCGAGCGCTTTCCGCGTAAGTACCTCATTATGAAGCCATTGTTGAGGTAGTACATAATAATAATAATAAAATAATTGTACTACCTCAACGGTGGCTTGATAATGACGAACTGGCGGACCTAACCCCTTAGAAATGTACAGCCTTCATTGTGTACAACATGAAAACAAGACCCGTAAACAAAATAACTCTTCTTACAAAGAGAGGAGAAGACAACCAATGTTGCACTCCCTATTTTATGAAATTATTTTCTATAAGAGTCAATTAATTACTTTTTGAATGCTTTTTAGTTATTTACACCATTTATTTATTTATATATGTATACCAACCGATATTGATAAAGATTATGATATAAGATTGTATCTGCAAAGAGGAAACTACCAAGGGGATTCGGATGAACAAAGAGTTTGGAATGGAATTTTAGGAATCGGGATTTGGCTAGTTCTAGTATGGATGTGATTTGTAGGTCTTGATGGATATTAGAATTGTAACAATAAAAAGGATCATCACGTTGTATTATGTTGATATTTGATAAACATAATATACACACCTTTCTGGATGTTTTTTCGCACTCTTCAGACAACATCCAGACGGAAAGAAATCCGAATCCGACCCAGCAACACTTGACAATAATCAACAAAATCCCTCCTTGCATGCTCAAAATAATGTAAAACGAATAAAGATTCATGACCAGGTTCATGAATCCGTTAGCGCAAACTAAAAGGAACTGAAGGGAAAACATTTCTGACATAAAGTACCCCGATCGGCACAACATATGGTGGCATTTACAAAGCTCATCCAGTTTCCTCTTTGTACGTAAGTTCAATACCGATATTGATAACAGCAACTCGACGAGAGTAGAAAATCTAGACCTAAGAAGGGATATAGTCGAACAAATCTGCTGTACCCAAAGACCCAAAACTACACTCGGCCAGTAATGTAAGGCAAGTTGAAGACAAAATATTATTGATTTTTTGGACCAGCAACGAATACCAAAAGATACTGCCACGAATATTGGTAAAAATAAGGAAAGTCTTGAAGAATTTCTTTTTGAAACGTGGCCCCATTGCTCCATCGCGTTGTCAACAATACGGATATTCTCCAAGCTCTTATTTAAAGTATTGATTTTAGACAGTCCAAATACAAATGAGGAGAATACAAAAAAGTTTTGAAGTGGAGTAAGGTATTTATACAATTGTACAGTCGAATCCAATTCTATTATGTTGCTAATTATTGTATCGGCAAATATTGTGATACAGAAAATAATGAAAGTGATAACCGAACACGTTTTCCTTAAGAAAAACTTATCTTTCATCAATTCTACAGGAAATAGGCCCATAAGCATCAATGGTTTCGACAATTCCTCGACTTCTTGGAATGCTGAGGATACTTCTTTTTTTAATGGAACCACTTTCTTTGATTCGAAAACGCTAAAAATATTCTTAAGTTTTGCTGACATATTGATGAGCGGACAACCCTTTAAGCGCGGATCCTTGTTGAAGAACAGTGAGGGAATAATTTTCCATTAGCTTGAAACTAATTGCTTTGGAAAGGGCGAGTCATTTGCTTAATACCTTTGTTGAAAGTATGATGGCCTAAATCGTAATCGTTTTCCATTGATAGTTTAGTAACAATGAGTCTGTAGTTTTGAAAGCAATTTAAAACTTAAGTGCTAAAGTAGACAAGAAGACAACATCAATACGACATTACTGGCGTAACGAGTGAATATCAGAAACTTACAGATAAACAACAGCGTATGGAACAGAGTATGGTACGGTGCAGAATTTAATAAACAACAACAACAAATTAAATCTGCAATCACTACCTGGTCCTAGAGCATCAGAAAAACTCATCGACAAGAAGCAGTATAAGACATACCCACTCATATTTAAGCTTTTGATCGAACTTCATTCAACACGGACGTTGCACGGGTCACGCCTAATTCATTTTGTCTCGCCGCAGGCAGAGTTGATTTCTTATTTCTCTTCGTCACTTTACTCATTAGTTAGTTGAGTCCTAACAGAGGAGACAGAAACAAATTATACATCACGTACTATTTAGTGGTGAAATAGGGCAACTACTAGAATAATGAGGAACATCCCGCAGGTACCGCGAGAACTCAGTTTCATGAGAAAACATAGCATCCTTGTCGGCCCGCACCAATGCGGGAATGGCGAGGGGAGGCCGTATTAATCAGCCCATATCAGTGCGGGAGCAGTGGTGAATGGGTTAATGGCAAGAAAACAGAAAACAATTTCATCAATGTGCTCCAAGATATTAACTACAAAAAATAATAAAATGAAAATTAAAAAGTTAAGTTGGCAATTTAATAAAAAAAGAGGATTAGTATACGAATTAGAAGAATTAGTAGGGTAATTAGAATTAGAAAGTTAATTAAGCACCAACTAATAGGAAATAAAGTATACGTAAACTTTTAATAAAGATAATATTTAATAACCTTAATAATATTTTTGGAAATCGTTTAAATAAGAGGACAACCTTGAGATTAAAAACTTTGACTTGGCTAAAATTGGGGGTTATGTGAGGTATTGCTATATTTTATTTTCTTGGTTGCAGGGACATCTGTGTGCTAGCAATATGTGTGTTCCTATCTGATAGCAGTTCACTTTGGTTTCCAGGCGCCTGAATGTTGACTCTCGCACTGTTTTTTCATGTCTTGCGAAAAGGTGTGAATGAGGGAGTATGTCCAATTCTAATACGTGTTATTATCTCTTTGTCGTGTCTTGTTCTTAGTTCTTTTGACGAATACGATCGTATACAGCCTTTTTTTTTTTTTTTTTTTAGCACTTTCCTCCGAAGGAAAGTAGCTATTGAGGTTGGACTCATGACGGAATTTTTGAAAAATTTCTTCAAATCTTTATCGATCCTACCTAGTAGACACCGAAAATGACCCCCGTTAAAATTTATATATATATATATATATATATATATATATATATATATATATATATATATATATATATATATATGTGTGTGTGTGTCTGTTAACACGATAGCGGCCAGAGTTTTTGTTTTTTCGTCACGAAACTTGGTATATAGCATTGAATTAGCAAACGATTGAACGAGTTCGTTAACCAACAAAGTCGGTTCATTAGAAGGGGGGGTTTACTCCGGACCCACAATACCCATTCGCCACTACCAGCCGTGATTTATGGTATATTTCGACGAAACTCAGTATTCGTAGTGGTAATCCACAGGTAAATATGTGTTGTAAAAATAAACTAAATAGGTTCATTAGGAGGGGGGGTTTACTCCGGACCCACAATACCAATTTGCCACTACCAGCCGTGATTTTTGGTATATTTCGACGAAACTCGGTATTCGTAGTGGTAATCTACAGTTAAATATGTGTTGTAAAAATAAACTAAATCGGTTCATTAGAAGGGGGGGGGGGTTTACTCCGGACCCAAATTCCTAATATACTCATACCGGTCGTAATTTCTGCTGTATTGTAACGAAACGCGGTATACGTCATGGGTAACTCATGAGAAAGAAGTGTTGTAAAAATGAGCTGAATCGGTCAATCGTAAAGCGGGGGTTTAATTTGTAATATATTTCAATAGAAAAGCCCGCCAAACGTAGGTTCACAAAGCCGCCGCAAGGAGCGCTTTCTACCACTAGAGTGACTGTATCTTGTTCCTGCGTTAGATCAAAATACGATAATTTTTTTTTTTTTTTTTTTTTTTTTTTTTTTTTAACGGCGCATCGACATAAATCTTGGCCATTAGCGCCGACGTCCAGGGTGCAGCCAGGACTTTTCTCAGCGAGCCCTGAGATGAGAAAATTTCTGGCGCCGGTGGGGATTGAACCCACCATCTCCCGCTTATGAATCTAGCGCGCTAGCCACTAGACCACGGGAGACCCAAAATACGATAATATGAGGTTTTTTTGTATTTATTACATAGTTTAGTAGGTACCATGTGTAAACATAACTCTGGAAGCAAATTAATAATTGATCAGTTACTCATTACAAATTTAAAAGAGAACTATTCATGTTTTTATTTTATTTATGTAGGATATTTTAAGCAAATTTCTAAGCAGTCTACACTACCCAAATTCTGAGGAAAGTGCTTAGTTATGCAGCTCCTGCGTGACGGACTTTTTTTTTTATTGGAGTGGGAGAAAAATTAATTAAGTTGCGCTAAGATGCTGCAGTTTCCACATTGAGTGTAAATTTTAATATACTGGTTACACAGAAACATGGTTCTTCTTTTAGATTAATGTTTTAGGAAAATGATCTCGGTTTGTGGTGATGTACGAATTGTTCTGAACGCGGTTTTGCCGTATGAATGCATTACCAGATAACACGAAGTTTCCTATAGTCTGAGATTCATTTATGTATAGTCATAAAATCCACTCGGACTATGAGAAATTTTAATTGCTGGGTTCTTGTCTCAGACGCCAATTCTTGTACCCGACCGTCAACGTGTTAATGTAACTACTGTGCTGGGAAAAGAGCATACCTTAATCTTCGTGGAATTATTTAATCTTTTGATATAATGGAAAAAAGTGAGTTCTATTACCTGTCTTGCTGTACGTTCACATGCTGTCGCAATGTGTGTACTTAATCCTAGACATATAAGAAGCCAACAGATTTTGATTATAACAAGAATGTAGTCTTCCAGCTCCATTGGTTGCAGATAAAAAAATACCTCAAGTGCTAAATATAAATCTGATGTTCCTTTGAAGAATAAATTAGTAAATATTGTAAGCATTTGTACAGAGTAAACTTTGTTGATATTTTTTGAGGCCACTATGACTTCTTGATAGCACGAGCAGATGGTGTTGAAATACAATGTCTTTCGACGGTTGCCATTTGCTTTTAAGAGCTCGAGTTTCAGAGTTTTAAACTGCGACGCCAAAATTCCATTTAGCAAAGTGAACTGGCCCGTTATTAGGACAGAACTGAAAACCCCAGACCAGAAGAAGAGCAGGTTCACAAACTTGTGGGTCAGAAGTAAAAAAGAGAATCTCAAAGATATCGCTAAAACCAGAAGACAAAGGTAAGGCAATGGTTTAGAGAACTTATATTCGGAAACGCTCATCGCGCGGTGTACTTTGGTAATGGACGAAAGCGCTCTGTTGAAATCCCGGCGTCTCTTGATGGGCATCACCAGCGAAGAGAGGTACATAAGCGAGTAGGTTGTTATCATGAAGTCTTCCAGCCATGTCAACACTGATAAGAGTTTTCCGCGGAACAAGAGATAAGAAGCGTAACCAAACCAGACCGTAGTAAAAAAAGTGGGATAAATGGCGTATTTTGTGACGACATAACTATCCTTCTTCCTTGTCAGGGGAAACAGCCCAAAGATTCTGGAAGGTTTAAACCTCCTCTGAATAAGATCCATGACGTCGTAATAAGGCATGATATGATACTAATAAAACTACCCATGCAAAAGCAAACTACATTTATGGGATTAAGACTTCGACAAATTGTAGGCAATATTTCGAACATAGCTGACACTTCTAGAAAATTAAGAACTCGAAATTAGATTGAACCTTGGCAGAATGATTTACTGCAGTTAGATATCGATTATAGGATTATTCCATACGCAATTTTTCATTAGGCGTTAAGCTCCCATGCGAAGAGCGTGGCTGTCTAAAATATTTTTTCCCTTCATGCGGTCGGTTATTGACGTAATATTTCGTAGAAATCCCATTCTGCTTCATTGGACAAGCACCGGTACAGGAAGGCACATATGGGAGGCGCCATATACATGCTAAGATAAATGTTAATCTATTATAAGATATTATTTAAATTTTAACGTCCATTTATTATTTACAACGAATTTTAGGACGGGTTATCTATAGGTCATCACCTTTTTTAGCCAGGATATGGATGTAACTTTTATTTTTTGAATGAAACGCCACCACCCTGTAGTGGGAATTGAACCCTCGAACTTATTATAAAATAAAAATTACACTAAAAAACCGACCGCTGAAGAACCTCAATCAGAATACAAATACATACATGCATATATATATATATATATATATATATATATATATATATATATATATATATATATATATATATATATGAGCCGCTTATTTTGAAAGTGGCCTAACTCCATTTATCTTCTAATCGAGATATTGAAAGTTGTGCGTTTCAATGAATTTAAAAATATACGTATAAGATACTAATGAGTCATACTGTTTAAGCGTATCTAAGGATGTTAAATTTAAAGTTCCTGTTAAAATAGTGGCATTTATTAAGTAAATATAATTGCCACGTGCGTTTTCTTATCAAGAATGGAGTCGGGCCACTTTCAAAATTAACAGCCAAATTCATTATAAAATTTGAAGGTGCCCAAGTCCATTCAACATAATTTAAGATGTTTAAAATTGAAAAAAACAATACGGTATTTGTTTTACATACCTTGAAAACACTTCGGAAACATAATTTATGCGATTCAAAACATTTTTTAATTACAGAACATAGAAAATTACAAACATGTAAAAAATGTTTAAGTTTTTTTTTACAAAACAATTGACTATTCGTCTACATTTTTTGCGTGTGAAAGGGATTTGAAGAAATCATGATGTTCTGGTGGTATGCATCGTAATAGGTCAATTATGTCCTTAAATTTTGCAGTTGTAACTTGTCTAATATTTTTATACAATGGTGTCAATACAATATTTTCGAACCTTCTTGGTCTACCCCGACGTGGTAATAAATTCAGGACTTTGAAATTTTCATTTTCATTCATTGATGTCTTATAGAAAATTTATATGGTTCATTTCTGACAAAACGCATCCAACATATTCTTAACCAGTTTACTGATTCTCCATCAGAATTCTTTACCCTTTTAAAAATTGCGTCTTCTAATAATTTTGTTGATACAAAATCTTCCAGTCTCATTTCATTCACAATAAAATTATTACCCTTCCGACACTTTTTAATAATCTTGGGGAACGAGTAAATTTTTCTTTTAAATGCCATTTTTACCACGCCAAAATCTCTATCATTTGGTAAAAACGAATGTCCTGATATTAAAGGTTTATGATCTATAATTTCTACATTATTATCCAAAGCTTGGACAATTTTCAACCACATTAAAGCTACTTTAATGTTTCTATTTTGCCCGGTGCACATGTCACTGTAAGCTATGGTGTGTTTTTCACTTCTTACATTTTTAATATGTTTTATGATGCATGAAACAACTTCTTGAGCACCACTGGATGCAATAGTTTCATCCCAAACGTACATGTAAACATTATCGTTGTGAAAATTGTGTATACCAAAATTTAGAATATACATATTGCGTTTGTAATATGCTACTGAGGTAGTCAGCTTGGGATAAGGTAATGCCTTTTGCAAGTCGAACGAGAAAGCAAAATAATAATCCGAATTACTTGATACTTGCTCCTGAGTTTGTTTTAGTAAATTTCTGGCTGATTCTGTTAGTCTTAAATGGACATCGTGTTCTTCGGTGAGTTTATTCTTTTCTTCATCATTATTCGATGCTTTAATTTTAATGTTTAATAAGTCGCATTTTTGGCATGTATCTATAAGCGGTTGGTGGAAATGTAAATCAAAATATTTTTTAAATATTTTCCTATAAGACCACTCATTAACGGCTTTTATTCCATTTTCCTCGCAGTGAAGGGAAAAAGCAGTTTCAAAACCATATTAAATGTTAATTAAATTTTCAATCCCATTATACCAGGTCTCATAATCCTAATAGAAGATATCTACATCCAGATCTAACTATCAGGAAAATGTTTAATTTATACGCAGCATTCCGACAACCACAATCTTTGATTGTAATAATTTTGTTTATTTTTCGATTTTTTTTTTTTGAAATTATGGTAAATGTCAAGGAGCGTGGTCTCCACGCCGATTCTTTTGAAACTTTGCACTATAACGTATTTTGATGCACTAAACACGAATCCGTTAAAAAAAAAAAAAAAAAGCTCGCTTTTCACTAGGAAAGAAGTTATGAAACATTTAAGTTCACTGTTGTGCGGGTTCTAAAAGGTAATGTAACCTACTATGTTTGTCAACATGCGCATGCGCGGGTATGGAAAAGTTCGTAATAAGGATGTCTAATTGAAATTTACCATCAATTATTTCAATTTATCACCACTTATTTATTTAAAAAATATTTTTTTAAAATAATAAACCATTCTTTAAAATTTTTTTTTTGCTGTTGACAAATATTATATAACAGAAATCCCTTCATAATTCGCTAATGCCTTTATGATTCATGCGTTCTAATTTGCGCCATTTAATTACTTAGAATAGTTCCAGTGGTCGGAAAACGGAAGTAAGCTTATGCGTAAATTGTCGCTTTTGGGCATACGTGCTGTGCGTTTCCGCTCGCTCCGCTCGCTCAAGAAGATATCAAAACCCCTAGTCAATCCAACTCGCTAAAATTAATAGAATTCTATTAATTTTAGCGAGTTGGATTGGCTAGGGGTTTTGATATCTTCTTGAGCGAGCGGAGCGAGCGGAAACGCACAGCACGTATGCCCATAAGCGACAGGATACGACATAGCACGTATGTTCATAAGCGACATGTTACGACAGGTGAGGACGCTCAAATTTTTCAAATAACATTTATTTGCTTGCTAATCTTACATAATAGAATTTTATTAATTATAGCGAGGAAAAGTACATGAATACAGTTACTAAGGAGAAATTTATTATTTTTCTTCAAGAACGTGGAACCAATTAAAGCAAAAGTGTTACAAACAAGTGCTTCTTTAACTTCAAAGTTAAGTGAGTAAACGTTTTTCATCAAGTAATAACTCTTCTTCAGAAAAATATAGTCATGGAATCGCTTGTACACATAACCTCTAATGTTGAACAAGATACACCTTTATGCCCCTGCCATTTCGCGGTAGTTTTAGATACTGTAAAAGGCATAAAACAAGAAGAGTACCTATTGAGTTTGGCAGATATTGTTGATACTAAACACATTAAATTTGCTTCCTATATTTCAGGAAGCAGGTTTTGTGTACATTTCAATAGTAAGAAGGAAGTAGATAAATTAGTAGGACAACAACGTAATATTAAGATCCGTGGACATGATATTTTATTAAGGGGTTTCGTAGAGGCAGGAAAAAGGATAGTTTTGTCTAACGTTTTCCCAGAAATCCCGAATAAAGCCATAGAAGAAGCATTAAAGAGGCTAGGAATAGAAATAGTTTCGCCTGTCAAATGTTTAAAAGCTGGCCTTCATGATCCACGGTTAGCACATGTACTCAGTCGTAGAAGGCAGCTGTTTATCAATCCTAAAGGCATTGAAAAGCTACCTTCTTCGTTGGTTATCAATGTGGCAGATAAACAGTGGAAAATATTTATTGACTCAGGTAAAATCAGCTGTTTCATTTGCAAAGGGCATCATTTGGCTGCCGTATGTCCCGAAGCTTGTAAAAATCAGACTGAAAATAACCAAATACGCGTAAATACTGTTCAAGGCTCATCAAAAGCCTTTAAAACAGAATCTAATGGCCTCAACAAAGTCGCCGACCTGCATCGAGAACCAAATGAAATTATATCTTCTTCCTACAATACAGAAGACAGTTCTACTTGTTCTACAGCTCCATTTTCTGATTCAACTCACCAAATGCTTTTACCCTTCGAAAACAGGTGTCAAAAGTTTCCTACTTCTACGGTAAACCCGAACCCAATAGAATATGAAACTGGAACTGAGGGTGTACCGAATGAAAATGGAAAAATCGACGAATTCCTGAGGTCTGTGGAACTCGTATTTCAAAGAATGGACAATTTAGAAAAGCTGGCCTTGTTATCTGTTTCCAATCCCAACATTCCCGTTCCAGCTGAACCTCACCCTCAACAAGATAATGTTGTTGCTAGTGAAGAAAGGATGGTGACAGCAGAAGATCCGGAAGAAAAGGATAAGGCAGTACTGACTGGTCGAAGTGAAGAGCCGCCCAAGAAACGGAAAAGTACCAAATCATCGAAAGCGAAAAATAAGAAATCTCTGGGAAAATACCAGAACCTCGAGGACGGAACGTAAACATTAAGAAGACGTAGACAGTGTACCTACTCTTTTGTAAATAGCTCGGCTATTTTCAAAACATTATTTTTCCATACTAGCTTTTAATGTTTATGATAGCAAGCAATCAGTAAATAGCACAGCTGTAAATTGTAGATACTCCAGGATTCTAGCCTTTTTGATAAATTTATTTTATTTTTTATTTTTTTTTTTTGTACAAGGTTTTGTATATTTAATTTCACAATTTTTTATATTTTGTACTAGGTTATTCAAATTACTGTTATTTGAAAACTAAAATTTATTATATTTTCTGTTTGCTTAAATTAGAGCTTATCATCTTAGTTACGAAGCTCTAAAATAAAATAAATAAATAAATAAATAATTATAGCGAGTTGGATTGGCTAGGGGTTTTGATATTTTCTTGAGCGAGCGGAGCGTAGCGGAGCGAGCGGAAACGCATAGCACGTATGCCCAAAAGCGACAATTTACGACCAAGTCAGCTACCACAAGGTGAGTCTAAATTTCAATTACACTTCGTCATTAAGGACTATTGCGCATGCGCGTGTTTACAAATTCGCCGTTACCCCGTCTTTTATAACCTCCATAACAGTGAACTTTAGTGTTTCATAACTTCTTTCCTAGTGAAAAGCGAGCTTTTTTTTTAACGGATTCGTGTTTAGTGCATCAAAATACGTTATAGTGCAAAGTTTCAAAAGAATCGGCGTGGAGACCACGCTCCTTGACATTTACCGAAATTATTAGTTACTATTTCTTCTTCACTATCTGAACTAAATAGTCTTATTCTGTTTTTCCTCATGGGTGAAATAATTTCTGGAATTTAATATTAAATTTTAAGTTTTATATTAATTAAACGTACAGGTTAATGAACTAACGCAATTGTCCCAAAAAATGAGGTTAACTTGTAAATACTATAATAAGTTGAAATTAATAATTATATAATTAGTTGAAATTACCTTCATCACTGCTTTCCGACATTATGAATAGTAAATATCTTGATGTAACTATAAATGGAGTTGGGCCACTTTCAAACTACACGGCACAGTTATTTAATTAATTCTGAAAACTTATGTGTAAAAAATTTATCGTAATTCCTCTGAATATAAGCAACCTGAAGTGCTTCACTGATAACTAACATGATTTAGTACATGTAACCATGGTAACCGGCAAAAAATTGAAAAATGGAGTTAGGTCAATTTCCAAACAAGCGGCTCATATATATAATGTGACATTTGTACGTAACATTATACTTACACATTATGATTAATGAGTTCGTTAACCAGCAAAACGGAGGATCCATCTGGACGGGAGCTTACACACAGACACACACACACACACACACATATATATATATATATATATATATATATATATATATATATATAGATATATATATAGATTAGAATATATAGGATTTCGTAGAAATCCCATTCTGCTTCATTGGACAAGCACCGGTACAGGAAGGCACATATGGGAGGCGCCATATACATGCTAAGATAAATGTTAATCTATTATAAGATATTATTTAAATTTTAACGTCCATTTATTATTTACAACGAATTTTAGGACGGGTTATCTATAGGTCATCACCTTTTTTAGCCAGGATATGGATGTAACTTTTATTTTTTGAATGAAACGCCACCACCCTGTAGTGGGAATTGAACCCTCGAACTTATTATAAAATAAAAATTACACTAAAAAACCGACCGCTGAAGAACCTCAATCAGAATACAAATACATACATGCATATATATATATATATATATATATATATATATATATATATATATATATATATATATATTTGTCAAATACCACTCACTGACCTATCATCCCCCCAGCCCAAACCACTCGACAGAAAATTTTGAAATTTTGCATGGACACTCCCTATATAACGTAGGCACTCACTAAGAAAAGCTTTTTTGATATTCGGATTTTTAAGTATTTTTAGAGGGGTTTAAAGTTTTAGCTGGTTAGAGCAGGCAAGCCTAGGCAGCATGCGTTGCTAGGACGATAAAGAACAGTTACCGTACATTATCTATTTCATAATCTTATTTTTAATTGAGGTTAATTTCCACTATGAAGGCAGTCCTTGAATTACTAGAAATAAAATGTGATTTTGTCCCTCATAGAGTTTACGCCCTGGTCCGTCCGAGGTAATATTATCCCGAACCACTTGACACAAAATTTGAAATTTTGTTCGGACAATCCGTTTAGAATGTAAACACTCGCTAAGAAAGGTTTTGTTTTATATTCAAGGTTTGTTTTTATTGTGGTTAGAGGTTTCTTATATATATAAGTTTACACTATTCAATGGTTTTTGGTTTTAGCAATTGAATCGTGACACTGGGGCGCTCCGGACCTTCCCTTTTATATTCAAATGTTTGTACTTGTAGGGGGGGTTGAATTATTAAGAAGGTCCTCATCGGCTACAAAATGGTTGGATTCTGATTAAATTTGGTACCAGCTGAATCCGTTTACTGGAACATGGTTTTTGGAGCAAAATGTGCGTGAATAAACAGGAACGCTTACATTTTCGAGTTCATATGCTTGCATGCATTCGTTATATGGGTTCCTTAACGTAGGAAAACGAATGAAACCATTTTTCAAGCGATTTATGCCACCGTTTACGAGACGAATTGCTAGAAATAATTTTCCAAACTAATTTTCTGTTTGGGTATTCATAAACGATGATTGGTTCACTTGAAACATGTACCAGGTATTTGACATTCATCTAATCTAAGATATTTCAACTTTGGAATCGTTTGGAGGTAGGAAGTATATAGAAAAAAATTGTATTAATGGTATACAACGTTTTCGGATCTCAGTATATTTTCTAAAATATCCCGAAAACTGTTGGGAAATCGTAGTAAGTGGAAGGCGGCTATTCGAAAGTTTACTAAATTCTCTACAAAGAAGATTCTGTTGTAATGTTCAGTGGGGCGATGACTATCGAAGAGATAAGTGCTTAAAACTTTAATGTTGTTAGTTTTTTAGTTTTTTCTACGTGTATTTGTCTCTGTTTACCTAACTTTTTAAGTAGTTGTATTTTTTTTTTTACTCCCCAACGGAAACAAGGACGGTTACCTCCACATGGTGTTTCTGGGTAACTCTAATGTCCGTGCAATAATAAGCTGTACAAAATGATGTAGTAGCGTTAATTTTGATCATGCCTTATTTAACGCAATATAAAAACTTCTTATCGGCCGTGGTGAAGCACGGGTATTCAGCCAGAACATTTATATATATATAAATATATATATATATATATATATATATATATATATATATATATATATATATATATATATATATATATATAAGATAAACGATGAATATAATAAGAAAAATTGTACACATACCAACCTTAACATATGCTGTATACGATGCTCCCGACATCTCAAAACTGAAGTAAAAATAAATATATAGAGCTGTAAATCTAGTGAAGAACATAATAGAGGTCGTATATTTTCTAAGAACAGAAAGAAATATCGTGACAATAAAGATACAAGTTGAAAATGCCACATAGGATTCCCACAAAACGGCAACTATAGCCCATGAAAAGATGTTGTTTATACTCTCACAGGTGCAATACATTCTGTTAAAAAGTATACAGGACCTCACTACATTCCTTCTGTTCAGTTTATGAGCCAATTTATCGAAATAGTCGCTCAGAAGTAGTACGGTCTCTGAATATATTGTAGTCGTACCGAAAAATATGAATGCGGGAACGTAATACATTTGAACCATAAAGCCCCTGAATGTGTTTCCGTATCCGTAATACACATATCCGTCGACAGCCATTGTCATTAATATCAGGACAATGATGACATACATTTTTGGACCGATCGGTCGACTTTTCACCCTAATACCAATTGATTTAAGCTCTTTTTCAATATGAGCAATTTGAGAAAAAATACTTTCAAGTTCTTTTCTATTCTTTAATAAAGTATATTCAATAATAGTTGATGTTACAACGAGAAAAATTATTTGCATTATATAAGTCCAATAGAAGTATCCACTATAAAATACTCCAGGGGGTTCTAAACAGAAATAAGTAACGCCAGCGAAAATATAAGCAAGAGCTAATAAATTAATAAGAAAACACGTCACGGAAAGACTACAGTCGTCATTATACGGATATGCAAAACAAATTTTCGCTAAGAGATATGGTTTCTTGAGTTTCTTAGGTAGAAAAACTCTTTGGTCTGGGTCCATTAGAAATGGCTCCTTGACAAATACTGCCCAAAGTATCGATATAAAGCTATTGTATTACTATCTGTAATACAGTGAATTATCTGGATGAAATTAAATTTATCGATTCTTCTCCCAAGGTAAAAGCATTAATAGCAGTGTTGCCACTCGAAAGAAATTATTTTAACGTTTGTCAAAGAAATATGTTTGAGACGTACCATTAGAGAAACATTTAAAACCGCAAGTAATTAATAGAGACCGGGAGTGAACCGAAAGTACTCAAAAGACAATTAGAACCACCCAGACGTAATCCTGGTATGAATTTAGTGCCCCTAAAGCATGGGCGTATATAGAAAATAATTTAGGAGGGGGCTGGGAAAATTTCGGGGGGGGGCTCCGGTGTATGGAATACTAACAATTTAGATCTTGGAAGGGTTTTAGCCAACTTAAACGCTATTACACCCAAAATAGAATATGTTTTATGAACTAAATGATCTTATTTAATTTATTTTTAAGGGTTTTATGAAATTTTTACCGATCAAATCAAAATTTCGGGAGGGGCTGCAGCCCCCCCTTATATACGCTCATGCCTTAAAGTAAATATGAGGGACCGGAATTACTTGGGAGTCAACTAGATCCACTCGGAAGTAATCCAGGGATGAATTTAGTGCCCCAAAAGCATGGGCGTATATAGAAAATAATTTCGGGAGGAGCTAGGGGAATTTCAGGGGGGCCTGAAAACATTTGGGGGTATGAAATACTAAAAATCTAGAACTTGGAATATTTAGCGAATTAAAACGCTATTAAACTCAATAAAAACTATTTTTTCTGAACTAAGTGATCTTATTTAATTTATTTTTAAGGTTTTTGTGATACATTTTTACCTATTTCGGAGGGGGGGGGGCTGCAGCCCCCTCTGTCCTCCCTTATAAACGCTCATGTCCAAAATTGATTATGGTGACCGGATATTAACCGAAAGTTGCCCAGCGAATAGTGTCCCACCAGTAATATTTATTGTTTTTTCAACAGGGGTAATTTTTGGAGCTTATTAAAATCGGTGAAGATGTGAAGAAATGTTTCAAAAATTCTTTCCTGAGTGCAACCTCAATATCTAATTTCTTTTGAGAAGTACTAAAAGCTATTTGGTCCTGTTTGGAGGGCTAAAAACTCCTCCAAACCTAATGGTATGATTGGGGCTATTATCACAACACATATTTCTCATGTGGCATAATGTGAATGTAATATTATGATGTATACCAAGTTCAGTTCTGAAAATGTCCAAAATTGAAAATTATATTTACTAACATTTTTAATGCATCTGACTAATTTGTTCCGAATATTATTTAGTGAAATGTATTCGTTTTCAAGAGCACTTTAAAAGTTGATTTAAACTGATGGGGTTCCGGTAAAGCCCTACTCCTAATAGACTAATTTTACAGGTCAACAAACTCATCCGATCAATTTAATCAATATTTTGTCCTTACCATGTTATGGTTTTTACAAAAAATAAGATCTTTCAGTATTTTATGAGATTAAAATTCACTTAGATTGTAGCAATTGTCTAATTTACTTTTTAGCACTTTCCTCCGAAGGAAAGTAGCTATTGAGGTTGCACTCATGACAGAATTTTTGAAAACTTTCTTCAAATCTTTATCGATCCTACCTAGTAGACACCGAAAATGACCTCTGTTAAAATTTATAATATATATATATATATATATAGGCGTGAGCTCTTAACACTCTGTGCCAAAGGTCGTGGGTTCGATTCCCACTAGGGGCGGTGGCTTTTCTTTCGAAAAAAGAAAAGGCATCACCCCTATCCTGGCTAGAAAAGGGTAGTAACCTATAGATAACCCGTCCTAAAATTCGTAGTTAATAAAAATTGGACGTTAAAATTTAAATATATATATATATATATATATTATAAATAGCAAATTATTCAGTAATGTAGTCTACACTACAAAAATTCTGAGGAAAGTGCTTAGTCCTGCGTGACACTTTTTTTTTTTTTTTAATTGCTTAATATGACCACTGTTTTATTGTAGTTAAGATGGCCATCTTGCTTTACATAAATAAAAAAACATGAAGGGTGAAAACTAATTTTTAGGCTGAACACTGTGTAATAAATATAATTTGCTTATATGCTGAGGCATTATTATGTATAAGAAATCCAGTAAAAATTATAATTGAATAATTAATTAAATTAGAATAAAAATTCTCATTTATTTTTGCAATAATTGATGGTATGACAATTAAAAATAAACATTCATTCTTATTTATTTTTCTATTTTATTAATTTATTGTTATTAAAATAGCTTTTATTATTTATTCAAATTTTATTGCTGCAGCTCCAATTATTGTATTAATAGGTGACATTTATTTGATTAATTAGTTGTTATTACTTTATATGTAATATGTTCTCTTATTTTATGTTTGGATAAAATATATCCAAGCAATTGTTAACGGAATAAAATATGAACTATTTGCTAGCAAAATGTTTCAAATAAATAATCTCCAGACGAATTTAGTTCCACTAACTTCTCCAAGAGAGCTCTGACTATTTCATTTTCATTTCTAACCACTATCGTCCGAAAATCTCTGCTTCATTTTTTCAGATCTTTAGAGAAATTTGTTAAATTAAAATATTTTTTAAAAAAATGAATTAGGGCTGAATATGGAAAAAGTAATCGAACAATTGTTATAAAAAATAAATAATCCAGAGGCTTCCAAATCATTTTGAAAATGGCCGCCTCAACCATTCAGTTGATGTTGGTGTTTTGTCAAGGTAGCTTCGCAATGTACCGCTGTCGACCAGTCGCTACTTCTCTCGTGTCATTCGGTGTAAATAACGCTATTTAATTAAGGAATGCAGAATTATAGTAATGAAGACTTCAGCTACACTGTAGTAGGATGTTATTGGCGGCTATTTTCGCCTTCACTTGCGTTTTAACCTCCTACGGTATGTATTTTTGTTTTGATTGTTTTAGTTTACCATCTCGATCAAACTTACTTTTAATTTGATTTTATTTGAATTGATTTAACTTTTCTTAAAACACGTTTCTGATATGCTGTCAATAGCTTCAATTGTTATTGAAAAGATCTTCTGAGTAAACAAAGAGCTCAAAATAAGTTGCCTTTATTGCCTAATAGAATTGTTTATGTTTCATTCTTACTAAATATTTAGCATTACACAATATTATTTCGATATTTACAGAATTTTTTATCTCAGATATAATGTATTCATCTATATTTCTTCATAATGTATCATGAAACCCTTGCTTCAATTCTTGTTATGATAATAAGGATTCTTAAATTGCCAATAACAAGTGTGGATTGTGACCAAGTATTAAAATAATAATTACTGGTTTATTTCAAATTGAAATAGTTGATTTAAGTATCATGATTTGTTTATGAGTTTAGCAATCTTTGAATGCAATTATTATGTCATTAAATTAACATGTTAGATGATATGGTCACTGATGTAGTTTTGACATGTCTAATTTTCTTTGCAAGCATACATCACTAATACATTTATTGTTTGTATTTTGTTAATTTGTCATGAGGCATTAAGTTTCTTCAATGAATTACGTCTGGAATAAATACTTACGATCTTTGAATTCTCTCGGAGCGTACAGCTTCATTAGGAAAATGTTTTGTTACAACATTCAGAATTTCTTTACCCCTGTCTATCCACCACACTTTTGATACCCTCAGGTCCTAAATATTCATATCTCGTGCAAGTCTACCCTCACACTGTTACAGTAATACTGACGCCAAATGATTAGGCCATTTTCATAAGACTTATGATCTCTGTCCCGGAACAAAATTACAAGTTTTTGAAAAGTTAAAAAAAATATATCTAGCCAAAACACAAATATAATATGGTAAAAAAGTACTATTGAGCGACATTGTTACTTCAATGCGTGACAGTCATACTAGGTCATTCCATTTCAAATCATCCTAAAAAAAAAACACAAATGACCCATGGCCTCAGATTTGGCTGAAAATTTTTTATTTGCTTATCTTACCATCCTAATAACCCACACCAAGTTTTAAGAAATAATTTTAACCAGTTTTTAAGTTATGCATTTTTGAAATTGTGCAAATTAGAGTTAAAATGGTGTTTCTGAGGCTCACTTTCGGTGTCGTTATTGCATTGAAAAGTCCATAACTTCTATAATATTTAACATAAAGCAATACATTTTTCACCAAAATGTACAGAAACGCCTGAAGATTATAGGAGAAATATATTTGGCTAATAAACAATTTATATTTCTGAGTAATGCTTTGGTAAACTTAAATTTTGAGGCATGTTTTAACCAATAAACAAAAAAATGTCAAAATCAATTATTGACCAAAGGCATACCAGTGAACACGATTTTTTTTTTTTTTTTTTTTTTAAATTTAACCTACAGATGCATACTAAAATAATCTGGAATAAAATTAATGTTTTTTTGCCTCCTTATATGTTTAAAAATGCCTAAAAGTTAAAACTCAGGTTATATTGAATAAATCAGATGAAATACATTTATTTAAAATTCTTATGAAGTTTAAAAGCTCTATTATTTCCTCTAATTGCAAAATAATATAATTTATTTATAACATTGCTCTATCATGGGCGAATACAAGGAAGGGGGTTGCAGCCCCCTCCCTGAAATCTGTAAAAATGTCTCATTAAAACCTTAAAAATAAATTAAATAAGAACACTTAGTTCAGAAAAATAAGGTTTTTAAGTTGTGATAGTGTTTTAATTGGGTAACTATTACAAATTCTAGATTGTTTATATTCCATACCCCCGAATTTCTCCCAGCCCCCTCCGAAATTATTTTTTATGTAAATACTAAGTTTGCTATACTTTAGCGATGGTTGCGCAGTACAATATAAAAACTGTAAAATCTTTATTAATCATTGCCACCATGAAAATTATTTCAATTTAAGTGCTTTGTGGAGTTTTTTTGCAACCAGCCATAGAAAGTCCTCATGTGATGGCATCGGTGGTACGGTGAAACCTCTGGTTGCAAAATCAAGTCTTCAAATGACACCTGGAAATGTTAAGTTAGTTAACAATTAAGTAAAATGAATTTTTTCCCTGATGGATTAAGGAAAAAGTATAGTTTTGTCACCAAATGTTGAAAAAACTAAAATAAAATAAAATCGCTACCATATCTTTTTTTCTAATTGAATAGTTTTATGTTACTTAAATCGGAGTCTTTAATAATGAAAGTAAGTTATGCTTTTATTCTTTTTGTTATTTAGATTGTCAAATCCCTTTATATGCCACAAAATTTATTAGAAACGCCGATTCTAGTCTCAATAATAGTGATACCACTGTTTTATTTGAACGAAATTGTATTATCCTCATTTGGCACCCTAGAGAAAGATAAATATTGCTGAGAGCTCTTTAGCATAGGTGATATAATATATTTTATTGTAGGTTATATCTTGCTGTTGGTTTAACATTTGACAACCCTATTTATTGACATGTTAGGAATTATCCACAAAGATTTTCTGAGGTATAAATTATTTCCATATATACTTTATTTATTGATCCTCAACCTCAGCCAAATATATTGATGAACTAATTAAAATTCCTCATTTTAAACGTTTCGGCCTCAGGGCCATCCTCATTAACTAGAAGAAAAATAAATTACATGTATTTAAAATTACATTAAAAATTACCCCCTTTTAAGTTAATGAGCATGGCCCTGAGGCCGAAACGTTTAAAATGAGGAATTGTAATTAGTTCATCAATATATTTGGCTGAGGTTGAGGATCAATAAATAAAGTATATATGGAAACCCTATTTATTTTATGATAATGGCTTCAAATAGAGTATTTCTTTATTTTGTAACTTCTTCTTTAAAAGCAAATTATATAAAGGAGACATCAGAATAATATGGAGATAAAATACTTATAATTATTTTACAGAAATTATTAATATTTATATATCCTTCTCATCCACAATGAAAATTTATCACTTAATCAATTGAGTTTTAAGTCGAACTGTTGTGCATTCATTGGCTGTTTAGAAACTATATATGTAAAAGCTTCATGGCCTTTTGTTAAATTTATATAATTAAGAATGTTAGTGCATCTTTGGGCATCTCTAGCATAAATATTCCATTTTGCCTATACTTCCTGACTTCTACTGGACCAGAAGAAAGCTAAATCACAACCGAAAACCATTTTCTCAGTTTTTGCCTCTATAATTGAAGCAGTAACCGCAGTTTTCTCCTGCCAAGATTATTCTTTCGCCATTAGCATAGAAATGCTTATTGTAGAAAATATATTAAGTTTTTAAATGGTTACCTTCCACTGTCCCTGATTTCTCAGCCTTTACGAAATGTCTACCCGTGTCCGTCAACAAAACAATTATTTTTAATAGTTCCTCATTTCTAAACAAAACCAAAATTTATGTATTTTAGTTTAAATAGATGTGAAAAATGTGGAATAATTTTCAAGTGAGTAAGACATTTTTGAGAGCTCGAAATAAAAAAATCTCTTTTTTTTTTAAGTTTAAGTGGTTAAGGAAATTTAACCACTTGGGTCATTGTTTCCTATATATATATATTTTTTTCTTTTTAGCACTTTCCTCCGAAGGAAAGTAGCTATTGAGGTTGGACTCATGACGGAATTTTTGAAAAATTTCTTCAAATCTTTATCGATCCTACCTAGTAGACACCGAAAATGACCCCCGTTAAAATTTATATATATCTATATATATATATATATATATATATATATATATATATATATATATGCATATATATATATATATATATATATATGCATATATATATATATATATATATATATGCATATATATATATATATATATATATATGCATATATATATATATATATATATATATATATATATATATGTGTGTGTCTGTTAACACGATAGCGGCCAGAGTTTTTGTTTTTTCGTCACGAAACTTGGTATATAGCATTCAATTAGCAAACGATTGAACGAGTTCGTTAACCACCAAAGTCGGTCCACCGGAAGGGGGGGTTTACCCCGAACCCAAAACACTAATTTGACTATGTCAGCCGTAATATTTGTTATATTTCAACGAAACTTGGTATTCGTAGTGGTAATATAGAGAGAAAAGTGAGATATAAAAATGAACTAAATCGGTTCATTAGAAGGGGGGGTTTACTCCGGACCCACAATACCAATACGCCACTACCAGCCGTGATTTTTGGTATATTTCAACGGAACTCGGTATTCGTAGTGGTAATCCACAGGTAAATAACTGTTGTAAAAATAAACTAAATCGGTTCATTAGGAGGGGGGGTTTACTCCGGACCCACAATACCAATTCGCCACTACCAGCAGTGATTTTTGGTATATTTCGACGAAACTCGGCATTCGTAGTGGTAATCTACAGGTAAATATGTGTTGTAAAAATAAACTAAATCGGTTCATTAGAAGGGGGGGTTTACTCCTGACGCAAATTCTTAATATACTCATACCGGTCGTAATTTCTGCTGTATTGTAACGAAACGCGGTATACGTCGTGGGTAACTCATGAGAAAGAAGTGTTGTAGAAATGAGCTGAATCGGTCAATCGGAAAGCGGGGGTTTAATTTGTAATATATTTCAATAGAAAAGCCCGTCAGACGTAGGTTCACAAAGCCGCCGCAAGGAGCGCTTTCTACCACTAGAGTGACTGTATCCTGTTCCTGCGTTAGATCAAAATACGATAATATGAGGTTTTTTGTATTTATTACGAAGTGTAATAGGTACCATGTGTAAACATAACTCTGGAAGCACATTATTAATTGATCAGTTACTCATTACAAATTTAATAGAGAACTATTCATGTTTTTATTTTATTTATGTAGGATATTTTAAGCAAATTGTTTTGGAAAGCAATCTACACTACCCAAATTCTGAGGAAAGTGCTTAGTTATGCAGCTCCTGCGTGACGGACTTTTTTCTTTTTCTTTTTATTTAATGGTAGGAGGAAAATCCATCATGGACACCTGGCAAGGAGAAAACCAGATAGTGTCGGACTCCAACCGACTAAAAACCTCCCCCCCCCCCCTTGTTCTTCGCGATCATGATGGAAACCGCTTACGCATTACTTCATCATGATAGCTGTCTAATTAACCTTTATTGTAATTTCTTTCTCCTTCGTCTCTACAATTGTCCTGATCGCGATGTAGGAATAGTTCCATGCTTCCTCTGAAGTTAGGTCTCTCATCATGTTTACAATATCAAATGTCTTGTTGGTGGCCATACTATAGTCATGCCTGATGCTTTTCCACTTCTGGCATATAAAAAGCACGTGCTCGACATCATCTACTTCTCCACAGTAGGTACATACTTCAGTACTTGCTCTTCTCCGATCATGTAAATACTTCCTAAAGCATCCATGACCAGATAAAGCTTGAGTAAGGAAATAGTCCAGCTCTCCGGATGGCCTTTCGATCCAGGTTCTTATATCTGGTATTAACCTGTATGTCCACCTTCCTTTAGTCCCACTTGCCCATCTTTCTTGCCAGCTGGCTATGAGATCGTCTCGTGCACTTTCTCTTTGAGTCCCAGTATATATTTTGGCCCTTTCTTTAATCAAAAGATCTATAGGTGGGACGCCCGTTATGACACCTACTGCTTCTGTCGACACTGTCCTGTATGCGCTTGCTATTCTTAAGCAGGCCAGTCTCTCCAAGCTAGCCAGTTTTCTGCTGAGGCCTTTGCTTTCGGTTACTTTTTGCCATACAGGTGCAGCATAGAGTATCTGTGAGTGAATCACACTTGAAATGATCTTCCTTTTAGAAGCCCTAGGCCCACCAATATTTGGCATAATACAAGACAGTGCGGATATAGTCTTTTCAACTTTCTGCGTCAGGTGTTTTACGTGTTCGGCGAATGTTAGTTTGGAGTCAAGCCATACTCCCAGGTATTTAATAGCCTTGGCTGGAACTATCTCTACATCGTCGATGAGGAAGCTTACACGGTTTACCTTTCTCTTCTTGGTGATAATAACAGCCTCAGTTTTTTCATATATATATATATATATATGTATGTACAATTGAAAATGTGTTGACATAAAAATGTAGAAGAAAGTATTATTTGAATCAAAATATTTAATCAAATCAATATATTGTTATTTACTTATTTAGTGGTCTCCCGTGGTCTAGTGGCTAGCGCGCTAGATTCATAAGCGGGAGATGGTGGGTTCGATCCCCACCGGCGGCAGGAATTTTCTCATCCCATGGCTTGCTGAGAAAATTCCTGGCTGCACCCTGGATCTCGGCGCTAATGACCAATAATTATGTCGATGCGCCGTAAAAAAAAAAAAAAAAAAAAAAAAAAAAAAAAAGAATATATTTATTTAAATTTTAACGTCCACTATTATGAACTAAGAATTTTAGGACAGGTTATCTATAGGTTAGCACCCTTTTCTTGCCAGGATAGGGCTGATGCCTTTTCTTTTTTCCAAAGAAAAGCTACCTCCCCATGGTGTGAATCGAGTCCATGACCCTTGGCATGGAGTGTTAAGTGCTCACGCCTTAACCCTCATGGCCACCTGGCCTCCCATATATTTTTATTAGGTGATTTTTAATAGACAGCATAAAATAAAGATGAAAAAAGGATACAAAATACTTAAAAATTTATTATTAACGCACACACACACACTCACAATTGCACATTATTTTATCGGCCCCCTCACACTGCACTCTGTCATGCTACAAAATATTGACAGCTCCGCAAAAATGTTCTAAACTTTCAGAATACTTTTGAATGCCCCACAAAATATTCAATACCCCCTTTTTTTCCACAATATTTTTGTACAAAACCAACATCTTCAAATGTTTTCCGGTGTGAGGACCCCATTACACTCAAAATATTTTTGCACAAAACCGGCATCTTCAAATTTGTTTGCGAATATTTTGTGTAAGTGTAAGGGCAGGGCTCTTTGAAATGTCATTGAATGATATATATTTAAAATATTATAATAATAAAATACTCAAATATTTTTCAAATGTAAAATAACTTTATCAAACTAACAGTAATGCAAATTGAGATGAAATGAACATATCCCGAAAACGGTTGGGAAATCTTGGTGGAAGTGACTATTTGAAAGCTTACTAAATTCTCTACTAAAACCATTCCCCTGTAATTTTCGATAGGGCGATGTCAGTCGAAGAAATAAGTGCTCGAAACTTTTAAATAATTTAGAAGTTTCAAGCACTTATTTAAAATGCCGTTCAAATGAACAACGCTAACAATTATTGTAATATTGAACGGGGTTTTGTCTCTGTTTACCTGCAGTAATTTCCGCTTAGGATACAATCAGTTTCCTTTTGTGGCGCTTAAAATCTTACATTATTTCTCTTTGAAATAACATTGTATATTTTTTACGAAAGATTAAAACGTATCAATAAATGCTTTTATTCATTTACTAGAGACTATAGTATTACGAACGGAAACGCGCTAAGATTACGCAGTTCCTGCGAGTCTGACTTTTTTAGTCGCTTAAATTTTTTACCTAATGACAAATTATTAGTAGGAAAGTTTTAAGACTGGTATCGTCGCTTAATCGGATGCTTGGTTTGAGAGGCAGATAGTTCCTGGTGGTTGTGGCAGAAGGAGCACTGGAGGGGCTGTTGTCTCGGGAGATGTGAGTGTAAATGTGTAAGCCTTGAATTATAGCAATGGAAGGCTCAGCGATATACTATCATATATAATCTCTCTCCCAAGAAGTACTATCTCTTCTAGCTAGAGGCTTGTGGATATATAGCTGAGAGATTCTAGGAAAGATATCACAGGTGGCCGTGAGCGCGTTTCTCCCTCTCCCCTTCCCCCTTTGAGGGATGAAACTCGCTTGTGTGGTCATTCTGATAATGACAACTAGAAATTTTGACGTTTCATAACCCGCAACTCACGAAACAACCGGCCGTTTAAATATGCATGCAATGTTAGTCAAAATTCATTCAGAATAATGAATAAACTTGTTATTTAATTCTGAATAATATTCCATTCATTATTCAGTCTTTTAATAACTTACGGAACCTTTTTTAATTGTTACTCATTATTGAATAAAAATGATTTATTTGGACGAAAATTGTAGTACAATAGAAACAGAGTTGGGCAAAAATTAATTCCTGTGTCCGGAAGTAACTCAGATCGATGCCGAAATGGCACATAAATAAAGATGAGAGACCGGAAGTAACCAGATTCACCCGGAAATGACCCAGCGATGAAAAAGTGACCGTAATGTAATTAAGAAAAACTTGAAGTACCCGGGCACAGATTCACCCGCAAGTGACCCAGGGATAATTTTGGTAGAGCGGAAGCGATCCAGAGGTACTCGGGAGTCACCTGAATGGATTGGCATTGGGCAAAAGTAGACTATTTATTATTTATTTATTGATTTTTTATGCAACGCTTCGGTGGCGATTTGGATTTTCCAATGTAGACTATAAGCAGTCTGAAGTGGATTAAAAATGACCAGTCATGAGTGGAGTAAATTAGGACCGGAAGAGGACCAAGAGTGGACAAGAGGTGAACTTTGAGGTGGCATTTTCGTTAAAATTCATAATGAATGAAGAATGAAAAATAATGGATTATTCATTATGCATGAATAACTGAATCAATGAATAAATTCTTATTCTATAAAATATTATTTGAATGGTTATTGAATAATACCCAAGTCTGTTTGTGTGAGGTTATATACACTGTCTCTCAAAATTAATTGAAAAAAAAAAACAAAAAAACTAAAGCTTCGGCATTTTGTTAACCTTTCTTAATATAATTGTGACAAAGACCGTTTGTTTTATTGTACCTCATATATTTCTCGGATTCGTGACTTATGAACTACGTAAATCAACATTCCTAGTCAGCAATATCGGATTTCCTAACGTACTCTACTGGGGAAGAAAACACGCTAATATCAAGTGGAACTCCATAACTAACGGGGAACGTCTGTTTACCTACCTTTAGTATAATACAAACGATCTTCTGACACAGATCCAAAGAGAAATCTGTTTTAACACTTCAACCATTTCTCTAGAGATGAAAGTAACGTGCGCTGAGGTGAAGTGATTTGTATTACAGTAGAAATATGAAGACGTAGACTTGACAAAGCAATAAACGACGCAGACAAAGTGTTTCTAATCTTGGGAATCATTAATAGCCTATCTTGGCTGGAAGATCAGAAGAAATGCACACACCAAAGAGGTAGCGGGGCGTATGCTTGTAATTTCAGAGAACCTCTCTTACTAAGATTAGACTTGCCAAATGTGATCAAAGGGACCATAAACCGCTTCATGGCAGCTGACAAAAATACTCCGGCGAGGGAATTTTTTATTCAATTCTTTATTAAAAGAACAGAACTGAATACAAAATAGCTACTTTTATCGGAAAAGGCTAAAACCGACTCGGAGGAATTGTCCTATCTTAGCTTGTTCTAATAGAATCTTTATATATTGTGTGATGTGTCATGATATTTTGCTCACTAACACCTTTTGGCTATGTGGGCACCTTTTAGAACGAAATCTCGAGGAAATGCGAATTTGTTTGCGCTAAACCTAACATATTGTGTCTCTTAATGAAAGCTGTGTCCATTAAGAACACAGCCCAGGGCGCATCTGTAAAATTTTGACTCGCAGGTACTGTGTCATATTAGCGCGTTTTCGTTCATATCCCTTGTGCCATTAGGAAAGGAATAGAAGCAGTTATTGGTAAGTACCATGAAGTTGTTTGACCTGAAATTCTTAACAAACCAAAACAAAATGAATTGCAAGCTCCAAGAGCTTGATTTGTACTTCGCAATGTTCCACAGACTCTAAAGGTTCTTCTTAATCTAAAGAACACTGCAAAAGGTTAGCCACCAGAAAAAAAGATTCATTATACGGCAGTTAAAAATAATGCGAATTCTTAAAATATTAAATAATATTTTTCTTCCAATTTGTAATTGACTCATACATAAACCTATTAACTGATATCTGTAATAGGTAGTACCGTTATAATTGCCAATTACTATTAATGGTTACGATCTTCATTTCATTGATTCATGTCATATTAAAGCCAACCTTTTAGTACATTCCTAAGAAATATATTTATTGCGATTGGGCCCATGAAAACAAATTTAAAAAACATTTCTTCGTCTCTCGAATTCTTAAGCTACGTGTAGATGCAGTGTGAGTTATTGTGGAAACTGTTGCTTATTCTGAAATCAAACGTTTGAGAGATTTGTGAAATGCTTTTGTTTTTGTGTTCTTATTTTTATTTGAAAATAATTTCACAGCGATATCCGAAAATCGGATATCTTTAGCTACTTTTGCAGTGCACCTTACACGATGCACGCGTTTATGTTACATATGGGAGTTGTAGTCTTTCTTAGATGAGGATGGAGTAAATATGGACACCCTTTCTAGGAGTGAATATGGGCCCCCAATTAAAAGGTTGTTGAAATACCGCAATGTCCTCCAGGAATTTCTCCAGTAATCAGACTCAAGCGGTACAATTTGTATATTTTTGTTCCCAGAAAACGCTCGGGGAGAGGTGTGGGTGAAATGTGTTATGTGCCAAACTTGTGCACACTTTTATTGTAGGAACTAAAAGAGCCAAAAGACTCTAGACGATGGAAATCTTTGTTGCTTGTTCAGGATTTGAACTCAGGTCCTCCATCATATCGTCGATACAAAAGCAAACTAACGAATATGAAAATCAACACTTTTCAGAGTGGAAAAGTATTTATACATAACTTTTTTTTGGACAGTCAAATATTCGGCAGATTTGACCTTTTGATAGTGGAATACTTTCCCTTTAATAGAGTGAAGTCAGATTGAAGAATTTGCCGTAAATAAGTCCAGCAGAAATTATTAAAGATGGACAGTGAAAGATGTATTTTTTCATATTCGTTAGTTTGCTTTTGTATCGACGATATTAGTCCAGTACTCTACCACTGAGCTAACCTCGCCCTCTTATATATATTCTATTCCACACAATTTTGTCCAATCAAGTATATTCACATTTTTGGATATATATATATATATATATATATATATATATATATATATATATATATATATATATATATATATATATATGGTGTTGATAAGAAAATATTACATCCTTTTTTATACCACTTTATTTTCTGATTGCTCTACATGTTTCGTCGCCTTCATGCCATGTCCTCAGGGGCCATTAAATCCTCATGTCTGGTCCGCTGTATGAAACGTTAAATGCTCTAAGAAATCAGAGCAGAGTTGAGACTCGGCTAAGGGCAATAATTAGATTTTTGTACAAATATATATTTAGATTGTTTCGGCAGGATGTTGGGCAGCCTTCTTCATTTAGGTGACCACGATAAATACTATTTATTGCTGAAGAAGGCTACCAAAGAGCATAACAAAACGTTCTAAATAGATTTTTATGAAAGTTTGATTGTTTTTAGCTGAACCCCAACCATTCGCTGACTTCTTATCACCTCGGCGGTTAACTGTCTGCATGTCATTGATAAAAGTTTGTTGTCGTCACTTGCGGAATGCGTCAGCAGGTTGGCGTCATAATCGGGGTTTCTTCCTATGGAGGGAGGGAAGGAGGAAACGCGCTAAAATAGGCACTAAAGAAATTCAATACCATGGTTAATTCTCCGCAGTAGTTATTAAGTATAATGAAGAATGACTTACAAGAATAACGGCGTAAAATTGATTTGATGAGAGACTGGATTTAATAGCTGGTAATGAGTCCTTCGGCTACCCTGAAAGGATAAAATTATTGTTAAAGAGGAAAACAATTATAGCGTGATAATGGGTTTAATATCATCCAGGACTCCGATGATGCTTACAGCTCGCTGGATAGTTCCAACATATACACACGTCTAAAGACTATTTAACAAGTTGTCGTTTTATTATATACAAGAAGCATACTTTACTTTTTTTCTTACCTAATAAAAACTCCAGATGGGAAAAAAATTCCGTCACGCAGGAGCTGCACAACTGAGCACATTCCTCCAGAAGGTGGGAGGTTTACGGTACATTCTTGAATAGGAATTTTTTTTTTTTTGTAATGGACAGCAGAAACCGGATACACCGCCCCGAGTGGTAGTAATAACAACCAATGTAAACACCAACTTCTTATGAACTGATTGAGTTTATTTTTAAAATAAATCTTTCTCTTTAAACACACACAACGTGTACCGAGTTTCGTCAAAATCCATCAGAAATTAAGACCGGTATAAGCAAATTAGTAATTTTGGTCCGGAATAAAACCAACCTTCTAATGGACCTATTTAGTTTATTCTTACAACGTCTTTTCCCCTTTAGATGGCCACTACGGCATATGAAAGTTATTAACTTTTGTATAGGATAAACCGATTTTACTGGTAAATGAACTCGTTCAATCGTTAGTGAGGGGACAATATATGCCAAGGTTCGTTTTGAAATTACAAAAACTCTGACAGGTATCGTGCTAACAGACACACACATATATATATATATATATATATATATATATATATATATATATATATATATATATATATTAATTTAAATTTTAAACCCATTTTATACCTGAGAACGATTTTTTGGACAGACTTTCTACATGTTACCTATTTCTAGCCAGGATAGGGACGGTACCTTTTCTCTTTTGAAAGAAAAGCCATCACTCCTTGTGTGAATCTAACCCAAGACCTTAGGCACGGAGTGCATGTGCCTTTATATATATATGTATATATATGTATATATATATATATATATATATATATATATATATATATATATATATATATATAGGGGAAGATGTTGTACCTTTGACCACTTTGCATAATTTAATTTTTTTTTAGCTTGAATATTAAGGCTAAATTCATTTTTTTTTTATTTCTTAGTAATTAGCATTCT